>BMAU01018088.1:0-470154 GCA_019973935.1 Trichonephila clavipes | reverse complement strand
TATATATATATAAAGATTACGTTTGAATAATATATGATATAATTTTAAAATCTTATATCAGGGCAAATTAATTTTTTTAATTTTGCGTTTTAAGTTATCAACATATAATCATAAGAAAAGTAATTTTTATTGTCAAATATGCATTTGATGAAATGAATTTTCTTTCCAAACAGTAAAGTGTAGTGTAAGACTTTTTTTAACAAGTTTAAATATATATTTCTAGGTCATAGAATAAATATTGGAAGGTGTAGCTGCTTTTCCCCCCAATTTGTAGCAATTCAACAAATTATTAATATTTTATACTTAAAATAATTAATAATCCTGTGTTTCTGTGGATGAGGATTTTCAAAGAAACAAAAACTAATTCGTTGTTACAATTTTTTGCAAACAAGCATCATGGCGACGAAATATTTGATGAAATACAAATTTCGTTTCTCAGAAACAATTTCTATAAAAAATATTGATTGCAAATTCATAATTTCGCCGCAACACATAAATTGCAAGCAATACAGCCTCAACCTCCTAACATGAAATTTACTCTCGGAATCAAGTCGTAGCCGCTTTTACAAGCAGTCAGACATGGGATGCATTCAGCTTACGTAGACCAAGCATTCCCGAGCACTCCTACTTTCTAGAATAGACTCGCCCTATATCTGAATTCCCATTTGATGCCGTGTTCGATTTAGTCACCACTCATGATGCCGCTGATCCGTCATCCTTCCCCTAGCGACAGATATAACACCTGTGCTCTTTGTAAGTTAGCGTCGTTTCATTGTTTCGGATTCTTATTTAACAGATGTTACTGCGACCCCGATATAGAAGCTGCCATACAATTAAAGCATTAAAATTATGCGCATTACCTTGATTCAATTGCAAATTTGATATTTTCAATGGCTAGCATAAGTAATCTTCCTCCAGAAATTCTTCTCCAAATTTTCGATATATACCGGGAAACGGTAACTCAGCGTAAATTCATCGATAATGTCGCGAATGTGTGTCGTCAGTGGAAAGAATTGAGTATGGATGCGTCTTTGTGGAACATATTCGATGGAACGTTGCCCTTTGAGACTTTATTAGAGTTTTCATGCAGGGGATATTTGAGACATACTGAAATTCTTATGATTAGTGAATTGACGAAATCTCCAAAACTGAAAGATGTGAAATTAATTTATCAAAATATGCCTGAAGTGAAAACAGTCAATCTTTCAAATGTTATGAAAACCGAATGTTATCAAATGAAAATACCATTTAGTTTCATTTCTGAACTCGTTGTATACTGTCCAAAATTACAGGAAATAATTTTAAATGATGCAAATCCATGTCATGAAAATGTACCTTCTCGTTTAATGTTCAAAGGATTCTTTACTTTGCGGGGATCAGATTTAATTTCATTGGATTTCTCGAATTCGTATGGGTATAGTTTCTTGGAATTGTTTAATATTATTGGTTCTACGTGCCCCAATTTAGAACAGCTGAAAGCTTATCACTTACAAAAGAACTATGGACATCCAATTTTTTCTATTGATCATATGCAGAATGGCTTACCAAAATTAAAAGTATTGTGCTTAGGATATCCTGTCCAATTTGAGTGTAATCATTTGAAAACAACTGATGGTTTTCCAGAACTGATCACGTTTTCACATCCATGTTTTGATGATGGGAGACACGAACTTGGTCCAATGAAATTTAAAAAGCTTTTAATGAAATCCCCTCACCTGAAGGAACTTGATATACAAGGATGCTCATTTATATCAGCAAATAGTCTATATTCATTGCCAACTGCTAATTTAGAAAAATTGTGTGTCTCCAATACTGAACTATGTCTTTCTGATGATTTTAATAATGTACTTCAAAGATGGAGTCACAGTTTAATAGAATTAGATGTATCACTTCAACAAGATAGTACAATTAATGATTGCTTAATGTCATTTGCTTCAAGTGGCAGTTTGAAAAATTTAGTCAGTTTGTATCTATATAATACTGCAGTGACTATGTCTACTGTTAAGGTGATTATTGAGAACTGTCCTAAGTTATTTGCAATTGGAATCCTGTGCTGACTTAATGAAGCACTTGAGACGGGCTCACAAAGGAGGTGCTATAAAAAGATTGAACACTTGATGCAGAAATAATGTAAGATCTATTTGTAATGAGCAAAATTTTAATTTACTTAAATTAGTATTTCTTTGAAGTATCGCTTTTTATCTTGTTTTTATTAGCTGACTTGAAATATTCTTGTTTTGATTAATTTCAGTGGTTAATTTTTTTAAAAAATATAAATCATTCATCAAGTTATTTAGCATTTATTTAATATTAATAAATTTTACTATTCATGAACAAACTTTTTAATTAAATAATAGTAGTATGTATTTGTACATTGATTAATAAATTAGGGATGAGTTTGAAGAATTTGGCAAAATTAATTTGCACAAATAACTAAAAAAATTACATTTTATTATTTAAGCAATAAACTGTTAAATTTTAAAGAAACAAAATACCTAACAACAATTACATTGTTGAAGAGATCTTCCTGTTTTTAAATGTATTGTTCCTGTTAGCATAGTTTCTTTATTGAAATGATCCTGTAACTTTGGAAATACTCCATTGTGTTTTCTTTCTGAGGAAGTTGGTCCAGTTTTGGCAATTTTCATAAAAAAATTAATAAGAATACTAGTTATCAAAGTTATTGTTTTCAGGCATGTGTTTTTTCATTACTGGCAATGGTTTTTGATTTGGTGAAAATAGTTAATACAAAAATGTCAAAATAAAACTAGTTATGGTTTGGTATTTTTTTTTAAATGCTGTTTTATTTTTTCTGGATGTAAATCTTGTAAAGACAGTTACCCCTAATTTAAAATTGATCAAATCTTATAAAGTAATTTTCATATTTTTTTTTGAATAAATTATTTAAAAGTTGTAGTTTGATTTGTGAATGTAAAAACTTTTATATAAATATTTTTTTTTTTTTTTTTGTCAAATGAAAAAGGATTTGCAGAGTATAAATTTTCTGTTACAATGCCTATGTAAAATATTTATAATATATGTATATGTGTTTCTTCTAAGGTTTTTTCAAATTCTTTTATGTTTTAGCTAGTGATTGTACATATTTACAAAATAAAAATCATTCATTCAGAATTCTCTTTTAAATATTTACCTTGTTTTAGTACGTTTAAGATTTATGACCCTTGAATTGCTCAAAAATGATATTTTGTTTTCTTTATATAAAAAGTTCTTTGGTATGTTATGTTTGATAAAAACAAGCAATATGTTCTTGGAATAATAATAATTTTTCCATTTCAGAGGGCTGTAAAAATAAAACCACCAAATACCAGTAAAAATGTATTAATTCTGATAAAACTCCTTCACAAGTTTGAGTTCTTATGGCACATGTTCAGAAAGATAACTTTAAAAGAAATCACCTTATTTTTTGTGTGATATTTAACTCAGCATTAAAAAAAATTGTGACTATTGTCTCCCCTCCCCGAAAAGGAAAATTACTGACTTTTCTCTGTCTTAGGTTCCTTTTCATTCCATCTGTGTTTTAGAAAATTATTATAGAACAATAATTTGGTCCGTACTGTTCAAAAGGTCCATGAAGTTAAACACATGGCATTACATAGAAAACATACTAAATTCTGTTCATCATTATATCTTATCGAATAACATTGGCAATGTTTATCTAGGCAACATCTTGGAAAAGCAATGATCAATTCATATCACTTTTTACTGATAAGTACCAAGAGTACTTTGCTCCTTAAGTTTTAAATGTCTACTGTTGTTTTCATTATATATTGTATTAAAAGTTTCATGAAGATATGTTTTTATAAGTATTTTGCAAGTATGACATGATCCATGTAGATTTTAGTTGCAAAGGAGTCGATTTCTTGTATAGAGTCAAACCATAAAAATTTCATTATTATTTAAGTAGGTATTTTCACTTTCGATTTCAACATGGTCTAATGCATTTTAGCTCTAAATGCTCTTAGTGTCAATAAATGGTATAAATGATTTATTACTTGAATTTTTTCTTGTATTTGGTTTTAAGAGACAGATGCGTTATTTGATTTTTTTCAATTCTTGCTATTAGCTCACACTCTATATATTTATGTATTCATCTTGGCAGAATTTTCAATCGTTGATAAAATACATTTTAAAGCCCTCAATTGAACTGAAATTTTATATACATGATCATTTTTGGATGACTATACTGTAATTTAATTATAATTAGTAAAAATTAATTGATTAACTAATTATTCAAAGAATTACAAATACAGCCAACGTTGGCATCACTTTTGGTGACCATTTTGGCAACTTGTGTCAAAACTTGAAAAAGTATTTTTCTCATGTTTTAAAGCATTCAGTTGAACTGAAATTTTATATACATGATTGTTTTGGATGACGCTAGCATACTTTAATGATAATTAATAAAAATTAATCAATGTTGTGGTTCTGTCATGTATATACATATTTATATTAATTGTAACTATTTAATAAAAAGTAGCCAAAATAACATTTTTCTTTGTTGATCTAAATAGGAATTGAATTTATTTTTTTTATATTACTTGTTTCATTTACATGATGCAATTGTTTGAAATTGCAAGTTTAAAATATTATGCGTAGCTACTACATAATATCACCAGAAAGTTTGTTTTCTGCAACAATGCAACATTTTAAAATGAAAATTTGAAATCTTTTTTACAAAGTACCTCAGTAAATTTGGTATAGGGAATATGTATGTACACATATATATCGATTTTCATTGAGATAAAAATACAATAAATTCATGTCTAAGTGAGAAGTTTTTGTTCCCCTACCAAGAAGCTTTGTTGAATGGCGAACCATTGGCATGTGGCACATTATTTTGGGCACGTAACCGATCAAAACAGTTTGCATTTTAGTTTAGAAACTATATTATTACAAGGAACTGCAAACTTGAAAAACTATTTCAAAGATTAAAATGTACATGAGAATCCAGACATAGAATTATAGTTATTGAAGATTTTATTTCCCCAATTGATTCTTCAATCAAGGAATTTTCAGCGAAATTTTCTCAGTCTAAATAATAATCAGAAACGCTCAAGTTTACTATGCACCCTTATGAGACATCATTTGATAAACTGAACTTGACCCAATTTGATTGGTTCGAAATTGAAGAATTTTTGAAAGCAACTTAAGGATTTCTAGTCTGGTTCAATATGGATTCAAAAACGTATTAAAACAAGGAAAAAGTGGAATTGACTAAAACAGAAAGATTAACAAGCAATATAAGTGAAAATGCCAATAACGAAATTTTGCAAACATTAAACTGTACTCCAGATACATTTAACTGTTTGAAAAAGCAGGCTCATGCTATTTTAATCATATTTTCATCGACCTATGCCTACGTGTCATTTTTTTCAGAGATGAGTAATATTAGGCTCGTTTAGAAACCGCTTGGCAGATGACTCCAATTAAGCATACTTTCTGCTAAAAGTATAACATCTTACCCAATCCTAATATAAGTTATTTGTCATCTCTATGTATAATCTGCAACAACAGAAGTCACACTAATGTTACTAAAATTTAATGACACGTATAACTCAAACATTTACTATTATACAGGGCCAAATGTATTTTTTCGTAGTAAATTAAGAGTTTCGTGTTAGTGTATTTTGCTTTATTATTTTCCCAATAGTCACAAGTCAAAATTATTTGACGGCACATCTATATCTAATTAAGCATTTCTTTAGAAAAAATGGCACGTTGATCCATAAAGGTTCGCCACCCCTGGCATGAACCAATGACTTTACATAGCCCCACAGAAAATAGTCTAGCAGTGTTAAATCACAAGATCTTGGAGGCCAATTCACAGGTCCAAAACGGGAAATTAGGCGGTCACCAAACGTGTCTTTCAACAAATCGATTGTGGCACGAGCTGTGTGACATGTTGCGCCGTCTTGTTGGAACCACAGCTCCTGGACATCATGATTGTTCAATTCAGGAATGAAAAAGTTAGTAATCATGGCTCTATACCGATCACCATTGACTGTAACGTTGTGGCCTTCATCGTTTTTGGAGAAGGATTCCACCAGCCCATAAAGCGCACCAAACAGTCAGTTTTTCTGGATGTAACGGTGTTTCGACATACACTTGTGGATTAGCTTCACTCCAAATGCGGCAGTTTTGTTTGTTGACGTAGCCATTCAACCAGAAGTGCGCTTCATCGCTAAACAAAATTCGCTTATGAAAATCGGGAACAACGGCAATCTCGTTTTGGGCCCATTCGACGAATCTACGCCTTGCTTGATGATCGTTTTGATGAATTGCCAAACCAAACTGAGAATAAATCACTTGACAGCTGTTAAATCGGTCGCCATCTTGGAAAGTAATGCCAACTTAAACTTCTATACCTGAAAAAAAAAACACTCTTTACTTCCATTAAAAAAATTATTTTTTATATTGAGAACATTTTGGAGTAAATTATTTCAGTTTTATTATTATTATTATTTAAGCCAGTAAAGGAAAATTATATAATCAAGAAAAACAAAAAACTATGGAAAAATAGCACTCTTTTTTTTTTTTTAATTTCCGGTCTAGCTTCGTATTGAAATCCATTTCAAATGAATAGTTTTACTTTAAAAAATAAAGTTGAGGATGTAATTGAATGGTTTTATTAAATATTAAAATACAGAAAGTCGTAAGAAAAAAAGGGGGATGAATGTTTTTAAAATCTTAAAACTTTTTTTATCTGAAATTTTTATATATTAGGTTGGGGGAAAATAAATCCATTATTTTTTCGGTAGATGGCTGTAGTGTCGATATCTCGTAAAGAGGTTCTGTGTTCCATGAGGACAACGCCACGCTACACATGTCTGTAGTGACTCACCAGAAGTTCTGGGAGCTTGGTTGGGAAGTTTTAATGTATCCACCATATACTCCGGACCTGGGACCAAACGAACCACCTTTTTCTCGCATTGCAAAGCTTCCCGAGTAATAAGAAATTGGGATCAAGAGAAGATTCTAAAAATCGATTACTAGAGTTTTTCGCCAATAAAGACCAAGATTTCTATAAGAGAGGCAATGTGAAGTTACCTTTAAAATGGTAACAAATTATACAACAGAACGGTACATATTTGACCAAAATCGGACAATCCGAAACATGTTAAATAAAGTTTAGAATCTGATGCACAAAAATAATGGATTTCTTTTCCCCCAACCTAATATTAAGAGTATATAACAAAAAAAAAAAGCTCAGAAAAAATGAAATCTAACTAATTTGTTATTTCTTTGGGCCACATTAATTTGATAACCTGTTAAAAAGCACAGATTAGATATCAAAATGGTAAAACCATGTAACCACAGTTCAAATAAGCTTTCAAAATGTGCAATGCCTCACATTTCTTTTCATTCTTTTTTTTAATTTACTCGTTAAAACTTTTTATAAATGTTAGATTATTTTTTTCCATGCATAATTATTTCCTGTTTTTCTTATTTTTTTAATTTAAAAAAATGCTGGAAAGTAACAACCTTGCATCAGGCCCGATTCTAGGGTGTCGGCCGCCTGTGTGCAAAGACCTAATGTGGATAATTTTTCATATATTTTGACTAATACTTGACGTTGGCGTTGTAAACTCATCTACCTGTATTAAAGTATAATATTAATAAAATGTAAATACAACTTTTAGTGCTTTTTTTTTGGCTAACTATAATAGGTCATAATAGCGACAAAATATTTTGATTAAAAAAAAATACTACCTTTGAAATAAAAATAGATATTTTATAATTAGAAATACAAAAAATAACTGTATTTACTCAGAAAATATAATTAAATAAAAAAAAAAGTACTAAAGAGAATAAATCTCGAGAAACAAAAAGTATATAAATCAGTTCTACCAAAAAAAAAGACTACCCCCTAATAATTAACTATAAAATAACTTTTATGGCTTTCTGAGAAGACTGAATGTACTTGTAATTTTTAGTGTATGATTCACGCGGAACCTTTTTTCTTAGTCAACTTTCTCAGAAAACGATACTACATTATTCAGGTGAATATAAGCGGCGTTCCGTATAGCTATTTATAAAAGGAAGATACCTATTGTATGAGAAAGAAAGAAAAAACGGGGTATTTTTCTTTTTTTCAACTCCTACTATTAACTCACACTCTATATATTTATTTATCTTGGAATTTTCAATCGTTAATAAAATACATTTAAAGCGCTCAATTGAGCTGAAATTTCATATACGTGATTATTTTGGATGACAATACAGTAATTTATTTATGATTAAAACTTAATTATTCAAGGAATTATAAGTACAGCCACGTTGGCATCATTTTTGGCGACTTGTGTCAAACCTTGAAAAGGTTTTTTTCTCACATTTTAAAGTGCTCATTTGAGCTGGAATTTTCTATACATTATTGTTTTGGGTGACAATACGAGAATTTAATTAAAATTAATTGACTGCAACTAATTCAAAGAATTACAGCCACGTTGGTTTCATTTTTAGAGACTTGGGTCAAAACTTTTAAAAGATTTTTTTTCTCATGTTTTAAAGCATTAAGTTGAACAGAAATTTTATATACACCATTGTTTTGGATGACAATAGGATACTTTAATGATAATTAATAAAAATTAATTACCACTTAATGTGTTTCTGTCATATGTATATACATGTTAATATTAATTGTAACTATTTAATAAAAAGTAGCTAAAATAAAATTTTTCTTTGTTGATCTAAGTAGGAATGATTTAAAAAATTTTTTTATATTACTTGTTTTAATGTAAGCATCATTACGATCACTGGAAAAAGAGAATTTTATAATAATTTATTATTGACAAAGATCGATTGAACTGAGTAAATAAACCTAGTTCACTCGCATCTTTTTCTCACAATCGCGATTAAAATTTAAAACGAACACTACAAGAGTTCACATCTCAGGAAAAGAAAATGGTATTATTTACAAAAATATTCAAGTGTAAACCAGTCATTTCTTAAATGGTTGAATCCATCGGAATGTTTTCTGCTTAATGTGAATGGATGTGTCGACCTAAAGTGTATGGGTGAATTCATTCAAATTATTCCCGAGTGAAAGGCCTGAAATGTGCAAGTCAGGTCATTTTTTCTTTGCCGTCGTTGGGTTTTGCGACAGTTTACTTTACGCGCTGACTGTCACGATCCATTATCTATTTTAATTTTGATTTTTAAAAATTTTCTTGTGAATCATCACATAAAAATGCTCGTGAGAGCGTCACATTCATGCCAAAGGCGGATGGAGCGGGTTGCGGCCGCCAGGGGCCCAAGCTTGATCGATTCCATTTATAAATTCAACGTGCAACAAAAAGAACTTGAAAAGATATTGCTACGCGAATGATTTCCCCATATTTGAGTTGCGTAGCAAATGTCTGGTCATCTTTTTACCGTATATCTGTATTGTTGCAATGTGTACAAATTTTTCGCATGCATTTTTTTTTTTTTTTTGTGCACAAATTTTATTTCTGCCAAATGAATACTATTCTAGTCAAACAACCTCATTTTTAGTTAACAGCTGTGCTTAATTACTCTGGTACATTTTACACTGATGGGGGGAAAAATCCCAACAGCAAGAAAAAATAATCGTCGACTAATAAAACTTCGGCATTACATTTGTATTGGTAACTTATTTATAATTGATTAAAATTTCAGGATCACAGGTTAATATATAAGCGTGAGGGGAGATCCATTCCTTTCAAATATGAAATGATAACACATTAAAAACCCGTGTATCCGCTACTATTTTAAATACAAGTATGCAAACATGCATGCCATGTGTCGTACAGGTGCCGGATATCAGTTTATGGAATTGTAATGCATGCCTGGTGCTCTTGGTCGGTCAATATGAGGTTGCTTAATTCTGGCTGTGGATGAAGTTTTCATTGCAGTACAATGATATCCCATCCATGCACGATTGGAGAAAAATCTGGAGATCTAGCAGGCCAATGGAACACGTTGGCACCCTATAGAGCATGTTGTATTACAAAAGGGTATGAGGGAGCACGTTATCCTGTTGGAAAACACCCCTTGAATGACGTTTATAAATCGCAGTGCAACTGTTTGAATTGCTAGACACGTATAAGTTTGTAGTCAGGGTATGTAAATTAGCCTCGAGAATGCTCATATAATCAAAGAAAATTGATCGCGCCTTACCATAACTGTAGATGAGGACCTTAGGTCTATTTAGGCTGCAGAAAGATGTTTTCAGGCGCTGACCTGGCCTTCTAATCAATATGCAGCCCTCACTGCTGTGGTGTAACGTACATTCCTCAATCCCCGGATCGTGAGAGTGGGCCAGGATTCTAGGTCACCATAGCCTGACTGACACCAAATATGGCTTGGGGCCCAAAACCTGAATTTTCAGGGGGTCTCTAACATTCTCTTTTACGCCACTGTATCACAGGCACCAAGACAGAAACAGCTTTGGTCGAAGAACAAAACACATCGCCACTTTGCTCTCCAATGATCTCTAGTGTGGCATCACTGATGCCAATGATTTAGATCTAATGGTATAAATGCTACAGGGCGTCTGGCTGAGGCTATTTTTCAAACGATTGATTTGTTAGTTCACTGTGTACTGTAATAAAAAAAAACTAATTTCTGTTCTAGATGCACTACATTCGCCAGCCATGTGGTGAATACTGCGGCTTTCTCTGTCAGTGGTGTGACCTACGCGTGATTGAACCATAGTTTTCATGAGGTAGTGCCTTCCCAGAACCACTGCAGCCAAAAATCATGCACAGTGGATACATTCCTTCCAAGTCTTTTTGTAATATCGTGGAAAGAAAATCCAACTTTTTTAACTTTATTATACTTCCTCGTTCAAACTGAGCGAGCTGTTGATAATGGCTTCTTCGTCATCTTAAAGTCATTTTAGACTAACATCAAATCTCAATGATAAATAACACTCACGAACTTTTTAGTGCGTATTTAAAATACACTTGATTCACATCCACCACGTGGCGCAATTAGCACCACACTAATGGGCCTAGCGAGACATTTGAATCAAAGTCATCTTTCAGATGTAAAACACGCATACCAAATTTCATCGATATAGCACAAATTCTTCTTTGTGATGGGATTTTTATTTCCATCAGTGTATTTTACTAATGAAATAAAATGAAGTATATATTTCTAGTTCAAAGCAAACTATTTCAGGTTAGTTAAATTTAGGCCTTAATAGCAAGATAAAGATTAATAAAAGCGGTCGTAGCTGAAATCTGTGATACGAATGAGGGGGAAAAAAGACAACAATAATATACTGGAGGCTTCTTCCCTTTGGAAACAGATAGAAAAATATGAAACTTCCATAATGACCATGATAGGGAATACCGTACTCGAGAGAATAAATGCTGATAGCAAATCAGGTAAAATCCTAGCTGGGCATACTGCTGTTTTTGGCGCCATTTTTTTCGACAAATGGTGCCAAAAACCGGTGTTTCAAAAAATGACATCATGGACGAAAACGAAGGAAAATGGGGGGGGGGACGATGTTAGTTGGTGCCAAAATTTTTGTCGCCAAGCAGTGCACCCAGCTAGGATCCAACCAGCAAATCATTGCAATAACTTGAGAGTGTGAATATTTAAAAGGATCTATCTTTCTAAAATCTCTAGAAAATTATGTTCAAAATTTCAGAAAAATGGAACAAGGAGCAACTGATTTATCAGGGCTCTTGTTTGAAAAGGAAGCTGGACAAGCTCACAGGCAGTAAAAGAAAAAAAAATTACTGTTGGTGAAAGTAAAGAAGTCGGTTATGAATTTCTGAAAGAAGAAATTTCATAGTGAATTAATTTTATGTCATATGTGATAGGGAAAGAGCAGAACTATCCCAAATAGCTCAGATTTATCGAATTGTTGTTGAATGTTCTATTGTATTTTTGACGTGAGATTATAACCTGAAATTAAAAAGATAGCTATACCCAAAAAATAATGGAAACTTACAAAGGTGATATTGAATCTTTTAATTTTGACAGTTTGAATTGGAACAAAAAATTATAAGAAAACAAAGAAACAATGAAAACCTCCACTAGAAATTTATCGAGTTGCAAAAAAAAAAAAAAAAAAAAAACCTAATGTAGACATTTCTTTGAAAATCTTTTTAACAATACCGATATCGAATGCATCAGGTGTGAAAGATTTTTTTTCAGTTTTAAAATGTGCTGAAAATCATTTAAGAAGTACTGTGGGAGAAAAGACATATTGAACAACATGGTCATATAATATACAGAACGAAATGTTTAGGACAAAATAGATACGGTAAAAATAATTGATGAATTTGCCAAAGAGAAATTAAGTTGTATAGCAAAACTATAAGCTCTTCAGTAAGGTTTTTAAATTTTTTTTATATATAATTAAGATTTTTCTTAAGCCATTGAGTTTTATTATTAGCAATGCATTTTATTTTGAGAATTTAAAGTAAATGACTTTCACTATTTTACTTTTTCCAACTCTTGAGCCTATGGGTCTCAAACCTTTTACCGCCAGGGGCCTCCAACTATCTTAATCCGCTTCTGGATCATGGATTCACTTTTAGACGAGGGGAATTAATTTTAACAGCCTGATAAGACTAGTGTGTGTCTAGAATCGTCTTTGTTCGATTTATGTATGAATCGATTAGTGCAGGGGTACTCAACCTTTTTTCTGCTGGGCCGCATACATGTCAGCTATTTCACGCGGGCTGCATACGTATGTTAGTTATTTCATGCGGGCTACATGCGTATGTTAGTTATTTCACGCGGGCTTCAACATGAGGTTGAATGGGGGGGGGGGGGGTAGAAAATGCTTTAAGACCAAGATAACATTGGAAATTTAAAATGTGGAAAATTGACAAAATATTATAACTCCTGTTTGTTTGTTTTTAATTTCTACTTTTTTATTTTTGTCACTAACATTAAATTAGAAGCATTTATGAAACACTCCTTCACAATTTCTGCTTCAGTAAACAGTTTCTTATAATTACCAATAATATAACAGACTTCATAGGATGTCTTTGTTTTCCGCTGTGATATTACCACTGACACAACACTTCGTAGCTGTTGCAAATATTATTCAAGAAAGCCAATTTATCTCCTCTTGAAAGAGATCTTCGAAGAAAAGTGTCATTGAATATGTGTGATTCCTGTTTATTATTTTAAATACAGCACTTTCGTGAGAAATCAAACAATTACTGATCCATGTTTGTTTTTCACTACAAAATAGTCAACCACCCAATCGTCTTGAAACGATATATTTTTTTCGAAAATTTTTCTCTTGCAAGGTATGAACAGTGGCGGCGCTAGACCACGCGTGGACGTCGGCGAAATTAGGGTTCGCGAGGCCTCCTTTTTTCCCAGTCAAGAAAACGTTAAATTACATAAGCCGAATTATAGCTAAACTAATGTATGAGTAAACGAGATTTATTGCTAATCAAATGATGACAAAAATTACACAAATAGAAATTAAAATAGACGAACTTTTCGGTTTTGGCCTCACTGCACTTTTTCAAGATTATGTCATAGCTAACACTAGCCGCTATTTCAGCTTCAATTGATAGAATTGATAACGCAGATAGTCTTTCTTGACTCAACGTGCTTCTCAAGTAGGTCTTAATCAATTTTAACTTTGAGAAGCTTCTCTCAACGGAAGCTGTACTGACGGGAACTGTGAGCATGATTCTAATTGCTATAATAAACATTTGGATATATTTCTTCACCAAATTATTTTCTAAAATGTACTGAATGAGTTGTTTCGCGTCGTTGATAGTCTAGTGAATTCGTTTTTAAAAGTTGGGGTTCTTCATATAGTTCGAAAGGCTGTATGTCGCTGTTTTCGCCTTCCCGAAGTATTGTACCTAAATCATTAAATACTTGAGAAGGTATTCGTTTGATATATAATTTAAATAACTTATATCATAAATAAACCCAAATTGTTCAAATATTCATTGAGGGCTTTAAATCGGCATTCGGTGTTGACTATAATAGCATCAATCATTGTGTTAAAAAAAGTTAACTCTGTACTGCATTTCAAAAGATTGAATAGGTTCATAAATATGTTCATAATCGAATATTATTTTTTTCCTGGCTGTTCATTTTTCTTTAAATTGAGACTCAATTTCGAAAGTACTTTTCTCTACAAGTAATCGAGCTTGTGCAACACTATTGTCAAATCCTGTATTACGGAATTCTTGAATCCAGCTGCAAAATGACCGTAAAGTATCAATAGCGACTTTCAAGTTAACTTGAACCGATTGCCATAGTTTGCTTATATCATTAAATTGCAAAAATATTGCTTTTACTGCTCCGATTCTACTTTCCCACCGTGTTTCAGACAGAGGTTTTAATGTCAATTTTAATTTAGTTTTTACAATATCCCAACACTTACTTGACTTTGAAAACAGCACATAGATTTTATTGATGAAGCCAAAAAACGTTTTGGCTGTTGCAGAAGAGTTAGCTGCATCAATCAAAAGCAAATTCCAACTGTGGCATCCGCACGGCGTGAAGAATGCTCTTGGGTTTATATTGAGCATTCTTGTTCTGACACCTTTATTAATACTGACCATATTGGCGCCATTATCATGTACCTGTCCTCGACAGTTTGGGATATCTAGATCATTTCTTTCCAGTTCTTGTAATATTGAATTTGTTATATATTCTCCCGTTGTTTCTGCGAAGGCAATTAACCCGACAAAATGTTCCTCTATTGCTCCAGTTGAGGAATTGCAAAATCTTAATATTATTGACATTTTTTCAACGCGGCTGACATCCCTAGTACAATCGAGCAAGAAAGCGTAGTATTTTGCTTGTTTAACTCTGTGTATAATTTCTTCAATAACTGATTTAGACATTAATGCAATTAATTCATTTTGGATGTCGTGGCTCAGATAATGTTGAGTAAGTTGCTTTTCATTAATACGTTGCATATGCTCCCGTAGGGTCAGATCATATTTCGATAACAACTTAAATAAATCTATAAAATTGCCACTGTGTCTGCTATCTTTCAATTTAAGGGATTCTCGATGAGCTCTAAATGATAAATTGTGTGAGGCTAAGTAGTTTATTAGATCATTCTTTCAAACAAATTATACCAGTACTTTTGCGATTCCTTAATCAATCTCTCGCTATCCTTATCTATTGTTTTTCCGTGTTTGATTCCTTTATAGAATTCCATCCATTTAATCATGCAATCCATGTGTCCTTGACTTTGTTCATGTCTTTGCAATATCCGACTCAAATCTTTCCAGTCACAACATCCTTCTTTTACCACCTGTGTCTACAAATGTGAAAAAAGTCTACATGGAAAGCAATAATCTTTATCTTGAAAAATGGAGTAAACTAACCCTCTGCGATGTTGTTTAGTTTCCATAGTGTTGCCAGACGATTCTGGATAATGCCCGTAAAGTACTAATCACTCTCTTTACTCGCGTAACTGTATGAAAATAAATAAAAATGAATAACTAAATTTTAAATAATTAAAAACTTTGCGATGTCCCCCTCAAGTGCGAGGCCGTCGGCGGTCGCCGACGCCGCCACTGGGTATGAAAGATAGTTAAAAATTAGTTCCACCGATAAAACTGTCGCTACTCTACTCTGTTATCACTAACCATAACCTTTCCAAATAGAAAAAGAATATCAATTCGTACCCGTACGACACCGACAGCAAAATTGATCTATTTGATTTCTTGACAAAGAATTTCCCACCAAGTTTTTAATACAATGTTCTTAAATAAGTAAATTTCTCAGAGAAATGCGTCACTTAAAAAGTCTCGGTGGGCCGCAGGCTGAGTATTGGTGGATTAGAGGGAAGCAGGTGTCTCGAGCAGGGTTTATTTATTTTCTCTGACATCAAGAACTGCTAACACATTTTCGCTAGTGAGATTAGAAATGTCCATTTATTATTGCCACGATAAGTTATCGGATCATGACTGTCTATTAATCTGATCATCTATAACTCTCATATTTAGCAATCTGTTTTAATAAACTGGATCGCGTTAACTAGAAGAGGTGAAATTTGAGTACTATGTCACTCAGTTCGGAATTAATGACATAAGTGGAGTTCCAGCAGACACTTTGAAATCAGTTAAAGGAAGCTTTTAATGATTAATTTGTTAAAAGATTAGGAAAGTTTTAAGGGACTGATAGATTGGAGTAACATTGCTTCTAAGTAACGTTCACACAAAAGTTACAACAAAATAATTTTAAAACGAACAGTGAAATGCCTTTAACGTGAAGACGCGTAAGGAAATAATACAACGATCCTGGCAAACTCTCTTAACGAGAAAAGATTTTCCTTCTGGGAATGAACAAAATACGGAAAATACCAGCCGAATTGGACTGCCCTATTGTATTATAGGAGGAATTCATTGTAGTTGATGATATTGTGTGTACAGCCCCAATTATGGCAGACAAAGACATTTTGGTGTTCGTTCAAAGCTCAAAAAATATTGTTGCGTTTTCGGGGGTTCGAAATGATTGAAGCCGAAGAGCGGGATCCAAAACAATTTTATTCTTGGCCAAAACAGTCCTCCACAAATTGTGGAACAGTTCGAGAAAGTCACGTACAATCGATGAAAATACTGATAACACAGATGTAATACACTAACAAAAGCAATAGTAAACACTCAGCACAAAAAAATAATAACTCAATAAAAACAATAGCACATGCACTATGCAATCGTCTCTCTCAAGCACAGAGAGGTATCACTTGCATGAAAGCTGAGATCTGACTAACTGACTAGCCGGCCCGGGCCTTTTTATACCTTTCGGTCAGAAACCTCTTGCACTTGCCAGAATAATCGAGAAATAGAAAGGTCTAGCAAAATCTGGAGCGTACGAGAAAAGCTCAATACAGTAATACATTCGATACAATAGTGTTACAATACCGCGATAGGGTTGCCAGACAGGGTTATTAGGAGCAGGGTTGCCATGGTCGCCAAGCTTATCGCCCACATTTGGCGCCAAAAATTAAGTCGCCAACTTGGCGCTAGCTTCAATATTTGGCGAGTTTACCATTTAAATCAATGTTAAAGCATGGGGGCCGTGCAATGCAGTGGAAATGATATTACAGGTAAACAGGGTTGAAATCACATTAGATACGACAAATTAAACTGTAAAAATGAACACAAATGAGTAGAAACAATTAGAATAAGACTAAATTCGTAACATTGCCCCCCTCTCAAGAACTGCACGTCCCGGGCAGTACAACCCTTCATCAGACGTTAACATAATAATAAAACAATTGATTAAAAACAACTAAATGAATATGCAATAATAAACATGTAATACATAGTACAAAATAAACACCTAATGCATAGTACAAAATAAACACGTAATGCATAGCAGAAAATAAACACTTACAAAACAATAAACAAAATTATTTACAAGATTATATATATATATATATATATATATATATATATATATATATATATATATATATATATATATATATTTACACACTAACTTATTTATACAAGATCATGGTCAAAATAAATTACACGATAATTGACACACTAAGAATTATGGCCATAATATGGAGCAAGCCTGTCGTAATGAACGACTCTAGGCTTCGAATTCGTTGACTTACGGATCCGGATTACGACGTCGTTTATTATCTTTAAAATTGTATAAGGACCGTCCCAATGCGATTGTAACTTAGGAGAAAGTCCTTTGCGTCGAGTCGGGTTGTAGAACCATACCTTGTCACCTTCCTTGAATTGATGTCCTGTGGCTTTTGTGTCGTACCGAGTCTTCATCTTCTCCGTCCTCAGGTTGATCCGTTCTCGAGCCAAATTGTGTTCATCTTCAAAACGTGCCTGGAGATTCTGCACCTACTCCTCAGGCGATGAAGGTGTATCCGGAGGGCGACCAAACAGCAGGTCACAAGGGAGACGAAGATCCCGGCCAAAAAGCATCTGGGATGGTGAATATCCGGTAGTCTCGTGAACGGCGCTGCGGTACGCTAGCAGAAAGAGAGGAACTTTCTGGTCCCAGTCTTGTTGGTTCTTGGAGACCATCAGTGAGAGGTTATTCAGGATGGTACGATTAAACCTCTCCACCATGCCATCTGACTGTGGGTGCAAAGGTGTGGTCTTGGTCTTGTCAATTCCGAGTAGTTCACAGACCCCCTTCAATACCGCAGAGACGAAATTTCTTCCCTGATCGGAATGAAGTTGAAGAGGTACCCCATATCTCGATATCCAGTGCTGCACTACAGCCTCCGCTACGGTGGGGGCTTCCTGATCCGGAATGGGGTACACTTCGGGCCATTTCGTGAAGTAGTCCATGACAACAAGTAGGTACTTATTACCAGACGCAGTCCTTGGCAGAGGTCCCAGGATATCGAAAGCGATACGTTCGAAGGGTGCTCCAACATTGTAGCGATGCAGCTTCCCTCGGCTACGTATCTTTGGCCCCTTCCGAGCTGAACAGGCATCACAGGACTTGCACCACTGTTCCACGTCAGCTCTCACTTTACCCCAGAAGAATCGCTCTCGAACTCGGTGCAAAGTTTTCATGACGCCGAAATGACCTCCTGTTGGGCTGCCATGCAATTCTTTGAGTACCTCTGGGATACGAGATCGAGGAAGTACTAATTGCCACCTGAATGTCTTTCCATCCTCTGATTCGAATTTTCGGTATAGAACACCATTCCTGAGATGTAGAGAATTCCAGAGGGCCCAATACTGCTTAGTTGTAGGACTATAAGCCGAGATGTCCTGCCAACTTGGTTTATTGCTGGAAGACTCCATAAACTCTATAAGGGGTTTAATATCAGGATCCGCCATCTGGTCTTCTCGAACTTTCTCGTCACTCCAGGGATCGGGTGGCGTCGCTGTTGAAGTTGTTATCTGGCGTATAGCATAGTCATATTTGGTCTCTACTCTGGAACAATGACGACAATTTTCTGGGCATGGTCTTCTTGAAAGGGCATCAGCATTTCCATGCGAGGAGCCTTTACGATGTCTGATGTCAAAGTAATACTCGTTGAGCCGTTGTATCCATCTGGCTACCTGGCCTTCAGTATTTCTAAAATTCATTAGCCAGGTTAAAGAGGCATGATCGGTACGTAGAAGAAATTTTTGGCCATAGAGATAGTGATGGAAATGCTCGATGGCTTTCACAATAGCCAGTAGCTCTTTTCGAGTGACACAATAATTTCTTTCCGGTTTCGATAAACACTTACTCCAATAAGCTACGACTCGTTCCTGGCCATCTATTTCCTGAGATAATACTGCTTCGACACTCTCATTACTGGCATCAGTGTCCAAGATAAATGGCTTGTCCGGTTGTGGATATATTAAGATCGGTGAAGACGTCAAAGCTTCTTTAAGCTGGAGGAAGGAATCTTCACATTCTTTTGTCCACTGAAACTTTTGTTTACTTTCTGTTAGCTTGTGCAAGGATCTTGCGATGTTAGAGAACCCTCTCACAAACTTTCGGTAATAAGTACATAGTCCCAGGAAGCTTCGCAGCTCACGGAGGTTTTCAGGGCGTTTCCAATTCTTTACGGCGGACACTTTTTCGGGGTCGGTACGAACACTTTCTGCAGAGATGGTGTTTTCCAGATAATTGACTTCTTTTCGGAAGAACTTGCATTTCGAAGGGTTTAGCTTCAAGTTAGCGTCCCTTAATTTTGATAACACCTTCCGGATATTTTGAAGATGTTCTTCAAACGTACGCCCTCCTATTATGACGTCATCCAGGTAAATAAGGCAAGCTTCAAAAGTCAGACCCTTTAGCACGGTCTCCATCAGGCGCTCGAAAGTAGCTGGCGCATTGCAGAGCCCGAACGGCATGACTTTGAACTGCCATAGTCCTTGGCCGGAAGTGAATGCTGTTTTTTCTCTATCTTCGGGATGGATCTCCACTTGCCAGTATCCGCTCTTTAAATCTAAAGTCCAGAACCCCATTTATGACCGGAAAGGGTATCCAGGGTGTCATCTATCCTTGGAAGAGGGTAGCTGTCCTTCTTGGTGACGTCGTTAAGTTTTCGATAGTCCACGCAAAATCTTGTGGAGCCATCTTTCTTACGAACCAAGACGATTGGAGATGCCCACGGACTCGAAGACGGTTCTATGATGTCATTTTCCTGCATCTCTCGTAGTAGTGTTCCGACCTCTTCCTGTTTAGCAAACGGCAAACGTCTTGGGTGCTGTTTAATCGGCGGATGGTCTGCTGTATCAATTCTGTGTTGTGTCACTGTAGTATGGCCAATATCGCTACTGTTTCTAGAAAACACGTCTTCAAATTCTTGGAACAGTCTTTCTGCGGAGCTTTTCTGTTCGGGGGACAATTCAGCATTTTCTAGAAGGTCGGGAGTCAACTGTTGAGGCGAGTTGGATAGGAGCAAGCTCGAACTTTTGCAGACACACGTTACTGGACTGCAGGTTGCCAACACTTCACCTTTCTGGAACACTCTAGGTTTTTCAGTTACGTTGCAAATTCTTACCGGGATAGTTTTTCTGGAAAGGTCCACTAGCGTCGAAGCTATTAGCAATCCATTCGCTTTATTTTCCGCAGATCCAATTAGGCCAGAGTTGAAACTCACATCGTTACCGATGTATCCAGGTACTATGATTTCAGTCCTTGGGGGAATGGTAATATTCTCGTTAGCGGTTACCTGTCGAATAGATTCTGTCCTGTGTTCAATTTTGAATATAGTGACTTCTTCGTGTATGGAACGTAATTCGTTCCTGTTGAAGTCTAGAGTGAAACCATGCTCCTTTAGAATGTCCAGTCCAAGAATGAAAGGGTCTGCAATATCTGCGACATACACAGCATGTTGGTAGGTAGTGTCTCCAAACTTGATCTTGACTTTTAATTTTCCGTGAATATCCATTTTTTCCCCCGTCACGGTCTGTAGCACCACGCGGGGCGGGGTCCAGATAAGTTTCTCTTTTAATTTTTGAGCCAGATCGTTCCGAATGATAGACACATTGGCTCCTGTATCGATGATCATGTTGCAGGGAAGCTCGTTAACATGTCCCATTATAAAAATTCCATTCTCACCGGTACTCTTTGTCGAAATTTGACACACTTGAAAGTGGGGCTTTCCAAAATCTGGCAACCTCCGCCCCACGAGATGGCCATTAATTAGTTTTTCCGACACCTCCTTCCGGGAGGCGCTATTAGTTTCAGCGCCTTGGCGTGTCCGGCAGCTTCTCTGCAGATGCCCTTCTCGACCGCAGGTCCAGCATTTAAGGGTCTTCTTCCCGTCTGCTTTCTGGGACATCAAAGACTCAACTCTATTCATGAAGCTTCTCATCTGTCGCTCTAACCGCTCCACACTTGAGTTCGACGTGTCCGATTCGTTGACGGCTCGTATGGGGTGTCTGTCCTTTCGTGTTGCTTGCTGGGCCGCCTCGAATTTCATAGCAAACACTAGGGCCCCCTTTAAGTCCTTGAGATCCGCCATTCGGAGAGCTTTCTGGATTTCCGGATCACGCACCCCGTCGATGAAGTGTTGCAGCGCCAGGACTTCTCTTACTTCAGTTGGACAGTCAGAAAACGATAAGTGAGAAAGCCTCTCGACGTCCGTCGCCAGTTCTTGGAGCGTTTCGGACACTTTCTGCTGCCGTGACTTCAGCTGGAGTCTGCTGTAATCCTTCACACATTTCTCTCCGAAGCGTAACTCCAGAGCATTAACGAAAGCGTCGAAATCCAGCCGCTGTGTTTCCGGCAAAGTTTGCAAAATGTCAGCAGCGTCGGCTCGAAGAGAAGCAGCTAACTGGCAGGCCTTGGTCTGGGAGTCCCACTGGTTTGCATCCGCCACTATGGAGAATTGGGTCTTATACACCTGCCAAGAGAACTTTCCGTCATATGTAGAAAGCTGGATGGAAGGCTTGGAATAAGGAGCTTGAAACTTAAATTCATCCCCTTGGCCAGTCATGACTTTCTGCTTCAATTTCTCTAGGTCACTCCTGAACGAGATGGAAACATCTTCTACCTTTTCGAAAATTTTCGCATCTAGTTTGCTCTCCATATCTTCGAATTTATTTTCAAATTTGTTCTCTATATCCACAAATTTGTTTTCGAATTTATTTTCCACCGACTCGATTCTTCCTTCCATTTCTTCAAATTTCTTGTCCATAGTCGTCAATTTGTCGCCAATGCCCTTCAGATCACTTTTCAACTCTTCCTTGTTCGCGGTCAGTTTGTTATTCAACTCGTCCTATTTGCGCTGATCTGCTCGTTTACGTTAGTAAGCTTGGTATTCACTTCTGCGATATTGGTGGTCAACTCCGATTTCATTTCGCCCATGTTGGCATTCATGCTGGCGCGGTCAAGTCCGATTTCATTTCAGTCAATTTTTCTAGAAGAGTCTGGAACTGGGCCTCCATCGCTCTTGTTGTTGGCATTCAACCCCACTTCTGACACCAATTGTTGCGTTTTCGGGGGTTCGAAATGATTGAAGCCGAAGAGCGGGATCCAAAACAATTTTATTCTTGGCCAAAACAGTCCTCCACAAATTGTAGAACAGTTCGAGAAAGTTACGTACAATCGATGAAAATACTGATAACACAGATGTAATACACTAACAAAAGCAATAGTAAACACTCAGCACAAAAAAATAATAACTCAATAAAAACAATAGCACATGCACTATGCAATCGTCTCTCTCAAGCACAGAGAGGTATCACTTGCATGAAAGCTGAGATCTGACTGACTGACTAGCCGACCCGGGCCTTTTTATACCTTTCGGTCAGAAACCTCTTGCACTTGCCAGAATAATCGAGAAATAGAAAGGTCTAGCAAAATCCGGAGCGTACGAGAAAAGCTCAATACAGTAATACATTCGATACAATAGTGTTACAATACCGCGATAGGGTTGCCAGACAGGGTTATTATGAGCAGGGTTGCCATGGTCGCCAAGCTTATCGCCCACATTTGGCGATATATCGCCAAATTTGGCGCCAAAAATTAAGTCACCAAATCCGTCGCCAACTTGGCGCTAGCTGCAATATTTGGCGAGTTTACCATTTAAACCAATGTTAAAGCATGGGGGCCGTGCAATGCAGTGGAAATGATATTACAGGTAAACAGGGTTGAAATCACATTAGATACGACAAATTAAACTGTAAAAATGAACACAAATGAGTAGAAACAATTAGAATAAGACTAAATTCGTAACAATATGTTGATGCAGATTCCGAGGAAGAAAATAAATAATGCAGCTACTGTTCCCATATCATCCGCAATGAGAAACATCATGAAAAGTATGCGCAGATGCACATTCCAAGGATGAAATGAATAACAAAATAAACAATATCGAGAAACTTGTTGACAATCTGATGCTTAAAAAAAAAAAAAATGAAGATTATTTTCCAAAAACTCAGAAAATGTTTTTCAAAAAAAAAATTGAAAACTTTGTATTAAATATATATATATATATATATATATGCATACTTACATTTCTATGTAAATAAAATATAAACTTTAATAAGCTTAATACTATTATGATACAGTTTTTTTTAGTAACATCCTTTAACACGAAAAAATATTTCAGTTTCGTGTTAAGCGATTTTCACTGCATATGAAAGATTTTTTTAAAAAAATTTACAGTAGTTACCAAACAACTATTGTAGTAATGATAGCTAACTGAATGAAACTTTTTAATTAAAGTTTTTTTAAAAGCTTGTAAGCATAGGTATTTCTGCTGTAATAGTTTTTCCATGCTTATTTTGAAAGCATTTTGAAGCGACATAGGTCTTTTAACAAACTACATTATTTTTTCTAACTCACTTATAGGTAAGTTTCTATTCCTGACAGTTTTCCACCCCTAAGAATTTTTTCTTCAGCCCTATTTTTTCCTTAAAACTAAGCTTAGGAGAATTTTGTTTATAGATTATTTTTTGGGATTTAAATTACTTAGTTTAAACTATACTTAACTGAAAAATATGAATCTTGGACAACTCATCCATTGACTGCACCATGTGGGTAACAATGCTCTTTTTCTTTTTTTTTCTGGATGTTACTTTTGATAACTACATTTACTCCTCGAATAAATTCATAAAAATTGTTAAATTTCTAACTTTTAAGTATTAAACAAAAAAAAATTGACCTTGTTATATTATTGGTCTGATTTACACAGCAAAAACAGGGCTATCACATGTCTTATTTTATACGTATAGTTTTCATGGTTGTCCCCGTATAAGAAAATACTCATCAAAAATACCTGTCAGCCCCTTAATATTTTTGAGGCCTATAAACTTCATACTAATCTATCTATATATATACAATTAAATATTACTCATAGATATCATAAATTTGAAATACAGTGACTTGATGAGAAGATATCGTTAGTTCATACCCTAATCGAATCCAAGTTGTATCACATGCCAAAGATGGTCCTGCACCATACTAATATTGGATTCTTTATAAAAATCTAAGATGTTTCCATTATTTTGATAACCACCTGTATATATATACATACTCTGACATTAAACTTCCTCAAAACGTGTATTGTTAACACAATTGTGGAAGTGGGAAAATATTAGATTAAAAAGAAAAAAAAAGCCTTCATAAATATTTGATAGGTTATTTTAAATAATTATATGATTTCATTATGCATATATAGTACTAATTAATTTCATTATTAAATTGCTTTGGAATTCTTTGGTAAAGAGTTCGAAAAGAGCTTAAATGTTGAATGAAATATTTAAATAGAAAAACATACTACTATTTTTGAAAACAAAAAATATAAAAAAGCAGCACACAACACCATAGCATATAAAGATTAAAAAACAACATACTTCGGAAAAAATGCTTTTAAAAAAAACAGTCTTTCAATAGTTCCTAAACTTTTAATTTTTACAATTCGGGTTGAACTAACTCTGAAAAACGTTATTGTTCTTACTTTTATGCTTCAATCAATTCTTAAGAAAAAGAACCACTATTTTGAAATATATTCCACCAAATAAAGGAGTTGAATATTAAAAAAAACCCCATCAAACACACATCCTGTTACCATTCTTTCAGATTTTGAGAAATACATCTGTTGTAATATTTTCCCATTGATAATCAAAGAAAACAAAGAAAATATTCGAAACAGTACGGGAAAATATTTCATGTGTCGATGTATAAATTCTAAATTAAATTATATTCAGGATTTGAGAGTACAAAGTTTCCATCTATCAGCAATATCAAAATTAACATGTAAACATTTATTGTGCTTTTATTTTATTTTCACTCGGGAAATAAAATCAACAGAAGATATCAATTAAGAGGGGAAAGAAATCATTAATGTGAAAAAGAGACGTTAATAATAGGTTTCTGAGAGATTTTGAGTAAGTTATTTTATTCTCAGTTTTTTTCTCACACAAACCGAGTATGAATGTGAAAGAATATCTTTTTCGTTTCGATTGACGTCATGGGGATATGGATCAAAAAAGACCCTCCTTCAATTCCGTATCACAGCAACCCCACTATAAACTCGCAGAATTTTTTTCGCAATCTCCCCCCATCCACCCACCGTTTAGCTGGGATATTTTCAATGGAGCACCTAGCCCGACTGGGGCTTTAATCTCCTATCCGACAATGATGAGACATGAATTTGAAATTTTGCCCTTTTTGTTACATGATATGGGGAATTTTAAAATTAAATAATTTTTTCATAAATAATTATATCTTGAAAAATGGAATGAACTAGCTTTCGAATTTTGAGATGAGGCTTAAATCAGAGTGACAGTTGTTTTCATGACTTTTTGATTGGTGTGATCTGTTTAATGAGATCTGTTACACGATCGTGCAACAGCAACTAGGAAAATATTTAGTTTTTTTACATCGTTATTAGTTTTTGCCATATCTTCCAGTGCCCGGAAAATTTCCGGGAACTTGGAAGTCAGGTTTTGGAGTTCGTTAATATAAGTCGCGAAATTCTCAAACTTAAAAGTTGGTTCCGCGTTATCCTGAGTATTTTCGTTGGATGATTTATTGGAAGTCGCGAGAGTTTCCTCTCGTGGTGCCATCTGTTGTTGGGTTTTGTTACTGCAGACGTTAGCGTAGCTAACCTCTGGAGTAACAAGTCTGGATTGGTTTATGGGTTGGCTCCTATTTTAACCCACCCCCGGTTTTTGAACTTTTTTTTGTCGCCAAGCAGGGTGATAAGTGCGCCAAGCTATCTACCCTTTTCATTAAAATTCCGTTGGCCAATAGATTCAAAATTTTAATTATGGCAACCCTAAAACCAATATATATACAGAAAAATTTGACCATTTCCTTCTTTTTCACGGTTGAACGATCTTTTTACTTTTTAGAATTCGTGTGAGTACCGGTTTTTCAGAATGAGTAGCCGAATGGAACATCTAACTATTTCTTTTTTTGCTGTTTTGGAAGAAAGGGGACAAAAGAATTTGCTTGAATGGTGTATGCGTGAAAATTTAATTTCTAGCAGGTATGAATGTCCTAAATGTGGAAAAAACATGGTTATGAGAGAAAGGAAGGGAACGATTGATGGGTATGAATGGAGATGCCGTACGAAAGGAGGAGAGAATCCGCATGATGTATGCAAGAGTATAAGAAAAGGTACGTGGTTCTCTAAGAGTCATTTAAGTGTGTGTGACATTTTAATTTTAACGCGTCATTTTTTTGGAAAGTCAATGAATGAGTTTGCTGTGAAAGATGTGAGAGTTAATAAAAATACCGTGGTTGATTGGTACATGTTTTGCCGAGAGGTGTGCATGGCTGCGATTTTGAAAGAAAGTGAACCACTCGGTGGTGAAGGAAAAATTGTTGAAATTGATGAGAGCATGTTTGGTAAAATGAAGTATGGAAAGGGAAGCCTGTGAATGGTCAATGGGTGTTTGGAGGAGTTGAAAGGAACTCGAATAAATGTTTTTTTAGAGTGGTGCCAAATCGAACGAAAGAGGAACTTTTGAGTGTTATAAAGGAGTGGGTGGTACCAGGGTCCGTTATAATTTCGGACTGTTGGAGGGCCTACAATTGCCTTTCGCATGAAGGTTATCAGCATTTGCGGGTCAACCACAGTCTGACTTTTAAGGACCCTGAAACCGGTGCTCACACCAAATTCAATCGAAGGCACGTGGTCGGCGATTAAAAGATCGTTACGGAACCATGCGGCGCATGTGGAAGGCCAATTCGACCACTATTTAGCCGAATACATGTGGCGACGCCGGAGAGGGCATTCGTTGGATGATGATGTTTTTCGAGAATTTCTCCGTGCGATCACCACATTGTACCCTCCCATGGAGAAAGACGTTCCTTCGTAAGCACGTAAGTTTTATCCATTTTTTTCCATTTCAGTTTGCTTCGCTGAACTGTTCAATTTCAGTTGTTTTTATTTATGGTTATCGACATTTTCCGTTCTTTGAACGTCGTCGGTACGAGTTTGAAAATCGCGATTTGGCGCCATTTTGGCGCGGATCAAAAAATTCGTCGCCAAGGGGGTGGGCGAAACTAGGAATTTACCGGTTTATGTTGTTTTTACTTGCTAGGGTTTCTCCCTTTTTAGGTTTTATTTTCGGGAAATTTGGGCATTGGCGACTGCTCGCCATATGTCCGTCTTCATTGCAATTAATGCAATGGAGAGTTTTTAAGCGATCGGTTATTGGGCAGTTTTTAGTTATATGATTTTCTCCGCATTTAAGACACCTGGGTGTCATTCTGCAGTCCTTACTTGAGTGGTTGAAAAAATTGCAGTTAAAGCACTGAGAAGCACCCGGTCTTCTACGGAACGGGACGACTTCTACAGTGAGATAGCTTACGTTTTTAATCTTGTAGATATCTTGGGCGTTATTATTTGATTTTTTAATCTGGACCATGAAAAGTGGTAGTGGGGATTTCGTCGCGAATTTACGCAACTGTACGATTTTTTCAACGACGAAACCTTTTGTTTTTAGATCTGATTCAATATCGGTGATATTGGTGGATGCCGGTAATCCTTTGATTACCGCTTTGATTATTTTAGGGTGTTCGATGACATAGTGATCTGCTTTTTTGGTTATTAAAAGATGTTTAATTTTTTCTTGATCTTCAGCCGTTGTTGGCTGGATTCGAATATAATTTCCGGTATTTTTATTTATTGTATTAGGGTAAGATCTATTTATTTCTTGAAGTATTAAATTATAGTTCTTTCCTATACGCATCATGATTGGTTGAATCTTTGGGGTGGGTGCGGGGGTGACCTCCATTATTTCCTCGTCACCGAGGACTGCGAATTTATTTTTCGAGGTACAAACGACATGTTCGATTGGTATCTCTTATCTTTTTCGCGATTTTATTTGGAGTTTTAAAATCCTCCTGTCCTGCTCTTTTGTTAGTTTTAGTCTTGTCTTTATTTTTATATTACTATCTGTTCTTTTAGGAATTTTTTCTTTAGGATTATTATTATTTTGCTTGGGTTTTAAGTTATTATCGTTACTTTTTTCATTAGTTTCAGCCATGGCACTGTCACTCTGGATTCTATTGGTATGGGTGGGACAATCTTTTACAGGGCAAAAAATCAAAGCAATCTCACCTAAAACAGTGGATAGCTCCTTCCTCATCGCCTCCAATCCGGTCGTGATCGCCTGAGTTTCCTCCTGGCTCATGGGTTTCGGTGAAGTTCAGTTAATTTCGAGTTCCTCCTCGAGGTATCCAATACCATTCTGCGTCATTCTCGCAAGATCCCATTTAAGGGATAAATATTCGCACATCTGCGTATCTGACTGAACAAATTCCATCTGTAGGAGTTAGTCCTTGATAATGCTCGGCGTCCTTGTCGCTAATACTAGGGCCTCTGGCATAGCCTCGGGCTGATTCGGAGTAGCGGTTTGCTTCGTTCGTGCCATATTTTGAGTGGCCCACCGTATGTCTCACAGCTCAACGAACATTTCACCTTCGTTTTAAACAAAAACCATATCCATCACTGCAGAGCAACAGCTCGTTCAAACAGCATGATTCATCACTAGAAAAGTCCCCCCATTGGAACTTCAAAACGTTTCGATGAAACGTTTCTCTCCCCAACCCAGTTCGAGAAATTCTCTCTCCGAAACGCTTCGGGTTTCTTCCCAACCAGTTTCTCTCTGCCAAGGTCGGCTCAACGACTGAGGTGTTTTCCATCTTTTCTCCCTTCTCTTAGGTAACACATCAGAACTGAAGTAGAAGCTTGGCATCCGCCAGGCTGGAACTGTTGACAAATATTTATTCCAAACCTTCCCCTATCTAACAATTAAAAGTGCCTTAAAGTGGAAAACCTGGCTGAAAGTTCTTTCCTGATCGTTGACGAACTTGTTTGGAGCGCCTAGGCCTGACAGCCCCTAATCTCCTATCAGGTAATTAGAGATGAAATGTTGTTACTGGAATTCTGATTGGATGGCTGAGGTGATATGGGGGTGGCGTCAGCGTCATGGGCGGTTCTTCATGGTTTCGGCGGTTAGTCCAAAGAAAAAGTTTTTTGCAGGAACTGATAGTTGATGGATTAATAGGAGAACCTGCTTCCCGCAGGGAAGCTCAATCTCCAATCAGGATTAACTGGATGAGTTGCATGAGTTCAGCTTTCACTTAGCCCTTTGCTGCTTTATTATAAAATATTGTGTGAGTAATTTAAAGTGTTAACATGAGAAATTAATAATTTACTTTTGTGTAAATATAAATGAGAATTTAAGTGTTTTGTGATTGATTAAATGCATTTGTGTTGTGTTAAGTGTGAATGACTAATTAAATTAAAGCCATGTCCGCTATAGCGGACTTTAAGAAAATGGAGGTCGGACAAACTTTCGGCACAGGGTTACCCGCACCGTCGGAAGGACCGCCTCGTCTGATTTTCGCCCAAAAGGAGCGGGTATTTGACTGAATTAGCTTGAGGATGTGTGGTCCAATCAGGGGACAGCCTATGGTGGCTCTTAAGGAGTGGGTGTGTCAATAGGAATTGAGTTTGGGTGCCGAGGCGATCCCAGAGCTCGCTTCGCTATTGGCCGGCTTACTCTGTTCCTATTGGTCGAGAGTAAGTTAGTAGAAGTTTTGAGATTTTAACGGAAGAATTTTACGAATGAAAGAGATTAAATTAAAATATTGCGAGGTCTATTAAAAGAAGGATTAATATCGTATTTTTCTATCCGAGCAATTGCTCGGTTAGTATGATTGTCTATATTATTAAAAAATTTAGTAGCTATTTTTTTGAAGAAACATTTTAAAGTTTTAAGTTTGATTGCTAATCTGATATCATCATTCCTAACATACCACGGAGAATCCGTGATAATTTTAATAATTTTGTTTTGAGCTGATTCCAGCATCTTGTTGCAGGAACTGAGAAATTTCGTAAAACATTAGCGAGTGAGATAGCTCTCTCTTGGCTGTCCTGATATAAAAAAGGGGGAGGGAACAGAAAGGATAATAAGCTATCCTGGCGGGAGCAGCAGATAAAAAATTAAAAGAGAAAAACTACTAAGATTTAAAAAATTTAACAAATTATAGTCATTCACCACCGGTGAATGAACAACAGAGAAATTAAGGGGGATTGTAAGAGTCAAGGAGAATTCTCCTTGGCCTTTTGATGTTATCAACTAGATTATATATATATATAGTTTTGAATATCAATAAGATTTAAATTATGAGTATGCGGTAAATCTTCGTAGAATTTCTTAGCTAGGTTTTGAATGTAAGTTTTGAAGGCAGGGATTTTTAAATCCCTGTAAATATATGCATTTCTGACGTATCTGCCAGGCCTGACAATACTTCTAATAAGAGAATTGAATAACAGAATATCTTTTGAACAAAAAATTCTGCTCAGGGGGATTTCAAATTAGTTATTAACCATTCATTTGTAGTGTTGATCAGTTGTAGTCGTAACTTTGTTTCTTGTAGCCCGAAAATCTCAAAACCTAAATGCTTGAGCATCAAACAAAAGAATTTAATTCTCCAGGAAGGTGTCAAGAAAACGATTTTTAAAAAAAAAAACTTGGTATTCCTCCAAACAGCTTATAAACTGTTATAAAAAATTGAGATTCATTGAATTCTTGTTCAAAACGTTAAAGAACATGTGTCTATGAAGATATTGAGGAGGCAGTTTTGAAGTGGATACACACAATGCAAGATAAAAATGTTCTGATCTCTGGACCTTTCGTAATACAGAAAGCTCTTCAATTTACAAAGGTATTAGGATACAACCAATTTCTAGGTAGCAATAGATGGCTAGAAAATTTTAAGAAAAGACACGGAAAAGTACGCCTGAAGGAATTTTTGGTGCATTGCAAAGATGTGAGGCATATTATGAGAAACACAGCATTTTTTCAAACAAAAAAATTTAAACAAAATTAACAGATTTTATGAGTAATTAAATTTAAGGGCGTATGTGGTAATGTATGTTTAAAGTTACTTGTTTGCTTTAAATTATATAGAAAATGTCCTTAAAATTCATTAATTTTAACATAAATTTATTTTTTAATGTTGAAAATACAGTATATAACTTAACATTCTTCTTTTTCTTTTTTGATGGGTAAGATATATAAAATAAATAGATATTAATTTACAAAAAGGTGTGAATAATTACTTTTTTTAATATATAGCATTTATGAATTTAAAATTTGCTTTATGTGGTTTATAAAGTATATTGAAAGATGGATCCCCTATATAACAAACTTTTTTTGGGATTTAGCGACTTCATTAAATAGAGGTCCGATTGTATATTAGTAATGAAATTTTAGGTCTACATAACTATAAAAATAAAAAGCAAAAACATATAACTCAGTTTAAAAGACCACATGAAAAATTGCAGAGAAGGGCTTTATTTTTAACTGCAGTTGTATCAATTTTTTTCATCTATTTTTTGTTTCATTAATTAGAACAAGAGAGGAAATATTTATTAATTCTATTGTCATAAACGAAACACAAAATTTATTTTATTATTACAATGAATCCCACAGCAAAAATTTTAAATTATAACCTATAAAAAAACTTCTTCAGCAGCACTGCAGTCTGTCATAGGTTACGGCTGTTTCTGTGAGCCTCCTCCATCTGACTCTGGTTGGAGTAACAGATTGCCAATGATTGACTCCCAGATCCCTAATACCAAGAATCAACCCAACTGGTGGTGGTGTGTGTGTGTGGGGGTGATCTACCTCTTTTTTTTGTGTACCTTCAATTTTTGAAAATATCACTAATTTTGTTCAGTTTGTGAATCATCCTATCGAAAAAGGTGCCCTAAACATAAAATGCAGCCAGCCTTTATAACTTTGACAATATCTGGTTCCTTAAATCCGCTGTAGTAATTATATTGTATTCTATAGACATCATTTTGCTTAACTGCATCCAAGATGTTTCGAAGCATTTTTCTCTCAAAAATCAGCAGCTTATCTTTTTAAGATTTATTTAATAGCCAGCACTCGCTACTATAAAACGCAATCGGTCCAATTAAGGTTTTGTACAATCTGAGTTTTGTTTTGACATTAATTAATTTGAACTAGCCTCTCAACCCATGGAAACATTTGTTTTTCTTAGAAAACCTAAATAATATTATATTTCCTATTCCTGATGAATTACTGATTGTGTCCAGAAGCTCCAAAAATTGCATATCTTTCCACAGACAAATGTCATGCAGACTCAAAAACAAATAAAATAAAGAATAGAAATTTAAATAAAAATAAAATGAAAAAGGAATCATGTAATATGTTAATATCGTAAAGGAATTGGTACTTATGCAATATTGCAACAGTTCCAATGTTCAAGATAACTCGCCATGTTGGCAACAATGTGCTTGCTTCATATAATGTCGCCAATATGGTTGCAATAACACATAAGTACCAAGGAATTTAACCCTCCAAGCGGTTAGCACGGAAAATTCCGTCATTGTAAAGATGCTTCGAAAATGCACTGCAAGGGGTTTTTTTGCCTTCAAGTAACATTTTCAAAAGCGGTTGAGCCGCACTTTTCTGAGAGAAATCCTTTCCCCCTTTTAAAGGTTTAACATCTTGAAAGATAATTAGGGACCCTGGAAGCAACACAGCAGGACACTGATAGGAAGTTTTATGGCTCGCAGGGAACCCCATGTTTTGACCCTGGAGCAATCGTAAAAAATCGGGGGGAAATTTCTTTAGACCCCAAGAAGTGTTTGTTTGTTAGCTTGTATTTTAAAAGTTTTGAAAAGTCCCAACGCATAAGTAAAATATGTTACAATTCCCTTTTGGTTTCATATTAATTTGAAACTGTAACAAGTTGGGGCGTGACAGGGCAACCTGCTATTTTATATAGTTAGACAAATTATCTTTTTTTAAGTATATTCTTTCGCTTCATTTTTCTTATCTTAATCAATGCTTTCAGTTTTTGAAACATGATTATTTCATTATAAGATGCCAAAAAAAAAAATTAATAAAACACCAAACACTTTAAAATTTGAAACCTTTTCAACCACTAAAAATGAATAAATTTAAACTTCATCAAATAATTTGAAACATTTTCTTACACTTTGATAAAAATAATAACGAAAAAAAAACTAATTATGATCTATTAGTTTTTTTTTTTTTTTTTTTATTTCAAAGCCCAAGTGATCAGGGAAGTTTACGTACAGTGCCTAGTTATATATTGTTAAAATAAACCAAATTATATTTGAATTTTAAGTGCTTGAACTTCAGTTTACATCAAAGACAACATGAATGAAGATTTTCCCACATTTTTTTATAACTTGAATGTTTGAATAAATGGTAATCAAAAATATACGGAAACATTTACAGTAGACATTTATGCATATAAATAAACATAAAAATCAATTTTAAATTTGAGCTATTCAAAAACATTCGAATTATTATTCAAAAATATCTATTTATGCAAAATACCTCAACATATTTTTTTTTTCAAGGCTAACTGAATAAGTAATTAAAATCTGGATATTTTTTGAAATCTCGACCGTAAAAAGTTAGAAATTTTATGTTACAAACTCCATTTGAAATTTCGAAAAAAAAATGTATCGCGCAGTTAAAAATTATTTACCATAAGTTCTAGTAATTCTTTGAGTATAATATAAATTTCAAATTTTATTATATAGCTTCTTTGGTATTTTTTAATATATTTCGAAGATTTCATACAATTCAGTTGAAAACTGCATGCTAAGAGCAAAAAATATATTAAAAAAATTGACGAATATACAATAAAGTTTTACATAGAAGCAAAACTGAGAAGCTAAAGCGTAGGAATGAAAACTTTTGAGTATATCTGAAGTAGTTTTCGAAATATTTTAAAGATCAGAAAATTTGTGTGCATTATGTTATACTTAATATCAGTTAAATGGTTAAAATAATATGTTAATAATAGTCATGTAATCGTTTGATGACACATTCATATAACATTTATTATACTAATAAAAATTATAATGGTCATTGATGCGAATGTCAAGAGAATTTTATGTAATTTTAAATTCAGACATTAAGATATTGATGTAGAAAATAAAAAACGACCATCTAAAATACATGAAAAATGCAGTCTGCTGTAAAATGATCTTGACAAACAAAATATGGCATTTTCACTTACTATGGCAGAGCCGGCTTAGTCAGGGGCGATCTGGAAAAACAGAGGGAACCGCGGTTTTGATGGATGCCGCTCTAGCTTTTAAAGTTCTCCGGGGAAAAAAATATATATAAATTACAAATGCAAAAATAAGTCTTGTAATTTTCCATACATTTTTATAACAACGAATTGTGGAATTGGCTTCCAATACATTGTTGTGTTTGACAATATCTAAGGTAACCAACCCTACTTTAGATAGATTTGTACTACTTTTTCGTAACCGTATTCCTTTTAAAATTAATTCGTGCAGCTAAAATAAACCTTTTGCACTGTTAAAAATTTATGTAAACTATAATGGTTAATTTTAATTTATGCAACTTGTGAAATGTTCATAATTAACCATTTCCGTCTAAACAGTTTACATGAAAAAAAGTTTGGACTCCCTCATTCATTAGGGAATTATATAAGATTCTAACATTAAGTTTTATATTTCACCGAATAGGGTCAAGTGGTAGTGTATCGTGCTTCCACACCACAGGTCTGGGGTTCTATTAACGGGCTGGACAAGGTCGACTCTGCCTTTCATACCCGCTACATTGGGTCGATAAATGAGTACCAAGCTTGCTTGGGGTCTTAAACACTGAAGGTCTCTCTTCAGACAGACCACCAAATTGGGATATTTGTTCATGCACCTCAGCGCCCAATGGTCACGTATATTGGGGTGGGCATAGTTCCTGGCCTTCATGGATTGTTGTGCCACTGAGTTTGAGTTTTAAGTTCGAGGATTGCCTCACTTTAGGGATACCCCTTAGATAAACATGTATTTCCACTCATTTGCAATTAAACATTTTTCTTTCAATTACGTTTATTTCAGAAGGAAGTTTGATTTTTCAAATGTATTTACTTAATAACATGTATATTTGTGTATTATATTAAAATTTTGATCAATCCAAAATTACATGTTTTTTGCTCCTCTAAAGGCTTTTAGGATTTTAGAACTGATCTTACAATCCATATACGTTTTATAGTAGTATATTTAAAAATGATAAAGACATTTTAACGACTGTGTGAGCTTTTATGCCTCGTTTATAAATATGAAAAATTGCATTCAGCTAGTTTTTAAAATGTACAGAAATAAGTGGAACAACAGGATACTTACATATTATGAATATTTTTGACTGCAGTAAGATATATTTATATTTCAGTTTCTTTACAATTTGAATAGAAGTTATAAGCCATTTTGTGAATAGTTTGATATTGAATATAAACCCATAGGCTGTTTAATATTGTAAAGTGTTTTATTTTGATACCAGCGCACACATTAAAATAAGGCTCATTTGCAGTTATATGATCAGCTTTAGTGATATTTAAATTTTCAAAAATAGTCTACACGTACGAAAACATTCTTTCAAAACCACACACCACATCTCATACTATGTCTTCCATACAGCAGGAAATGTTTGTGTATACTCAAAAAATTTAATACAGGATACATTGTGGAACTGTTGGTTAAATTCACTGATAAAAATTGTTTTAAGTGTACTGTTTTGAAAGACAAAATTAATTAGGGAGAACTTTTCTCACAATAGAATTTGTAATGACTGAATTGTGTGAAAATGTAGTTATCGATGTGTGACATTTTTCCTTGTAATAAAAGAAACAGAAAGATAAGAAATTAAACTTGAGTAGAAAATGGTTAGAAGTACTGTCATGCGCGTTTGAAAAGAAGTATATCCCCCATTAAAATTAAAAATTATTGACTAAATGTGTGTTATGTCCATCACAAATGCCGATGTAGAAAAGAAATTTTTATTTAATACAAGAAGTTTGAAAAGGAGAACACTAGGAATGAAAATTTAGATTTTTTCCAAAAAATATTCAGTTAACAAAAAAATATCATTTATATGATTTTAATTAAAATAAATTAAAAGTATTGAAATCCTTTATTTTATTTTAATTATAAATTAAAAATATAATTGAATAGAGAAAGATCGGTTTTATTTCATAAATATAATCATAGTATGTATATGAACCTTATGCACCATTTATTGTCTTATTGTTTAAAGAAAGAGATGCGGCCTTTGCTCTTTTTACCTCATTACTTTTTTAAAAAACAGGAAAGTGAGCGCGTTTTCTTACTCTCATATTCAAAAATGAAAATACAGGATGCTTTTTTCTTGTTCAAATCGCAATACCAATATATATATATTTTTTTTTTTAATTTTTAAATAATAGAAAAATAAATTTTGTTTGAAGAAAATATAATTATTTTTCAACTTCTTCTTATTTCATTTTTTCCTTTTTTTTACCCTTCATTTTGTTTTAATTTTACTGTGACTGAACATATAGGGGAAACGACCGACATACAAGAATGCCCAAGGCAACTTAACAGCTAGCTGTAAACGATTGATCTCTTGGTTCTTACTTGACAAAGGGACCGAACTGAGTCATAAAATTGTCTCCGTTCGACCTCCCAAGTTTTAAAAGGGGGAAAGGAAAGAAGACTATTGCATTTTTAAAGCGAACGGCAAAATAACAATAAACACTTTCGGAATAACTTTTCAGGAGGAAGCTAACCACCCAGAGGGTTAAGAATATTTCAGAGATAATGTGAACTAAAAATTAAAAGAAAACAAATACATCTCGCAGTTTATTAGTGCTTTACACTAAATTTAAACTTCATCTACCCTACATTGTTAAGAAAAAGAAATAAGCATATTTGTTTCACAATTACAATGATTCACTACTCATTTCCTTTTTTTACACTTTTATTCATAAATAAAAACATAAATCAAAAAAGGTTTAGTTCTGTATTTTTACTGTTTATTTCTTCGTGGTTCTTTTGTTGCTTCTCCAACAGAAAATCTTCAGCATCAATAGGTTCAATTATTTGTCCAGGTTTTGTTACCACTACAGGAGCTATTAGATTTTTGAAACTACTTTGTGGATTCCAATTATATCCAATGGGCTGTCTGATATAACTCTCATATTGTTGAGCCTCTGTGAAAGGGAATGGTAAACTTTTAACCTGTAAAAGTTTTTAAAAAGGAAAAAAACTTGTAGTCTTATTTGAACTTTCATTAAAATAGTAAATGTAATATTATAACACATATTTATAATCTAATTTTGATAAAACTAATTATAAGGATGCAAGATATAAATCAATACATGTTTTATTTTTTTTATGGGTCTCATTAATTCTCATTTTTTACTCTAACTAATATTATTAAAAATATTACTAGATAATTGATTGTCAGAAATAAAACAGATCCAGAATTTATTTTCGTTTGTATATAATGTAATGAGATATTTTGTTATGCATGATTTGTACCAGATCAACAATACTTGAAAAATATAGTATAATCATTTAAACTTTTAGGTTATAAAATAACAAAAAAAGTTTATGCATATTATTTGAAAATATTTAAATAACCTTTTACTGAAATCATTATTTTAATTTTTACAAAATCCATAACTGCAGTAAGGAAATTTATTCCATCTCTAATTTTAAATAACTGCATTAAAGATAATTAATTGCTCAATTTTACTTAGAAAAAAGAAGTTTAAAAATATTTAAAAGAAATTTACAACTGTATCGTATAATATGAGTTTTTTTTTTTTTTTTCTATTTCTGCTAAAAATTTCTAAATTAAAAATCAATAATAAAGTACTTAATTTAACTTACTTGATACTTAGATGCTTTTTTGTCTCTGTCTTCATTAATTATAACATGTTCAAAACTTCTCTTCTTAACTGCAGGTTCTTCTGGTGGTTTAATGATATAGCTTTTATTTAAAAAAAAAAAGATGAATTAACTCACTTCTTACAAAATGAATATATTTTGCTCAAATAATATAGGACAGAATTTTAAGATGAACATTACTTTCACTATTGATACATTTCAAGTATTTTGGTTCATCTTATTTTAACATAGATAATAGAACTCCAATATTTATGTTCTTAATGGAACAAAAGACCAGTATTTTTTAAAACACATGAAAAAGTACTGATTACAATTCATATACATACAAAATTATATAGCATCATATACAACAACAAATTAACAATTTAAAAATATTAATTAATGTGTAGATTGATTGCTCACTGTGAAGCAAAATAAGGGCTATTGGCAGAATGCCTAAGGGAACATGAGCTTAACCTAAAGGGTTCAGTTACAAATCAGCCCCCACCCGAGGAAATAACCACCCTTGCATTCAATTATTATTGAAAAATTCTTTTTTAAAATTATTTTTAACAGGGGAAAAAAAGGCAAGTTTATATAATTTAAAGGAAATTTTAAGTTTTAACACAACTTGTTTAGACAGGAATTATAAAGTTTCAAAATACACAGGTATGTAAAAAATACAAAGTTCAAGAAAAAAACAGGGCAAGAGAAAAAGATTATATTCAAATCTATTCATAAGGGCAAGATGCACAACAAATATCTCTAATATAGATGCACAGTTAGTACAAGAACAAGAGAAAATGTTTTTAAATTGTCATACAATACTAACTTAACCATAATTTGACGACGCCATTACTACATGTTAAAACTACTTATTTTATATAAATGAACCACATTTTCTAGATGGGAAATTATTAATTTTTTCTCCCTTAACCCTTTCAGGAAGGACACAAACACATGTGTCCCACTAGGGCTTGAGGTTTCCTTCACAAGAATTACTCATAGGCCAGAGGGTTTATTGTGGTTAAGCCTAAATCCATGGAAGTACTGAAATATGAATGTATTGTTTAATATTATTCAGCAGAGTATACCTTATGCAGAGTATAGCATATGCTTTACATATTTTGTATTTAAATATTTTATTTACTTTAGTTACTTTCTGTTTAAGTAAAATTTTTTAAACATTTTATGGTTAGTATTTATTTGTCATTTAACAGCTCTTAACATTATAAACACATTTGAAATTAAATATGTGTTCCTTTAAATTCATTTCAATATGAAAAATTTTAAAACAGTGATCGACACAGAGTGCTACATTACAATTCTTGCACTCATAATAAATCATTTGTTATTTAGGAGGTTTTTTGCTGGAATGTGAACAAATGAAAACTATATTTTCTATTGTTGATGATCACAGAGGGGCATTTTCTTTTGATGTAATTGCCAAACAGATGTCTGAAATATCATTATCATTTAATTTGCAATGAACAGAACAATACTATATGATTTGTCACTCTATCACTACTCTCAGTCTAATTCAGAATTAATTTTGCATCATTTATCATATTCCAAGTTCAGTTAAACATTTTTGGTGTTTCAACAATAAAAAGAGAGAGAGAGAGAAAATTGTTTACCAGATCTAATTACCCATTAAAAGCTAGTCTACAAATTCAAACCAAATGCTCTAGTGAAAATAAAATTTTCATCCTCACTATAAACAAAACTCACATGCTAATTTCAAGAGCAATCACAAAGCATTTAATTCCTCTAATTTTTATCAATCAAAATCCATATGCATGTGGGTAACATTTCTCCCATTTCAAGTAGAAGGTCAGATCTACATGTGAAATGTCATCTATTTCCAGAAGAATTGAGCTTTCCAAATGTTCCCAGCCAGTGTCACACAGATTTGTGACACTCAACTGTGAAAGGAGAAAAACTGTCGCACATACAAACCACTCATGAACTGTGAGCGTTTCATGATAGCAAGTATTTGTGAAAGTTGCTGCGAAGGGGCAAATCCAGAAAATATGAAATTCATGATAAATAAGAAGTTTATTCTCAATAGATTTATAGTTAAGACATTCAAGAAATAAAAATGATGATAAACTATCAGTGTCAATATTATTTTTAACATTCACTGCAGCCAGCCCATGGGATGGAAAATCTGATTATGTATATCTTCGCTTCAAAGACAGTATCATAGGGTTTTAATTTGAAGGTATAAGTTTTATAAAGGGACTTCTTGTAAAAAAGAAAATGGATTCTTGGATTTGAAGAACATTTTGAACTATGGTCAATGGTGAGAAAAGCACCATAGTCTTTAAATTTTCAATGAGAAACTTTCAACCTTTACAGATTAAATATGCATCAATTCCTGTACACAGCAGCTCTTTAATGGACTTGAACCAACAGCTTCACAGAAACTATGCCACAAATGAGTTTGGAACTATAACCACTAAGCGCTACTATGACGCCAAATGACATGTGGAAATAAACAGTAAGACATTAAATGGAATTGGGTTAAATCACAACTTGTTTTTAAAATTAGGAGAAAGCATTTAATAACAGTGGTGACTCACAAGTTATTAATGACTTACTAATTTCTCATTATTTGATAAATCTCATATGAACTCAAGCAACTCAAGTTCATCAATTTTTTGCTTTGATTACATACACAAAACCCGTCTATTTAAAAAATTAATTTAACATCGAGATTATCTTTAATTAGAATAACTACAATAAACATTAGAATAAATCATTTTCACTCTCATACATGCACAGTAAAAGATAACTGATTAATAGTGAATGGTAAAAAATTGTTTGCAAATTATTTAAATCTTAACTCCAAAATTTGTATTTTAACCCTCCAACTGGGCAGAACGGATTTTCCCGCCCTACTAGAGAGGCTTCGAAAATGGACTGCACGGATTTTTCTGCCTTCAAGTAACGTTTTCAAAAGCGGATTAGCCGCACTTTTCTGAAATCCTTTCCCTCTTTTAAGGTTTAACATCTTGAAAGATAATGAGGGATGGAGGAAGCAACACAGCAGGAGTTTTATGGCTCGCAGGGAACCCCGTGTTTTGACCCTGGAGCAATCGTAAAAAATCGGGGGGAAATTTCTTTACAACCCAAGAAGTGTTTATTTGCAGCTTGTATTTTAAAAGTTTCCAAAAGTCCCAACGCATAAGTAAAATATGTTACAATTCCCTTTTGGTTTCATATTAATTTCAAACTGTAACAAGTTGGGGCGTGTCAGGGCAATCTGCTATTTTATATAGTTAGACAAATTATCTTTTTTTAAGTATATTCTCTTTCGCTTCATTTTTCTTATTCAAAGCTTTCAGTTTGTGAAACATGATTATTTTATTATAAGATACCGAAAAAATTAATAAAACATCAAACTCTTTAAAATTTGGAACCTTTTCAATTTTCCAACTACTAAAAATGAATAAATTTAAACTTCATCAAATCATTTGAAACATTTTCTTACACTTTGATAAAAATAATAACGAAAAAACTAATCAAGATTTATTAGTTTTTTTTTTTTTTTTTAGATTTCAAAGCCTAAGTGTTCAGGGAAGTTTAAGTACAGTGCCTGGTTATATATTGTTAAAATACACCGAATTATATTTGAATTTTAAGTGCTTGAACTTCAGTTTACATCAAAGACAACATGAATGAAGATTTTCACACATTTTTTTTATAACTTGAATGTTTGAATAAATGGTAATCAAAAATATACGAAACATTTACAGTAGACATTTATGCATATAAATAAACATAAAAATCAATTTTAAATTCGAGCTATTGAAAAACATTCGAATTATATATTGTTCAAAAATATCTATTTATACAAAATACCTCTCAACATTTATCTTTTTTAAAGGCTAACTGAATAAGTAATTAAAATCTGGATATGTTTTGAAATCTCAACCTTATAAAGCTAGAAATTTTATGTTAGAAATTCCATTTGAAATTTCGAAAAAAATGCATCATGCAGTTAAAAATTATTTACCATAAGTTTTAGCAATTGTTTGAGTATAATAAAAATTTCAAATTTTATTATATAGCTTCTTTGGTATCTTTTAATATATTTCGGCCGTGGTAGAAGAGTGGTATAGGTATCGGAACGTGGCTTGCTTTGTCACGAGTTCGAGCCCAGTACCACTAAAGACCCGCCGTGTAGGGCAGCGATGCACGTTAAATCTGTCGAGAGCTGAAATGTCCTCCCATTGGTGTGGTGGGGTAGTTAGGAGAGGGGGGTGCCAGCTCAGGTGTCGTCCACGTCACTTGACCATGGTTCAAAATTACGTGGTCCGTCGCCAAAAGCCCTCGTGTAGCTGAACAGTGCGGCGTTAATATTCAATCATTCATTTAATATATTTCTCTAAGATTTCATGTGGCCACCGTAGAAGAGTGGTATAGGTATCGGAATGTGGCTTGCTTTGCCACGAGTTCGAGCCCAGTACCACTAAAGACCCGCCATGTAGGGCAGCGATGCACGTTAAATCTGTCGAGAGCTGAAACGTCCTCCCATTGGTGTGGTAGTTAGGAGAGGGGGGTGACAGCTCAGGTGTCGTCCACATCACTTGACCATGGTTCAAAATTACGTGGTCTGTCGCCAAAAGCCCTTGTGTAGCTGAACAGTGCGACGTTAATATTCAATCAATCAATCTAAGATTTCATACAATTCGGTTGAAAACCGCATGCTAAGAGCAAAAAATATACTAAAAAAATTGATGAATATACAATTACAATAAATTCTTACATAGAAGCAAAACTGAGAAGCTAAAGCATAGGAATAAAAAATTTTGAGTACATTGTTGTGTTTGACAATATCTAAGGTAACCAACCCTACTTTAGATAGATTTGTACTACTTTTTCTTAACCGTATTCCTTTTCAAATTAATTCGTGCAGCCGAAATACACCTTTTGTACCCTTAAAAATTTATGTTAACTATAACGGTTAATTTTAATTTATGCAACTTGTGAAATGTTCATAATTAACCATTTCCGTCTAAACAGTTTACATGAAAAAAAAAGATTGGACTCCCTCATTCATTAGGGAATTATATAAGATTCTAACATTAAGTTTTATATTTCACCGAATAGGGTCAAGTAGTAGTGTATCGTGCTTCCACACCACAGGTCTGGGGTTCTATTAACGGGCTGCGCAAGGTTGACTCTGCCTTTCATCCCTGCTACATTGGGTCGATAAATGAGTACCAAGCTTGCTTCGGGTCTTAAACACTGAAGGTCTCTCTTCAGACAGACCACCAAATCGGGACATCTGTTCATGCATCTCAGCGTCCAATGGTCACGTGTATTATGATGGGCACAGTAGTTCCTGGCCCTCATGGATTGTTGTGCTTCTGAGTTTGAGTTTTAAGTTCGAGGATTACCTCACTTTGGGGATACCCCTTAGATAAACATGTATTTCCACTCATTTGCAATTAAACATTTTTCTTTTAATTACGTTTATTTCAGAAGGAAGTTTGATTTTTCAAATGTATTTGCTTACTAACATGTATATTTGTGTATTATATTAAAAATTTGATCAGTCCAAAATTACATGTTTTTAGCTCCTCTAAAAGCTTTTAGGATTTTACAACTGATCTTACAATCCATATACGTTTTATAGTAGTATATTTAAAATGATAAGGACATTTTTACGACCGTGAGCTGTTATGCCTCGTTTATAAATATAAAAAAATTGCATTCAGCTAGAGTTTTTAAAATGTACAGAAATAAGTGGAACAACAGGATACTTACATATTATGAATATTTTGACTGCAGTAAGATATATTTATATTTCAGTTTCTTTACAATTTGAATAGAAGTTATAAGCCATTTTGCGAATAGTTTGATATTGAATACAAACCCATAGGCTGTTTAATATTGTAAAGTGTTTTACTTTTGATACCAGCACACACATTAAAATAAGGCTCATTTGCAGTTATATGATCAGCTTCAGTGATATTTAAATTTTCAAAAATAGTCTACACGCATTTTAAAACATTCTTTTCACAACCGCACACCACATCTCTATACTATATCTTCCCTACAGCAGGAAATATTTTTTGTGTATACTGAAAATTTAATACAGGATACATTTCCAAGTGTTAAATTTGTTTTTAAAATTTGGTATGAATACATTGTGGAACTGTCGGTTAACTTCACTGAACAAAATTGTTTTAAGTGTACTGTTTTGAAAGACAAGATTAATTAGGAGAACTTTTCTCACAATAGAATTTGTAATGACTGAATTGTGTGAAAATGTAGTTATCGATGTGTGACATTTTTCCTTGTAATAAAAGAAACAGAAAGATAAGAAATTTAACTTGGAGTAGAAAATGGTTAGAAGTACTGTCATGTGCATTTGAAGAAGTATATCCCCATTAAAATTAAAAATTATTGACTGAATGCGTGTTATGTCCATCACAAATGCCGATGTAGAAAAAAGGAATTTTTATTTAATACAAGGAGTTCGAAAAAGAGAACACTAGGAAGGAAAATTTAAATTTTTTCCGAAAAATATTCAGTTAACATAAAAATATCTTTTATATGATTTTAATTAAAATAAATTAAAAGTATTGAAATCCTTTTTTATGCTATTTTAAATTAAAAATATAACTGAATAGAGAAAGATCGGTTTTATTTCATAAATATAATCATTGTATGTAATATTTATTGTGTTATTGTTTAAAAATGATATAGGGCCTTTGCTCTTTTTACCTCATTACTTTTTTAAAAAACAGGAAAGTGAGCGCGTTTTCTTACTCTCATATTCAAAAATGAATACATGATGCTTTTTTCTTGTTCAAATCGCAATACCAAATATATATATATATATATATATATATATATATATATATATATATATATTAATTTTTAAAAAATGACAGAAAAATAAATTTTCTTTGAAGAAAATATAATTATTTTTCAACTTCTAACATACTATTTATTTCATTTTTTCCTCTTTTTTTTACCTTTCATTTCGTTTTTAATTTTACTGTGACTGAACATATAGGAGAAAGAAACACCGTATGTTTCAAAGAGGATTGATCAAGAGAGGATATCTACGCTTTCAAAGAAGATTGCCCAAGGCAACTTAACAGCTAGCTGTAAACGATTGATCTCTTGGTTCTTACTTTTCAAAAGGGACCGAACTGGGTTGTAAAATTTTCCCGTTCGACCTCCCAAGTTCTAAAAGGGGAAAGGAAAAAAAGTCTGTTGCATTTTTGAAGGGAATCGCAAAATAAGAGTTAAACGCTTTCGGAATAACTTTTCAGGAGGAAGGTGTCCAGTTAGAGGGTTAAGTGACACCATTGTATAAATAACACATTTGTGCACCAAAATGTAAAAATCTTACCGTTGTCTCATCTCATCACTGAACTTGATTCCCTTTCCTCCCCAGCTTCCCCAACCAGGTACAAATAAATCCATCTCTTTTGGTCGCTTAGCATTTTCAGCAACTTTTTTGTCTTCTCTAACAAGGAAAAACTCAACATTAGTACAAAAGAATAAAATTTGTAGGAAGAACTTTGTTTGAAAACATTAACAAATAAAATAAATGTAAGGAGAATTATGCTCAATTTAAAATGTTTTATTAGAGCATTAACTGATATAGCTTTACAGTGGATTGCATTTTCAAAAATAAATCATATCTTTTTTGACCCCCCAACATGTATGTAAGTATACATATATAATAATTAATACATAGTTTTCTTCTCCAATCTGAAAGAGAATATATACATTTCAAAAACATTTATGGTGAATTAATATCTATTATGTGTGATAAGTCTATGTTTTTTATTCTGCAAAGGTACATGAAATACTCCTATTAAATGCAATTTTAAATAATGACAAAAAGAGCCATAAAGCACACAAACCTTTTTATAAAAATGAATTACTTAAATAAAAAAAATTAATAACACAAAATAAAACAGTCAATATATTTCATTAGAAATAATTTTTCACATATTATGAAAATCAGATGAAAATTATAAAATTAATATTTCCTAACAGAAAGATATGATTTTACTTTTTTTTCAGATGAATATGCAACAGAAAAATATAGTTTAGTATTGTTATGTAGATCGGGGTTTGAGGATTTTATGCTATCAGTCTTAAAGAGCAAGACAGTTCTTTAGGAGCAATAAAAATTTTGATGTAGAAAGACAATCGCTGAAATACAAGATGCAGCACTAAAATTCATTTAATAAATCTCAGAAGGTATTCACACCTTCTACTAACTCAAATACAACTATCAGTGTTTGAAAGACAAGAATGAAAAGGTAATTCACAAGCACTCGCTCTCCCTATTCAACAGCCCAAGCAATAACCGATCCGGCTTCAGTGAGCAGCTCTTATTTATAGTCTGCACTGATCTTTCGAGAAAGATTTGCTTATGTCATAGATTGTGATATTTATAGATTTCTCCAGTAATTTTCAGAAGCATCCATTTGGTCTCCAAAAATAGTGACAACTTAGCTTGATTGACAAGTTTCCATTGAAATACCCTTATAATGTAAGGAACAGCATTGCTTGCAAATATTACAATTATAGCTTAAGTAAATACATCAGAAAGTTATATTAATGTATTACACATCCAGATATAAATTGTTTACACTATTTTATACATAAGTATTCATTCATTCATTACAGTATCAACTGTTTCATATCAGTACCAAACAAAATATTTGGCAATAGATATTTTTTTAAAAATATTTGTAAATGTATATTAATTTATTAAAATATCTAAAATGGCCATATCAGCTTTTTTATACTTAAAATGTATTAAAACTCTGGCAATGAGGATAAAATGTTAATTTAAGAAAAGAGACAACTTTCACAAGCAGTTGCATTTCATTGATTGAAATATGACATATTCATAAATGGTTTCAGTTTTGATCATATAGTCATAGTATAGTTAAAAAAGAAAAAAAATTCGTAGATTTTAGCTTCAGATGTCAGTGAAAATGTTCTATCAAATATTACAGTCCCCAGTTTAAGAGAACATAAACGATAAAGAATACCAGAATAATCAGGATTTTATAACAGATTTCCATAAGGAAGAAGAAAGAAAATATGAGGAAAGACTATGATCTGCAAAAAATTATGGTACTAGTGAAAAGTCAAGAAGGAAACCTAAAACAAAGTGGGTCACATATTTCTTCTCCAGAAATAAGTTCTAAGTGGAAAATTTCTATCCCTAAATTAGAATTTATACAATTTAGAAAGAATATCAAAGATTGGTTACATTTTAGAGCATGAAAAGCTTGTAAAGTTTAGTCTTGTTTTGGAAAAGAAGACATTTTACTAGAGATTTGTGTAGAGCTACTGAAATGAATAATTTCTGTTAAAGCAAAAAAAAAGTTTTCTTTTGCACCTTTATATAATAAATTTAAGTTATATTTTTATGAGTTCTAGAGACATCAGAGGTTACATCTGAAAAATGCATCCATATTACATCCAATGGTTTAATTTTGTTGTTTCGAAGCTTGGAATAGGAATAATGCTTTCCATTTGAAAACTGATACCAAGGAAAAGCTAAATGATTTAATGCACTTTTTTAAAACTGAAATCAAAGGGGAAGAAATAATCAGTTCAGTAGTAGCTGGTTTGTGTTTGGAAAAATAATGACAAGACTTACAAATATATGAACTCATATCCTATTATTGAGAACTTATTTATCACCAGATTTCACGAAACTTTGTGCTTTTTGTGAAGGCAAACATGAAATCTCTGAATTGCTTTCCTACCCCCGAAGATTAGCTTGTCAAATAAAAAAATATAAATATTCTGAAAAATGACGTTTATTTATCTCCAGGCCATTATAATACACAATGTTAAGAATTTCTGAAATGCTTAATGTGTAGCAAAAAGCATGTACCTTTTGAACAAGATGTGCTCAAAGACAATACAATCGAAATCAAAAATGGAAATACCAGTAGAAACTGAAGTTAACAAGTCAAACTGTGATCATTACATTTCCAAGAGCATTCCTTCAAACTCTCTAAGTTAAACTTTTTGATGATAAAGAGAAAATAACTTGACCACTTTTAGATTCAATGTCAAATAAATCTAGTTCAAAATGAACTTTTCTCCTTTCTGTCCACAAAAAATGTGCATTCATTTCTGAAGGTATTGCAACACTAGAATATAACTATAATTGCTATGAAATTTTAGATCACACAATTATATGCGAGAATATACAAGGATATTGGTTGAAGGAGTTGAATCAAAATGGCACACTGTTATCTGACAAAAGTGACTACTGAGAAACAATTGATTACACATTGGAATTGACGTAAGAAAGTTGCTTATTGAACATAAAAAAAAGTTATCAAGTTTAGTAGTCATTGAAACACCTATTGGCTGGATTATAATTGGCAAACTACCCCAAGGGAAATCTACAATGGAAAATCTAGCAATGACCAACATTTTTGTGAAAGAATCTGATTTTTTGGATCAGCGGAGACTCTGTTTAAAAGGAATAACTGATCTGATGGATCAGAAATCCAATCCAGAATTTACCTTCAAATGAAAGAGCATTTTTTAAAAACTGTTAAATTTAATATTAGTCATTATAAAGTCTGATTGCCTAAGGCTGATGATGAATAACTTCTACCAGATAATATTTTAATAAGATAACTAATGAAAAGGCAACTACATTACCAAAAAAGAATTAGAACTCAACATGACTGTTATAAAAGACACAATGAAAACTGAAGATGAATCAAAAGAGGGAAAAGAACATTACTTCTCAATAGCTTGTTAGAAATGGAGAGTTTAAAATACTGAAGGGTACTTTAAAGATAAATTTCAAAACCAGACCAGATCAGAATATCTAGGTCTTTTTATTCAGCAAGAAAATTGTGTTGTAATGGCAGATATTTTTAGTAGGAGCTGACTATAAGAAAAGAATTAACAAATACTTTTGGATTATGTTTGAAAATTTGTTCCCTGTGAAGAGTCTTGCCCATGAAAGTACAAACCTCACATCAGATGCTATTTCTATATATTCAATGAATTTATTCATTGGAGATCATTTTCATAATGAAACAAAATATATTCCAAAAATTTTAAGAACATTCTCCTATGGCATGTTTTGCAATGAAATATAGCCTATCTAACTCTGAAACTAAAATTAGTAGAACTAACAGAAGGCTCAAGTCTCCGAACTGACTGATTCTTTTAAACTTAATTAACATTGTTGAAATGAGTATAGAAAAAGACTATTTTTTATAATGTTATTAGCTACATATGTTTTATATTGTGTATTTCCTAAAATGCATTATTTAAAAGTCACCTAAAAGTTAAAAATAAGTTTTGATTGTTACACATAATCATGAAGTCTGTGTGTGTGGTGGGGGGTGATGGAAGATGTGTTAGAAATGTATAATTCTTTTTTCTTCTGTAGGTTGGAAGTGTTATAACTATTTCATTATTTGTGCAGCAATAATCTGAAGTAGAAAAAAAATGGATTGTTATGAAAAAGATGCTGGAATAAAGTTTCCATGATGTAAAAAAGTTATTTTGCCTCTCACTAAATTTAAAAGCCACTGTGGTTAGCAAGAATTTTTATTAAAACTACTTCTACTCTTAGAACTTAGAAGTGTGGAAATTAAAATATTTTAGCATGCATACAATTATTACTTTAGAAAACTTTGAAAATGAACATGGATTTCCTTATTAAATGTCCTTAAAAACTTAGGGTTGATTTTTGTGTCGTTTTCTATAAATTCCAGCTTACGATTAGAGTAAATTTTTTTCAGAGAGAGATAAGGTAAATAATAAAGTGTGTTTTACCTGAATTCAGCAATTATATCTTCATCAGCAAAAGCTTCACTCACATTCTTTATACCTTCTGATTCTTCTTCATCCATACTGTCTTCTGCATTTTCAACTTCATCTAAATGATCTCTAATAGAAACACTACTTGGCTTACAGGAATCGAGGACAGTTGCTTTAGAAATAAAGTCCATATCAATAAAATCTGAATTCTTCTCAGTTGATACAGTGCTTCCCTTCTTTTTACTTTTCTGCAATAAATAGTTAACAGAAACTTTAATTTACATATCTCCCTAGAGCTTTTCTATTTTTCTCCCTACTAAGATTTGTGGAACTTTAAAGCAAAATGAAAGAAAAAATCAAATAACTAAAGAGTAAACCAAGAGAGATTTTAAAATGTAAGATAATTGCTATCAATTTAGAAATTATAAAATACATCATAAAATTTAACAAAAAGAACTTAAAATGATTCAATATAGTTTCTGTTTTTGACATTAAAATTAAATGCATTCAAAATATTGATACCTCAGCATCTTTAGAATTTTCCAAATGAAGATCTTTTGAAACTTTATTGTGTTTAGAGCTGCCAACAAAAGCTTCACCATATATTTCCATAAAAGGCCTTAAAAAGAAAACTAATCAAACTAATTTTCTCTAGTATAATACAAAAATACATCATAAATAAAAAAAGATAAGGAAAATAAATTATATTATTTATGCAAAAATAGATTTCTTTTATACCTGATAATGAATTTGTTTTAAATATCTTAACTTGTTTAATTAAGGTTTTTGAATAATATAACAACCAACTTAATTCAGATTTCAAAATACAGTCGGACCTCCATTTTACAAACCTCTATTTTTCGAACCTTTTCCAGAACCAAGAACAAAAGAATATTGAAAGATGAATCTCATGAACTTTCCACTTAAACTTTTTTCAGGATTTAACGACTTCATTAAATAGAGGTACGGCAGAACCTCTGATGAACCAGGCTGATGAACCATTTTTCAGGAATTGAATAACGTATTATCATTGGATGATTTTGACTTGACAGATTAAATCAGATTTTTATCAAAAAATAACCTTAAATCAATCTTAATTATTCATAACCCAGAACTGGTGATTAATTTGAAAAATGGATTTACAGCAATTCACTGGCGTAGCTAGTTCTGAGTGGGCCCTGTATCAAAACTCCTTCGGAGCTCTTTATTAGAAAAGAAAACCCTGCTAGTGGTACTATAGATATACATGTTGGGGTCCTGTATCATTGATACGGCGGTAGCTACACCCCTGCAGCAATTACTGTTAAATAAAGTACATACAGTATTCAAAAAGGGGGTTGGGGAAGAATTCAAGTTATTTTGAACATATTCTAGAAAAATAAAGCTTCTATAATAGCATAGTTAATATTAAATTCAGCTGGTCAGTAGAATTTTAGTGAATTAAGAACTAAATAATTTCCCATATTTTCATCATAAATAATTCAGAATTGTTAAACTGTATTTTTTATTAAAAAATTACAAAGACCATTTAACTATCAATCTTAAATGTATGCTCTGCCCACTAATTAATTTACTACATGTATGATGCACATTTTAAGGAATTGTAAACTATTCTTGATTTGTAAAAGCAATATTTTTTTAAAAAAATTTAGTTTGATTTTTTACTCTTTAGAAATATTTCCAGACAATTCAAACAGCAAAATGAGTATTAGGTATTAATAAAATATTTTCAAACAATTCATAAAACTAATAGAAAGTCAATTTCAAAGAAACATTTGATATTTTTTTATTTAAACTTACACAATATTATCAGACTCTTCAGTATTTAAACTCGAAGTCACATCTTCAACAAGACCATCATTATACATGCTATTATCTATTTCACGTACAGATGGCATTCCAGAATTGGATCTTAATTTGCTGATGGTCTCTTCAACAGCTGGTAGTTTTTCCCTTAACTTGCGACCAGTAATAATGCCTTCTTTCAAAGCCCTACGAGCCTGCAATGATGAATAAATGTAAGGTTTGCTGTATCCCAATTTATACTATCATTATTTTTTTTTCCTTCTGAAATGGAGCTTTTCCAGAATTTCAACACTAAAGTTGTTAAAAATTGGGAGAGGGTCAAAATAATAATAATAAAAGAATGGCATTGAATGACTGAGCAAGTTTTCTTCCCTTTTAATTATTAAAAAAATATGAATCATTCTTAAGGGATAATTCAATTTATCTCATATATGAACAGCATCAGATTGAGCTACAAATTAGTGACTTGGAGTTCTATTTTTTATGCTGAAAAATATTTAATGTAAGAATATGAAACATATTTCTATTAACCCTTTAACGGTTGCATAATTTTGAAGAAAACAGTCATAAAAATGCCTGTTTTTTACTTAAGAAAATTACATAAAACTAAGTGTTTTTTCTATACATGTATTTATTTTTAAATTTTGGGTAAATTTTTAACTTGAAATACAGCAAATTAATTTTTTTAAAAAAAGCCGATATTTAGGGTTATCATGACTGAATGTTCGTTTTCTAGCAAAGTGAAAAAATTAAAAAACATGTATTTTAAACATTGAAGGAGAATTTTATCACACATAAGCATAATGTAAGTACACATTAGTAATTTTTTCTTGTGAGATAAATTTCAGAGCATGAGATACATAGACCAAGATCACAGGTAAAAGTACAGATCCATCATCACTGCTCTTAGATTCACTCACCAAACTTTCAAAATAATCAGCTATTTCTGATCCGTTTATACTTAAAGTAGAATCTGATTAACTCTTCATGACTAAATCCATAATGCATACAATAAAAAAACACCAACATATTTTTTAATATCACAGAACGTAACCCACATATATTCACAAAGAGCAGTACTAAGTAACTGAGTTAAGGTTACAAAAACATATTGCTAATATATATGCTTGATTGTACTAGCATCCAGTTTAAAATTTAAAAAAAACTATCTTTATACATGCTACTAATAAACTAGTACTGCCCTCTGGTGAGAAATAAACATAACTTAGGGCATATGAGAAATAGATAGTTTTAATCTTTTAGCACGTTACTTTTGAACACTCCAGCCCGGAAATATTACAGGCAAGAGAAATCGAGGGAAATTTCCCCCTGTAATTTTGATGGGAGCGGGAAGGAAGGGGTTTATAAGTTACCATAAAATGCAACATATGACATGCATTTTTAATAAAAAAAAATAAATAAGTTCGAAATTTACGGGGGCACAATTAATTACTGAGTATAAAAATAACAGCTTTAAAAAGGAACAAAGATGAGAAGCATAGAAAAATATTAGACTTTCATATATATTTTAATAATGTTTCTTTAAGAGAAATGACCTTCCTTATGTACTTAAAAGACTGTAGTTCTAGAAGTATATTATTTTTTCCTAAAGCTTGGAATGATGTCTCAAATAAATTACTTCAAAACATGAAGAGCATCGCACATGTACATTTCAGGTTACTTCGTGAAGAAGGGGAGTGCATGTTATACGGCGAATATACCTAAAGATTAAAAATTACTGCTTGAAAGTATAGGTGAATATTCTACAACAGTGGATGTTGAATGCCAGATTTTACAGTATATATAAGTAAGACATGTCTAAAGGTAGGACAAATAACAATTTTTCCCCCCATTTTTATTTTCAAAAATTCAATTAACATTAATAGATCATGGCTTACCATTATCAATAGATCTAATATAATATTTATATGATTTCTTTAAAATTCTCTCTTAAATTACAACATTTTAGGAATAACTTTAACACTCAATTTTACGGAAACTTTTTTCGCAACAGTTATGGAAAACTACGCAAATTAAAATAAGATCCATATAAATAGCTATGATTTTAAATACTACATCTTTTTACAGCCATTTGAGTGATTTAATTTATTGACAACCTGATAAATTATATTTTCGTTTCAGCATACCTGACCCATCTTAAAATCTGACAATTTATTGGTATGAAGTAGATAAGTTTTTGTTTAGTGTGATTATATTAAACATATACATAAGCTAGAAACCATTTGTGAAGACTAAAAGAAACTGCATTTTTTCCTCAAGTAAGATATTTTAAGGAATTATTACATTAAGCAAAAATTGTTTGAATCAGAGGTCAGTAAACCTTTTTTAGGAAAGTCTACATAGTAAAAATTTTAAGCTTGGCTGGCAAAATAACAAATAAGGTATGAATGAGCAAATTTCTTGTGGGGAAAGAAAGGGAGTAAATTTTTTTTACTTGTGAAGTGATGCTTTGAAATATTTATACATATTTTACTAAAACTTCCTCTAAACTAAAATTTCTCTATGTATAAAAGCATTATTAAATAGATTCCAATTTCTAATGCTAAGAACGTAATAGTTTTTTCTGTTTGAAATTAGCACTTCCTAGCATTGAAGTTGTTTGCAAATGATTATCTGTTAATAATCTAAATTGTGATTTTACATACTTCCTTTTCCATAAAGTCTTTTTTACATTGATAAAAGACTTTTTTGAAATTGGAGTGTATGCATCCCCCATCCATACGTTTTATAAATTTGTGAATATTTCTCTTCTGACAGATATTTAGGAAAATGGATTAGATTCCTCTTTGAATAAAAATAGTTTCAAACACATTTTGAAACTCAATCACTTCATTTGAAACTCCTCAATTACACAGTCAAATGGATTTTGAAACATGGAAATATCATTTGCACTTGCATAGAAATTAACAAAATGCTGTTTCGTTTAGTATTAGCTTAAAAATAACATCCTGTGCTGGGTTTTTTTTTTTTTTTTTTTTTTTTTTTTTGAAATAAGGATAACACTAATGTTTGAAATTTTTTACAGCATGAAAATTTGTCGAATTTCTTAAAAAGTGTTTTGTTTTTCAAAGAATACAAACTTTTGGCGATATCCTATGAAGTCTACAACAAATGCTAATTTCAAAAGTCATTTGCTGCTCAATAAAGCTGTGAACAATTTTTCTCATTTAAAAAACATTTATGGCATCACTCACTTCAAAGAATCTCAACAAAACTGATACAACTTGTTCAATAACACACAACATTTTAAGGTGTTTCCAATAAAAAAACTTGCTGGTGAATAAAACAATGAATTACGGAAACTTTTTTCGCAACAGTTATGGAAAACTACGCAAATTAAAATAAGATCCATATAAATAGCTATGATTTTAAATACTACATCTTTTTACAGCCATTTGAGTGATTTAATTTATTGACAACCTGATAAATTATATTTTCATTTCAGCATACCTGACCCATCTTAAAATCTGACAATTTATTGGTATGAAGTAGATAAGTTTTTGTTTAGTGTGATTATATTAAACATATACATAATCTAGAAACCATTTGTGAAGACTAAAAGAAACTGCATTTTTTCCTCAAGTAAGATATTTTAAGGAATTACATTAAGCAAAAATTGTTTGAATCAGAGGTCAGTAAACCTTTTTTAGGAAAGTCTACATAGTAAAAATTTTAAGCTTGGCTGGCGAAATAACAAATAAGGTATGAATGAGCAAATTTCTTGTGGGGAAAGAAAGGGAGTAAATTTTTTTTACTTGTGAAGTGATGCTTTGAAATATTTATACATATTTTACTAAAACTTCCTCTAAACTAAAATTTCTCTATGTATAAAAGCATTATTAAATAGATTCCAATTTCTAATGCTAAGAACGTAATAGTTTTTTCTGTTTGAAATTAGCACTTCCTAGCATTGAAGTTGTTTGCAAATGATTATCTGTTAATAATCTAAATTGCGATTTTACATACTTCCTTTTCCATAAAGTCTTTTTACATTGATAAAAGACTTTTTTGAAATTGGAGTGTATGCATCCCCCATCCATACGTTTTTATAAATTTGTGAATATTTCTCTTCTGACAGATATTTAGGAAAATGGATTAGATTCCTCTTTGAATAAAAATAGTTTCAAACACATTTTGAAACTCAATCACTCCATTTGAAACTCCTCAATTACACAGTCAAATGGATTTTGAAACATGGAAATATCTTTTGCACTTGCATAGAAATTAACAAAATGCTGTTTCGTTTAGTATTAGCTTAAAAATAACATCCTGTGCTGGGTTTTTTTTTTTTTTTTTGAAATAAGGATAACACTAATGTTTGAAATTTTTTTACAGCATGAAAATTTGTCGAATTTCTTAAAAAGTGTTTTGTTTTTCAAAGAATACAAACCTTTGGCGATATCCTATGAAGTCTACAACAAATGCTAATTTCAAAAGTCATTTGCTGCTCAATAAAGCTATGAACAATTTTTCTCATTTAAAAAACATTTATGGCATCACTCACTTCAAAGAATCTCAACAAAACTGATACAACTTGTTCAATAACACACAACATTTTAAGGTGTTTCCAATAAAAAAACTTGCTGGTGAATAAAACAATGAATTACCAGAGATTTTAAATATTTAGCATCTTCACAAAGCTCCAAAAATTTGTCAAATTAATCTATTTCATGTATATTTTTATGTACATAGTTGCAACAATTTTAACTGATTCCATTGCAAATAGTATTGCATTAGCATTTCTTTGAAGATACCTTCATCCATTGATTATTCATAAAATTAATTCTTCGATTATCTCAAATTCAATACTAACTCTTTGAATAAACAACAGCAATTGGGCAGCATCACTAATATCTGTTGACTCATCAAAAGCAAATGAAAACTCTTCGAAATTTTTGGCAATGTCTTTTAATTGATTCTTGGTGCGACTTCCTATGTGTCCTCAAATCTTCTAACAGTTGTTCTCACTAAAAGACTGACAGATCATACATATTTCTTTTTCTATGAGTATTTCTTCAGCTACACAAGTTAACACAATTTAAGTTATTCACAATAAGTAAATGACAGACTTTCATGGCTATTAAATGAACTATTCATAAGCTCACTTTTTAGTAACTGTTTCACTGTCACTTTTTTATTTTAGTGAATAGACTGAACTATATTTCATTGCTTGAACACCCAATGCACTAAAACAAGCCTTCTTACCTTTATAGAAAGAGGCCATCAGGATGGGACTGAAAATCAATGAGAATAAGACCAAGTACATGCCTTGCACTAAATCATGTTTTAACATTTCTCACTTACTTAGGTTCAGAAATTAACAATAGAAATGATTGTAATACAGAAATCCAAAAGATAATCACTATGGCTAAAAGATGTCTTAATGGAATACGAAAATATATGAAATTGAGTTTAATCAAAAGAAAAACAAAGTCTGTAGTATAAAAGTCTTTTAAGATCAGTATTGACTTATGCATGTGAAACTTGGTCCATGTCTTGAAGAGATGAAAACATAAGTATCTATGAAAGGAAGATTAAGATTTATTTTTGGAGGAATTCAGGAAAATGGAATGTGGTGAAGAAGATCAAATCTTGAACTCTATCAATCATATAAAGAATTTGACATTGTTAACTTCATCAAAATACGACAAATTAATGTCACGTTGTCAGAATGAATGAAGGCTGCACCATTAAAAAAGTCTTCAATGCTCAATCAAATGGCACATGAAGAAAGGGCAGGTCAAATCTTAAGATTGTTGGCTTAGAAAAAGATCTCCTAGTTTTGAGAGCTAAGAACTGGAGAACACTAGCAGGAAGAAGGCTGTCCTGGAAAAGGCTTCCCGAGAAGACCAAGGCCCACCCTGGGCTGTCGAGCCACTGAAGAAGAAAGACTGCACTTTGATAATACATTATTTTAAACTTCCCAATTTTAATGATTGTTTATGTTCTGTGAATGGTTTGAATATTTTGTCATATGCTTACTTTGGTAATGATGATCTATATTGTACTCTTTACGTACTACTAGTATGTCACAGCATATTAAACACAAACTTTGTCATTTAATTCTACAATAAAATAATTGGTATTACATTCTGCTTTAAAAGCACACCATTTGAGTTATACTTTTCTCTTTGACTTTAAAAGCGACATGGCTACGGTTGGTAATGAATAAAATAAAGAGAAAATATCACTGGGGGTACCTTAACAGATGTACATCATTACCAATAAACCCATGTGGTGTACAATGCACAAACATTAGCCTGTTGGGGGTGGTTTTAAAAACAGAAACGAATGACAGATTACAACAGTAGCTGTTCAATAACCCATTCATTAACAATATTGACAGCTTTTCAACTCAAACTATCTACTGTTGCTCAACAGCTTATAATAATTTGATTAAATTTTCATGTAAAAAACAATGCCATCCCACAGGCCAGATAAAAACCAGCAATGATCTATAGTTTGCCAACCCTGATTTGTATTCTCACTTTAGATGAAGCTTTAAAATCTTTGGTCTATAACAGTAAAAAAAAAAGTCAAATTTTAATGCCTGGTTCAAATTATAAACATATTGAACTTTTTTCAGAATCATAACAAAATTTCTTCAAAATCTTTTAAACCTTAAAATAAAAAATAAACCCTATATTGCAATAGTTTTTACAATGTTCGTCATTAAAAAACATACAAACAATACAGAACATGTGAATGTGACAAATTTAATAAATATTACATAATGTGTAAATTTTCTTTGGTTTATAGTGTGGCATAGTGTTTTCCTATGTTTTCTTTCTTATATATGCACACAACAATTCTTTTTACAATTACTTTTACATTTTTATTATTCTGCCACAGCAATAGCTTATCTTTTTAAATCAATAAGAGCAATTTTTCTACATGCACCATCTTGACCCTACTTTACAAAAATATAACAGCATAATTTATCCAAATCAATAAGATTACAGTAATAATAAATATTTACCTCAGGATTATATTTTGCTCTAAGCTTTTGCATCCTTGCCCATTTACCAGTGTTTGTATGTTTTAATGTCACTCTTTCCTAAAATAAAATGATACATATATATATATATATATATATATATATATATATATATATATATATATATATATATATATATATATATATATATATATATATTAGCTCACATACTTATTATAAAAACAACCATCTTAATAGTAATAAAAACAGTCATAAAAATATTAAATGGGAATATTTTTTCTGTAATTAAACATTTTAATAGAAAAAAACCCTTATATGTATAAATTTTACTAAAACTACAGTCGTACCTCCATACTACGAACCTCTACTTTACGAATTTCTATATTTTGTAAACTTTTTCCTGGAACCAAGAACATTTTACTCTTTTCTTTGAAAAATGACCTCTAAATAGTGAAGTTCATTTTCTATTTAATTAACATTTTCCTTTGTGATTCAATTTTTTTTTTTATTTTTAAAATATTTCTGGACCATTTCAAATTATTCTCTCTTTTACCAAATTTCATGGTGATCAATTACCTTGAACTGGTTTTACCAGGTACCTAACTCACTTACAGTAATAAAATTGGTGTAATTTTTCAAACAAAAAACTTGAATAAAATAACAGATTTCATCAGTAATTACAAGTAAATTTTTGGAAGCATGTGGTAGTTTATGTTTAAAGTTATTTATAGGCTTAAAATCAGAAAATGTCATTAAAAAACTCAATTTTAATATAAAATTATTTTTAAAGTTGAAAATACAATGTATTCCAGAACAATGTTTGTTTTTTTTCTTGTTTTCCTTCCAGATTTCTTTTTGATGGGTAAGATATATAAAATAAATTGATATTATTTTACAAAAAAAAGTGAATAATTACTTTTTTAATAATATGTAATGTTTATGAACTTAAAATTTGTTTTATGTGGTTTTTAAAGTAAATTAAAAAATGAATCTCTATTTAAAGAATTTTCCTCATAACAAGTTTTTTTTAGATATAGCCACTTCGTTAAATAGAAGACTGACTGCATTTTCAAATTTTATGAGAAATCTTTGCATTTAAAGAACAAAAAAACATTTAAAAAATTACCACTATTCGCACTCTATCAGCTTCCATTATTTTTTCAAGTGCTTTTTCAGGATCCACTTTTTCAAGTTCTTCAACTTCTTTTAAAAGTTTATTTACTTTGTCCTTTCTCAGCAATCGACGATATCTGAAGATTAAAATACATGATAAAAATATCTGATCATTAAAAATTATTTTTTAAATAATTATTATTTTCTAGTGAAAAATTGATAAGACTTAAAGTAAGTTTGGAAACCTTTTAAAAAAATTTACAATGGCATAAAAAAATGACAAACTCATACAATAAGACAAGAAATACACAAAAATAAAAGCAAGAGAAAAAGTCAATGTCCCATCAGCAGATGTCTACAGCACTCGAATATTTTTTCACCCTTGGAGTATTCATGCAGAGCCAAGCTTAGCAACAAAAAGTTTCTGTCCATGACTTTGTTTTTCTTACAAAGTGGGCAATTTGGACTTTCAACCTCTAGCAGAAACACAATAAGTGAGCGACACTTTCTAATTTTGTCTCATAAGATTTTGAATGTAACCTTTTGAGGTATGAAAGGAGTTATAGGTAATTGGCTGGTGAATAATTTGAGTTCCCATCTTAGCCAACAAATCCATCTGTTTGTTCCCGTAAATATCACAATGTCCAGGGATCCACTGAAGGGTTATTTGTGTTCCTCTACAAACTCTCGAGCAAAACCCAGCAATCTAGGATATTCTTAAAGATGGGCATTTCTTCAGATCTGACAGCCTGAATGACAGCTTTGGTTGGAAACTAAATTAATATGTATATTAAAGATTTTTTTCTCCCTCTCAATTAAGCCTTGAGTAAAAAAAAATATACATATTAGTTGTCTTAGTCAGCTGAAAAACTACAAAATTTGTTTTAGTGCACTATTATTGGATTAGGTTAATGAAATTTTCATTGAATATCAGAATGCTCAATCAAAAAGTCAAAGTCTCAGTTAAAAAAACTTAAGATAAAATTTATGTTATTCAAATGAACCTCATTTTGGTAAAATTAAATAAATTCACATCCATTCTATAAACAATATATATTTGATATTTACATACAAGTCAATTCTTTACATACACCCATCATTCAATATCAATTAGCATAAGAGAAGGGTAAAATTAAGAAGGTTAAATAAAAATTCTAAAACTAATTTATAGTGAAAGAAACATGTTTCCATTTTAATTCCTTACGAAGAACAAATACCTTTATTTCCCCTCTCTCTGGTATATACAATACACAAAATTACAAATAACATTTAATGTAATAAAATTAAATTAAAATGCTAATTTAGTAATAAATCCAAGATGCATTAAGTTTTTTAAAAAACTAAATGCAGGTTTTATATTAAAGTATTATCACAATATAAGAAATGCAATTTACATGTGGAACAACTTCTAACTTAATACAAATAAATGTCCTTACAATAGTCTTTTTATCATAAGATTGTATATTACTTTTTATATAAATAACTATTAAAATAAAAAGACCAACAGATTTTGAGACATTTGCTTATGCACCTCAGCGCCCAATGGTCATGTATACTGAGATGGGCACAGTAGGCCTTGACCCTCATGGGCTGTTGCACCACTGAGTCTAGTATTAAATAAAAAAAATAGCCAGCTGAGCAGCATAGTTTGCTACATGCTGACCTTGTACATCTAAGTTTGCAGGTTCAACCCTGGCTCAAGTTGGAGGATTTCCCCGATAAAAAAAATCTACAGTTTCCATGTCGCATGATCTCTAGAGTGCCAGTTTGGCTTAGACGCTCTTGGTAGAATGAAATTCCAGAGTACAATTTCCCATCATCAGAGCTCTAGTGGTGGGCATTAAATTACATTTTGGCAACAAGTATATACCTATATAGTGCCACACTAAAAAGTGACACCAGCTCCTGGAAAATGTACTAGGTCGACAATGGTAAAATACCAATCAGCAGAACCATTTGAGGAGAAGAAAAAAGTAAAATATGCATAAATACAATACTTCACACTGTATAATTCACTTTTTAAAGATACATGCCTTTTACTTTTTATTTTATTTTGCCACTTAGCTTTATCTTCTTGGTAAGATAGCAGTGCCTTATGCTTCATAAGTTCATTATGTCTTAATCGAGCCTGAAGATAGAGAGAAAAAAAATTAAATATGCTAAAACTTCCCAATGTTAGAGCATTCAGAATTTTTAAGAGATTATTAGGAATATTTACTTCTTCTAAGCTCATAGCTTTTAAAGCTTTTTCTTCAGCTTCAGTCATTTTACTATCTTTTTTAAGAACATTGTCACTTTTTTTCAGCAGTTCATTAATAGCCATTTCTACAGGATGTTTAGTCTGCAAGGGGGAAAAAACATTAATTTTTGACATGTTACATTAATTTGATAAAGAATAACTTAAGAGCTATGAATAATGAAGAAAAATGTTTAATCAAACATAACATTTATGAAATTAAAACTTTGTTAAAAAAAATTATACATTTCAATCTAGAATTCTTTTAATCAATAAATGAAAAACCCAGCTTACCACAAATCTTTCAGTAGCATCTTCAAAACTTTCTTGTACAAAATCCGGCTTTTTTAAAGGAAAAATGATTTGCTCTTCCTTCATGGGGGAAAAAGGTATACATTTAAAGAAATGTAATGATTATAATAATAATGATACGAAAAACACATATTCCTGAAACATATATCTTTTTATTTAGTTAATTCCAATAAAATATTCATTTGAGTAGATACTGTTATGAATTTTGTGTAAAGAACACTTAAAATAGTGTAAATAATTTACATCTGGATATGTAATATGTTAATTAACATCTGTTGTATTTATTTTATGTTAAAATTGTAACATTCACAAGCAAGGCCGATCCATACATTATAATGGTAATTCAATGGAAACTTGAGGATAGAGCCAAGTTGGCATAATTTTTAGTGAGTTCATGACCATATGGATTCTTCTGGAAATTATTGGAGAAAGCTACTAGTATCACAATCTGTGATGTAAGCAGATCTTTCGTGAAAGACCTGTGAGACCTATAAGTAGGGAGTCACTTGCCAAAAGTGAGTTTGTTTTGTGTTTTGATTAGCGATTAGTTGGTATTGATTGTGAAGAGTTGACCAGCACAATTACTTTAGCTGTTGAATAGAACGAACAAGTGCTTGCGAATAATCTTTAAACATACTTGTATTTTAGACACTAATAGTTGTATCTGAGTGCCATAGAAGGTATAAAAGCCTTCTGAGATTATTAAAGAATCCTGTATTTCAAGGATTGTTTTACAATAATAAATTTCCTATCGCTCCTGAAAAACTGTCTTGCTCTTTGCGGCTGATTGCATGAAATCCTTGAACCCTGATCTATGCTACAACACATATTTTCAATTGAAAACTTTATTCTGATACTTCAGTAATTTTAATGTGTATAAACTGAAATAAAAGTCTCTAGAAAGTATTAATCAATGCCATCAAAAACTATAATTAAAAGAAAAAAAAGCATCTGATTTGAAACACTTAAAAAAATGCAACGAAAACTTTTTTTTAACTTACTATACGATTGCTATCAACTACAGATTGCCATCTAGTCACTTCTTTACATACTTTATCATAAGCAACACATCTTTTAAACTAAAACAAAAGTTTTAAACATTATTATTACTATACAAAACTACAAGATAAAAATATTAATTAAATTAATATTAATAAAATTTGCAAAACATAACATCACCTTTGATAATATTTGTTTACTTAAGGGAACAGAAACTTTGTTAAGCTTTTTTATTTTTCTCAACTGTTTCTTGACTGAATCTTGGCCAGACAACTTTTGAGATGTTTCTATCATTTCATTCAAAAAATCTGTTTCTCCTTCACCTAGAATGATAATTTTTTAAACAAGAAATAAATACCATTTTAATTGTTAATCATTATGCTGAATTTGTATATAACATGGTTAACCTCGAGAGAGGCATATTTTTATAATGGTAAATTTTAATGAAATGCAAGAAATCTACCATGATCATCAAGTGGATATGTTAAAATACATTCAAAATTTTTTTAGAAGTCTTTTGTTTTTTATGGGAGGGTGGTTTCATAGTGAAACTACCGCCCATCAACAGTGTTGAAAGATGAGATCTAGGAATTGCAGTCAAAATGTTTTAATTACATATTTTTAACAAATAAATCCTACGTACAAACTTTGATAATATTATTTAATCACTTTAAAACAGGAGCAAGTAAAAAATGTGAGTTCAAAATTATAAATAAAGTCTTGTTAAAACTTATAAAATTAGTTTTTATACAGCATTAATTATAAATAAAATTGATTACATAGCAACAACCTGGTAATAACTACAAGAATCATAAATATTGATAATATGAATAGAATGCACAATAATGTAATAACACATAATTATTAAAATGTACTATAAATCGATAAATTGCATACATCATCAAACTACAAAAAATAAATATTTATAAAGCCATATATAAATATATGGTATATAGTGGTTAGTACATCGTGCTTCCACACCACAGGTCCAAGGTTCAAACCCCTACTTACCTAATATTAAAATTTCTGCCCATTTACCAACTTAAATGTCTTATTGACAGCTGGTACAGAGCTACTTACTTTAAAAGATTTCAATTTTTAACTGTAGTAAACTATAGTGTTTAAAACTTAAACACATGTAAATTAATTTTAAATTTAATAATACATAAAATAACTGAGAAACAAGCAAAAAATGCTTTTAATGGGAGGGATGATTCTAGCCAGTCAATAACAAATTTTCAACACTTGGCATCAACCATGTCAAGTTTAACCCTAAATTTTCTGGGTTAGTAGTGTCCAGTACTTTTTTTTTAGATTGGCAACTGTGGTGAAAATCTTGCTCACTAGGAAATGCAATTAAAAAATTTCCCACAGACATTCCATAATTCGGGGTACATAACAGGTATGTCTTTTCAAAATCAAAATAGCTAAGATCCACTTCAAAACGTTACTTTAAGATCTTTGTTTGTACCTATTCCTATCAGTTCCTCTTATAATATGACACTTACTTTCATCAATATGACCATATGATTTCCTTATCTACTGTGGTATCACCATAGTCAAAGAATTCTCAAGCTTGGTTTCAAAATCTGGATAGCATTTAAATGAACGTAGGTTAAAATGTCATTTTCCTCGCAGGTTGTCAGTTACAAAATAAGAAACTGAGAAAATTCATGATGTCCAATATTAAACTCTTTTAGCTTAATTCTGGCAAGAAAAGCTGAAAAGATGGCCCTTGTTTTAATGAAATATATGCTGCAACCTTGTAACTGTGCAAATTAAACTTGTTAAGTTCAGTAAATAAATCTGTTAAAAAGGAAACATCTGGTCCCCCCCCCCTTGATTACATTTTCTTTTAAAATTAGTCACAATCTGGTTTAATGAGAGCCACTATCGTAGAACCCCATTTACACTTCATGGACCCTTAAATTATTTTTTTTTACTGACATGGATCCCTTCCAAATTAGAATAGACCTCTGGGGGGTTGATATAGATTACTTTGGGAATCATTGGTTTAAGTATTTGCTTCACTTGACAAATAGATTCAAAGAAATTAACATTTAACAGAAGATTCTTCATTTTTATGCTGCACATTTATCAAACCATTTATATATATATATAGTCTAATTCTCTACAAACAAGAGATAACATCTAACAATCACATTTGAAAAACACAAAGACAGCAGGAAAATCACACAATAAAGGACACATGAGCAACCGAGATTAAAAATTATAAAATGGATGCTGCAGTATTATAAAACATTGCTGACTTAGGACAGCTAATATATAAAATAATTTATATAAAAGTGGGGTTGAACATGTTTTTTGGCCAGCCAACATTCCCCCTTTATGTAAGTAATACTGAGCAAAAACCTATTGAAAGTAATGGATAGGAATATCTAAATCCATTACAAGATAAAGGTAACTTACCTAAAAATTGCACTTAAAAATGCAGAGCCCATGCTAAATCCGAGTGCAATAAAAAAGTTATTGTCAGATTCTGGACCCTAATGCAGATTTAAATCATGTGAATGGCTGAAATGTAGCACTTAACAAAAGTATAAAAAGAATGGAAATAAAAATTAGTAAGAGAGTTACAAATTACCATAACTTTAGTAACACTTGAGTATATATGAATAAAATAATAATAAGTAATTTTATCTAATATTAGAATATGGAGGTAACTATAACTATGAAATATGTAAATTTATAGTAATAAACTGTTATCTCTCAATCTCAGAATTTTTAATCCTTACTATTTTGAATAGCTTTATTCATATAACTATTAATAAAATTAATTGGGTATTTCTGATTTAAGCAATATTTAGTAAAATGTTTATAGCTATTTATTATTTTTGATTTTTTTGACATCAGAAATTTAATGCATTGTATATAATTAATAACAATATTTCTAAATATATATAGAAACATGTACATTACTCTCCCAATGAGGAACTTTTATAATATTGAAATTAAAATCTCTTTTATACAGAGTGTTTTTTTTCCAGGTATAGAAGTTTAAGTTGGCATTACTTTCCAAGATGGCGACCGATTTAACAGCTGTCAAGTGATTTATTCTCAGTTTGGTTTGGCAATTCATCACGAATAGACTCACGCCTGAACAACGCTTTCAAATTGTGCAATTTTATTTCGAAAATAATGGTCGATTTTCATAAGCGAATTTTGTTTAGCGATGAAGCGCACTTCTGGTTGAATGGCTACGCCAACAAACAAAACTGCCACATTTGGAGTGAAGCTAATCCACAAGTGTATGTCGAAAGACCTTTACATCCAGAAAAACTGACTGTTTGGTGCGCTTTATGGGCTGGTGGAATCCTTCTTCAAAAACGATGAAGGCCACAACGTTAAAGTCAATGGTGATTGGTATAGAGCCATGATTACTAACTTTTTCATTCCTGAATTGAACAATCATGATGTCCAGAAGCTGTGGTTCCAACAAGACGGCGCAACATGTCACACAGCTCGTGCCACAATCGATTTATTGAAAGACACGTTTGGTGACCGCCTAATTTCCCGTTTTGAACCTGTGAATTGGCCTCCAAGATCTTGTGATTTAACACCGCTAGACTATTTTTTGTGGGGCTACGTAAAGTCATTGGTCTATGCGGATAAGCCACAAATGCTTGACCATTTGGAAGACAACATTCGCCATGTTATTGCCGATATACGGTCACAAATGTTGGAAAAAGTCATCTAAAATTGGACATCCAGATTGAACTATATCCGAGCCAGCCGTGGCAGTCATATGCCAGAAATCATATTTAAAATGTAATGCCACAAGATTATCTTTCGAATAAAAAAAATTCATGTCAATCGAATAATACATCGTTGTTTTATTGCAATTTAAAGTTCTATACCTCTCAAAAAAACATCCTTTATAAATATTAAAAATTATTACTTTATCTTTTATTTTGATATATATGTCAAGAAAATTTGCATCATTGTTATTACTATTTGTCTGTATTAAATTAAGATATTGTGGATAAAAATTAATGTTAGGCATATGTAGCCATAGCTGTAATTTATTTTCCATATATATATATGGAAAATAAATTATAGCTATGGTTACATTTAAACAAAAATATTTAGGGTTTAATTTTAAAATACAAATAAAAAAAGCAGTGATGCAATAAGATCAGTCAAATATACATAATAGAATACAATTTTTGAGATTACATTCTAAATTAAAATGAAGAAATTTGGATTGAGGTCAGTTACACGCAACAAAGAAATTAATTATTCTCCAATTTGCTTAAATATTTAAATGGCTTTTTAATTTATAAAATATTGAAAAAATTATCTTTATACATATATAGCTTTCTTTTTTCCTTTGTTATGTCACACAATATATATATGAAGAAAATACAAAGAACCTAAGATTCTTTATACATACTAATCCTAAAAAAAAATTACCTATTTTTAATAAAAATTTAATTTTACATAAAAATATTTATTCATAATATAAAATCTCAACAGTGTTCAAATTTTTTAAAAAATCACAAACTTGGCCAAAACTTAAATCCATGATAAAAAAAATTGATAAAAAAATTCAGAATATATTACATAACTTAATTATAAAAATTGCTTAGAATTCTGTAAAAAGCAAATTCAAGACTTAAAAGTTATTGTCAGAAATTGAGCCTATTTATATAATTATCAATATTTTTATACGAAAATTCAAAGAAATTTTAAAACTAACTAGGATACTTTTTTGAATGCTTCAAAATACCTTAAAGTTAAGAATTGAGAATTTGTTGAACAAAGAATTCCACAAATTTGTAACAAGTAATCATACATGAAATTATTTTATTTCATGTATTATTATTTTAATTTAATTTATTACAGCAATTGTGAGAGAAATTAATGACAAAAAAATTCTCTCATAATCAACAAAACTGATAAAAATATTATAAAATATCTTAATATGCAATTTTTTAATGTTGGACATGATAATAAAAAATATTCTTGATCATTTACTAAAAAGATCTCTTTAAAATTAGGAATCAAATAATTATACTTCAGATTGAAAAAATATTTACACACCTTCACATAAGTTGAATTCAGATATATTGTCACCGGCTTCTGATCTTTGAGCACTAAAAAAATTACATATATATATATTTATGTCCATATTTTATTAAAATATATATATATGTGTACTTTAGAAAACTGAAAAAAAAAAACCCTTCAAAAAACATGCATAATAGATATAGAACTTTTCATATGGCGCACAAATAAATCACAGAACAAAAGTTTAAATATACAACAAATTAATTCATAACATTAATTTAGAAACTGAAAAAAAAGAGAAGAAATATTTTACACTTTTTTTTATAATTATAATAGGTTTTAACCTGAGATGTCTGATTTTTACGGTCTGCTTTAAATAATTATATTTTTTTTTATAGAATAATGAATAGGCACAATGTGACAAAACCAAGAATTTAATATAACTTTTAAAAATGATGGCCTATTCTTTAATAAATATTTTTTCACAGTGAATTACTGAAAAAAAATCTTTTGCAATGATTCATTCAAAAAAGAAATTCTACAAGACACATGCCCCCCTCCCCAATAAATAGAAAGATCTCCAAAAAATAGACTCCTGTCATCAAATATAAGCCAAAACCATGCAAAGTAATTTATCCTTTTCCACTATTGGGGGAGGAGAAATGAACTTGTTCACTGATTGTGAAATTAAGAAACTGAATAAAATTCACCATGAAATATTTCTTGCTTTTTCCAAAAGAATGTTAAATGTTCATTCTGTATATATGGTATAAATTCTATGTTTCTGGGTGGAACAATTAAAAATTTTAAAAAAATGGTTCAATCAATCAATTAGTTTACAGGATCCAAACAAAACCAGTCTTCATTATGAAATTTTGTTTAAGAACTAGGTTAAAAATATATCAGTCACTTCAACATTTAATTTTCAAAAAAAAATCAAAACAAATTTTTAAGATTTGTACTGAGATGCACGACACTATCACCCATAGCTTCAGTGTACCGAATGTCAAGGCTTCATCAATTTGTCTTTCAGTGTACAAAATTTTTTGCTTTTAGGTCTTTTTATTTTTATGCTGCAACACACACAGGTTTTCTTTTATTAGTGTAGATCAGGGGTTCTTAAACTTTTTGGGGTAATGACCCCATTTTGTACAATATGTGTTTTATTTTTAGCAACCCCATTTGAGGTCATGTGACCCCTAGTTTAAGAAACATTGTTGTAGGTTATTCATGAATATACTCACATGTGTAAGAATATCAAAATCATAAATTAAAATTAAACTGAAATAAAAAATAACCCTTTAAAATTTTAATGTTGAAAACAAAAGACAACAAAAAATAGTTTACATAAGTCCTGGAATTTTACTCAGTGTTCTTTTTTGTTGTAAATGAATAACAGAGTAATCAGTTTTAAAATATGCAACTTTAAAAAAAGATAAGATCTGAAAATTTCATGCAATACAGATAGTTTTTTACAATTTAGTACATTAAATGTTTAATTTTTGAATGAATGTTGCAATAAAAGCACAATCTATACTATATGAAGACTATTTAATGATGACGGGCTTGATAATTTAATACCTTAGGCAAATGATGAGGGTAATACAAACTGGGATGAAGGAAATGCAAACTTTTCTTAATTTCTATTTTATAGCACAATAAAATTTTGAAATTCATCTACATTCACTATGAAGCATCTTTGCTGCTCCACTTTAGTAGATATTGAGCATTGTCAATCACAGAGATCATGAACATGGTTACTGAGTTACTGCGGCTCCAAGTAAATTATCATAAAATCCGGCGTATAGTGCACACCGGCATATAACATACACCTATACTACAAGGTACATTTTTCAAGCTACATTTTTTAATTTCTAGGTATATTCATCATATACCATACACTCCTTTTTTATGAAGAAACCTGAAATGTATGTCTGTAATACTATTAATGTTTTGGAGTCATTTATGCGAGGTATTATCCCAGGATTTTGAAAAAACAGTATACTTCTTGATGGAAATTAATTTAATTTTGTTAGAAATAAAAATCCTAACATTTTTCCTTTAAAGATTTCCTATAAAATTTATTTATCCATTTATTAAATATTTTTAATAAAATGATGCGATTCTTATTCCCATGCTTGCTATCTGGGGAAAATACGAGCTGGCCCGTTTGCATAAATAACCAATAAAACATTCTATTTAATAAAATAAGATGAGAATGACAAAGTTATATAGAAATAATAAACAAAGTTATTTCTCATTTGCTTTAAACTCATTTACATAAATGTTGTTTATTTCTGCCACCAGTTGGCAACATGTATAAATAGAATATTCTTGTGTTCTACTTTAGTTACATCAGGAATTTTCCCGTCAACTTTGGATGCCTTTCGAAGCAGTCTTCTTGATCACACCTCCTTGCCACCTCCTCTAAACCAACCAGGAGACTTTCTCTCATAAAGGCCCTATCACAATCAGGCTATATATACTGCTCAGATATGGGATGGATGAATGTTTCGCATTCCATTTCCCAGCGACATTCAGCTTTCTACATTAGTCTAGTCTAGTGTCTGATGCAGTTTTAAAAATGTTAGTTTTTAATTTCTATAGGATAGTTTCCATTCTTTAAAATTTATTTTTAATGAAGATTAAAATTATTCAATTTAAAGAAATCATTCTTTTACTAGAATTAAGAATTCATATATAACACTTCAAGAGCTATGACTCCTTAAGTTCATTTCTTTTAAATACAATATTTTGATAGATGTACAAGTCTAAATTATTCAAAGTCCATCTCTTTTTTTAAAAAAATGTTTAAAGCTACCATTTTTATACCTGGTGTATAACATGCACCCGTAAATTTTGATGTTATTTTCTGTGTTAAAAGTGTGCATTATACACTGGATTTTATGGTAAATGGATTTGCTTAATATTCATATATCAAGAATTGAATGGCAATATTACAATTTCTTTTTTAAATCTAAATCTAATTTAGAAGACAAAATTAAATATTCATGATAAATAGCACCAATTAATTAATTGCACATATATGTTAATTCTATATACTAAGACTTACAAAAATATTACTACTAGAAGTAATAATGTTAACAACTATAAATATTCAAAACACCTTAGAATGAAAATTCTGAATTCTTCTTACAAATATAAAAATGAATAAAAGAATTTTAAAAAAAAGAGTAAGAGAAAAAATTTTTTTTACCTCTTAAATTTCTTTTTTCTTTCAATATTTTGTTCAGAATTTGACTTTCCATTCTTTTTATCCAGCACTGTGTCCTCTTGCATCTAATACAATAACAATTCAAGCTTAAGTTAAATATGCTGAAAATACAAGGTGTGACACACACACACAAAACGAGACTAAGTGTGTAGCTTGGTATAAGTGTTTTTTAGGTGGAAGGGTTAGTATGGAAGATGATGAACCTGCTGGGCATCCAAGGTCAGCGATTCCAGACCAAAACATTGCCAAAATTTGTGATATGAGTGGGTTCCCACTCACATCTGTGGTCAGACTGTTAATCAACACTACTACACTGAAGTACTAAAAAGACTTTGTGAAAAAATTAGGGGGGAAAGGTTAGAATTGGGGAGTGATAAATGGCTGTTGCACCAAGACAATGTATCCGCTCACACAGCCATATCTGTCAAGCAGTTTCTGACCAGTAAAAACGTTACTATGTGATGGGACATCCTCCTCATTCACCTGATTTTGCCCCAAGTGACGACTCTTTATTTCCTCCAGTTAAATCTTGTTTAAAAGGAACCCATTTTACCTCAGTTGAAGAGGTTCATGCAAAAATGGAGAATCTCCTGAAGGGCCTGCCAAAAACCTCATTCCCAAACTGTTACCCGCATTGACAGCACAGAATGCAGAAGTGTGTGAATACTGAAGGGAACTACTTTGAAGGTGATACTGTAACAGAGAACTGATTCTGTAAGTACAATGATTTTTTGGAGCAATCTCGTTTTTGTGTCACGTCTCATAAGTATAACAGAAAAAGATTAAAAATTATATAAAAGTTTGTAGCTAATATCTATAAACAATGAAATATTATGTGAATTTAGAGCAAAGAATTTTATTGAATTTATGAAACAATAAGGTACCATAATTAATGCACCCACTAGACATGTTTGAGGTAAAAATTCTAAGAGGAAGGGGAACCAGATAGAACTTTGATCTGTACAGGTTTTATCAGCAACCACAAATAACATAAGTCCATCCATAATAATAGATTAAGATGTCTTGGCCACGTATGGAGAAGCTTGGAAGAGAATACCATTAAGATACAAACATTTAAAAAAACCTGAAGGAACCTGAGTTAAAGGAAGGCCCCCCACTAGACAGTTGGATGACACTGAAAAAGACTTAAATACTTGGAATATTAAAAATTAGAGAGAAGTCACTACAAATAGAGGAGGCTGGAAAAAACGTGTGGTTGAGGCAGTCAAGACCTGTAAGGGGTCTTTGAAGAAGATACCATAATTACTTTACTTGCACTTTTTCTTTATCACAAGCTTTAACCATTTGCGCTGGCAAAAAAAATCACTGACGCATATACCATAATGGTCCAGTATAACTTGCTGGGAGGTGTCACGCAGTGTGTGATGCCTCAGAGAAATTGGAAAAAGATTTATACTTTCTAAACTAATTTAATGTTAACCTAGAACTTTTTATAGTCGGTTTCGGTGTGGAAAAATTATTTCATCAAAGTCACTATTACTACCGTCGTGTTTTCCTTTTCTATTTGCCGAAATGATGTCGTGAACATCACTTTTGCTTTCCATTTTAGAATGTGGGTTAAATATTTATAATTGTATGCTATGCAGTGCAAGTGGTTAAGTTCACACAGGTCACTCAGACTGAATCATTGTTCTGAACAGACTGAGCAGAATTTCTCAACATGTGGTTCACATTTTTTAAGTCATATAGTCTGACCAAGGGCGGTTCTAGGGCCAGACAATCTGGACCCCTGCCCGGGGCAGCAAATTTTAAGGGCGGCATTCGGATCGAATTTGAAAAATACTTTTCTTTGTTACAAAGAATTTGATATATTATCTGAAATATTATCGGGTGTGAATTTGGTATTGCATTTAACGTTTCTTATTTTTAAAATATTATACACTGCATATTTAATGACAGTTTTCTTTTGTGTTTAAACTTGAAGGGTTTAAGGCGGGAGTATATGTTAAAGCATGAAATTTAATATGTTTACACATCTTTCACTTGTAAATTTCTTCCCATCCTGGAGTGTGGTCACAAAGACATTCTTTTCACCCTTAAGATGTCCAGTGTCTGCTATCCAAAAGAGGACAAGGGTAATAAGAGGTTCTGATAGATAAAGAGTTACAGGAGGTGTTTTATTTTAGTCTTCAGTGTAGTTACTAAAAGTTAAAACATACGCTTGTGATCCCCACCAACCGTAGAATATTTTTTGAAGATATTGGCCTGCTGAAATTGAGATTCCTTCTTTTACATTTCACTTGTTTGATATAATAACAAGTAATTATGTCCTTAATTTTGAATCTTTTATGATTTAAAATAATATATATATATATATATATATGTAAGGTTGTGGCCGAGTGTGGTATTTGTCGAGTGGTTTCAAGAAAACATCATCAGTGGATGTTAATTTTTTTATTATGAAGCACACATCAATAACTTAAAACACAATTGCGGTAAATTTTCACATTGACGAGACAAACTTGCGATGGTTACAAAGCAAAGCGGACAATGACAAACAGCAGCGGCATGTTGGAGAACACAACACAAAGACAACGATTACACAATATTTTCGCTTTTATACCGGCAGTGGCAAGGGCGTGATTATTATGTAATAGTAGTTCTGATTGGATAGAATGGGCGGGGCAGGGATTTTGGACTAGTCAATTACGATTAAGATTACAGTGTTATTTTTAGACCAAATTAAAGTTTGTTTAAATATTAGTACAAAGAGTTAACAAAAAGGATACTAGAGGAAATTATTACATAAATATATACAGAGAGAGAGAGAGAAAGGTGGCATTGGGGAGAGGGGTAGCATTCTTCATTTTTGTCTGGGGCAGCAAAACTGCTAGAGCCGGCCCTGGTCTGACAAATGATAATTGATTTGATTTATTAGAAGTTATACTAAATTGCAAAATTGACTTATTATTACTTTGAGGTTTAAATAAAAAGTATACTATCAATGCCAAATTACTTTATTCGGTAAAACCCTAGGAGGACCCACTGCTATTTTTGGTGCCAAAAATTTTTCGCCAAAAAGCGCCAAATTGAAGGTTTTCAAAAAGGCGTCAATGATGAAACACTCTTGGGAAGCGCATGCGTCAGCGGGGGAAGAAATGGGCGTTTCACAAAGATGAAAACGAATAAATACATTAAATTAATCATTATATAAAGAAAAAAACGGAGAAAGCAATGAAATTCATTTTAAAAAAGCATTCTAAAACCAGTGTGTACAACATGATTTACATTTTTAAAAAAGGACGAAAGGGACGTTTCGCAAATATAAAATCGAAGAAATACATGAAATCAATCATTTAAAAAAATTTTAAAAGGCACTTACATTACGCTTGCATTTCGTCATGTTCCGTTGGTGGATACACCCTTGCGATGGATGCAAGGAATTCATGAAAATTGTCATCCACCAACTTGTGACCTATTCTTATTAACTTTCAAGTCATTCACCACGAACGCAATCATGCTCTTGCCAAACCAATATCTCGTCAAACGCAAAATAATTATTATAGCAAGTTTGCTTTCGCTAAACCAAGTGCCCTTTCTCGCACTCTGAACAACGTCGTGGCAATTATCTTTCGACTGGTTGCGCCAACGCCATTCGTAGCCGTCAACCGTTCCCTTTCGTTCTTGCAAACGCATATTTTTTTTAAACCTCGGACATTCATAACGAGAAGTTAAATTAGCTTTCATACACCATTCTAATGTCTCTTTCTTCCCCTTTGTGCCCAGGAGCATAAAGAAACCTGTCGTAGCCTCACTTTCAATTAATTTCCTTTCACACGCCATTCTTAACAACCGGTGGAGAGCAAACCTTCTCAAACGAAGTCAAATGTCAAAATGACGTTTTTTCGGTAAAGGCGAAAAACGTTGCACTTTTTTTAGGGTTGCCATTTTTTTCGGTGATTTGAAAATCCAAATTTTTGGATGAAATGGAAGGGTTACCATATTGTAACCTTTATCGCTCAAAATTTGGCGACCAAAAGTGGGTCCTCCTAGGATTCAACCCTTTATTCAAATGTAGCTGCTGTTTCTAAAAAGATTTGATAACTATGTAAACATTTAAAGTGATACCAATTCTACAAAATAAAGGTTACAAAAAAAAAGTTTGATGAGTGCCATTTTTATAGTTAAGAAAATATGATTTAACATTTTGAGGACGGCTGGCCGATATAAAGGCCAAAAGGAACAGATTTTTAAAAGACGGCTCTGGCCGGTGTATCGGCCACGCAATGCTTTCCCCTCTTAACAGCTTTCAAAAGAGCATGAGGCCTATTACAGCCCTGGAAAATCATTTGCTTGACCGGTTTCTTTTGTATTTAAAAAGGAGGGGAATACAGTTCCCTTTTTCACCCTTATTTAGAAATCCCTCTTTTTTCCCTTATGCTTAAATTCTCACTAGCGGAGAGTGCATAGTTATTTTTTCAAGCTATTTTGTCATCTCAATTACCTAATCATTTCATTTTAAACTAATTTGATTTTAAAAAAAAATGCCTAAACGTAAAAGGGGACTTACCACTGATGAGATTCAGAAAGTTTTAGAAGATGAAATTTTTGATGATTCTGATTCCGATTGTGAGTTAGAAAATGAGGAAGATGATCTGATCTCTGCTCAACAAAAGTAACACACTGTTAAAAGTTTTGTGTAGTAAACGCTTAAAATAGTGTAAATAATTTATGTCTGAAAGTGTAATATTACTTTCTGTGGTATTTATTTTATGTTAAAATTGTAATATTCTCAAGCAATGCCGTTTCTTAAATTACAATGGTGATTCAATGGAAAACATAGTGAAATGTTAACGATAGAGTCAAGTTGGCAAATGTCTAGCTACTGTCATAGCTCGAGCTTTATTAGAACTTTGTAAGACCCGCCATGTAAGGGGGAGTGATGCACGTTAATACTTTATCCACCGCATTAGGATTTACTGCAGGTTTTTTCATACAATATTTTTTTGATCACTACATTGAAAATTAAGGGATTTACATAAACAAAATACTCCACTTTGGGAAATTTAATCCGTTAGAGCTAATAAATTAATTAAAGATATTACACTGTAAAATTAATGGTATACACCGTTCACTTAAAATAAATAGTCAAATTGTTTTCAAAGAATATTCCTGCTAAGTATTGGTAGAATATTCCTTCTCTAAATTGGAGCGGTGTGGTAGTTGCGAGAAGAGGGTGCCAGCTCAGGTGTCATCCACGTCACTTGATCATGGCTTAAAATTACGTGATTCGTTGCCAAAAGCTTAACAGTGCGACGTTAATATTAACTAACTCCAAAAAATACAGTACAGTATTTATAATTATTTTTATACTTAAAAATGCAATATCCGCCTATTCGATTAAAATTACAGCGTTATAATTAATTACTAACCACAAACAAATTTTGAAAACTTGTCCAAATGATGTAGTGTGAAAGAGAAAGTTTATTTACTTTAAGTACCATAACCGATAAAAGCATTTATTGTGAAAAAAAGATCAATTTCTTAATTCCAAATGTGCATAATAAAATCATAAAAAAGGCATTCAAATAAATAGAGATTTATAACAACCTCTCCCTTCAAAACTTAGTTTTATTCTGAAATAAAAAAAAATTAGGGATTATGCTGATCACAGGAATTAATTAGAAGCGAGCGCCATGCGTAGCCAAATTAAAAAGGGTTTCTTCACAAACAAAAGATAGATATATGCTGTCGTGGGCTTTTTTGCAGCGCACGCCAGAATTACTTGGAGATGGCAGAATTTTTTTCCTTACTTGACAAATATCGTTATATTTTGGACACTTCACACAATATCTTTATAAATTATAGTCTATGCTATAAATTATAGCCTATGTGTTATTCTGATGTATAAGCTATATTACTGTAAAGTTTCATTAAAATCCATTCAGTTGTTTTTGCGCGAAAGACGGCCAAACATCCTCACAAACTTTCACATTTATAATACACATCTAGATTACACAGTGTATTACTGTACAGAAACGTATTTTTACTGTTATCTTACGTTATGCTTAATGAAGAATTTTTTTAAAAAAAATTTATATTGAAGCATAAAAAAAGCCTATTTTTAATCGCGTATAAACAACAACAAAAAAAAGAAAAGATATTTACAACAAAAAATTACAGAAATATTCGTTACAGATTCTTAAAATTATCCATTTTAGTCCTTCGACTTTATTTATAAAATGCCCACGAAACTAACTTCGACATTTTTATTATAACAATTGATGTATAAAAAAGTTGAGTATTCGAACCAGAAACTCTTAATTCCGATATAATTTCTTTGACATTTGTAGAAAATATATATTACAAGCTCTTCAACATAAGAAAAAAGCCCCGATTTATAGAAAAACCTTAAGAGCAAAAATGAAATCCTTGCTTTTGTTACACTATTATTCTTTGAAAGTTCTACAGTGTTGGATTTCCTGATTAAAAAAAAATTAAAGTAAGTTTCCTTTATAATAATAATTACAAAAAAATTTGCAAAATGCTCTAAAATCTATCTGAAGAATAAATTTAATCATAACGTAGTCTAATAGATAGTTAATATATATTGAAGTAAACAAAATGTGTTTGTTCTCTTTTTTTTTCGCCCAGTTATTCGTGAGTCACATTTTTTAGGTATGATAGTACAAAGAAAAAAGTGTTCGGGTGCGCTCTAAGGCTATTGAACTTTTGAAACTCTGAATACAGAATCAGATGGTTCTTGTAAATGAGCATGAAAGCAGGTTGTAAAATCTTTTATATCAATAAAGAATGCTTGTCCCTCTTGATTATTGTTGATGTTTTAGTTTTTGGTCATTGTTGATTATCCTATGCCTTTTTTTGGTGTAATAAAACCTAAAAGTGCACATCTGCCTGCCTTCTTGTAAATCTTCCAAGGTTGCTTTCAAGTAGCCGGAAAACTATTCTTCCTCTAGTTGCCGTAATAAATCTTTAGAGAGTGAATTTCTTTCTCAATGAAATTATCGTACATAGGATAAATAGAAACTATCAACCAAGCCATTCTTCAAGACTGTTCTCTTCTACTTTGCGAACGTTATTAGGAGAATGAAAATAACCCACTTCGGGGAACTGATATTGTGTTAGATTTTGAGAGATAAGGTAAAAAGCACCCAATCACTTAGGGCAGTGATCCGCAACCCACTGTCTGCGGATCAAATGGTACCGGGCTATCTAAAGAACATTAAACTATTGCCATTTTATTTAAAGTGGTGCATTTCTCTCGGATTTTCGCAACTTTCCACAGAAATCACTTTTATTCATTTTTGGTGTAACTATATTTTATTCTGAAGGCATATTTAAATGTAACTAAAATAAAATTGTTAAATCAAAACAATCTAAAATATAAATAATCAACGTGTCCCTTCCTTATGCACAAAATCTCACACCAAAGTCAGTTCATTACCGCACAAAAAAAAAAAAAAAAAATCAGAGCTGTAATCTTAGAATTTAAGCATAATATGCAATTATTTTGAAATTTTAAATAAAAAGTAAGGATTATTCAAAGGCTAAGAATATCACTTTTGTACAAAAAAGTGAAAAAAATTAAGAAGTCCCAATATGTTGCCCTTACTACTAAAAGAAACAATTAATTATAAATAAGAATAATATAATCCTTTTGAATAAACAAGTTTGTCGAGATGCATGAAGCTCCTCGGCAGCTTAAATATGTTTGTAGTCATAATATTTAGTCTTTGATATCAGCTTATTGTTTGCGTTTTACTATCAAGTATTCTAAGAATTCAAAGCATTTTCTCTTTTTTTACTAATGAAAACAATTTATTAATGTTGGAAAAAATATAATTTTAAATTTCTAATGTATATTTAAAGAATTTATTTTTAGGAACACGATGTATGTATAAATTGATAAATTATTAATATTTCATTTACAAGGTCTATTAGGGTCAAAGTAATAAGACGGACCTCTTAATTTAAATGACGATCAAGTAACGAGAACGATATAGTCGAGCTAGAGCCCCCACTTATTTTATTCACACCACGCCAACGTAAGGACTTTGATTTTATGCGTATCAGCTCTGCTACACAATGGAACCTCTAATCATGACCATTTTTCAATAAAAACATGTAGTGACTACAATGTCGCACTATCCAACAAGGGCCAACACTTATAGGCTTAGGATATTCATATTTTATAGCATAATGCGAAACACTTAACTGCTATTCATCTCATATATTTGCCACAGTAAATGTTTTATCATAATTTTCTGTATATATAAGAAGAATTAGATCAAAATAAAAGATTTTAATTTTTGAAAGATGCTTGTTATAATAAAATGTAGATTTAATCTTAGGATTCGTTGAGTACTATGAATTCTAATGTATCATAATATAATGGATTATGGAAAAATAAAAAATGACAATTATATACATCAAATCTATCATTCCTTTATGGAAGATATATACAAAAATCCTTAAGAGGATTTAAATTTTTTAGATTTTTCTGGCATGTTCTAAAAAAGAAAAACAATTATAAATTGAGTAACAATGAAGTTTCCAAAAAAGGATTTATGGCAATATGTTTATTGATATACAGATGCTTGTAAGAGCTTTTAAATTAACTTTATTGTCGATCTGAGAAAGTCTGAACTTTACATTATAACATAAAGAGACATGATCAGCAATTGGGCTTTTTATTTTATTTTGTATTTTTGCTTATAATTATGTGCAAGTTATGAAGAATCATATTATTTACTTCTTATTTCTAATTTGACTATTTTAAATTTTAACACCAGGTGTGTACCAAATTCCTGCATTTATATATATGAATAAAAAATTAATTAAAAACATTTTATAATTATTTTAATAAGTTTAATTGAAAATCAACACATAAATATTTTTTTCTTAACTAAAATCAATTAAATTTGGATTAGTTTATTGTACCTTTTCCTACAATGATATAAGCGTTTAATTTTTTTATGAAATGCTTTATATTATCACCTCTGTTTTGTGCTAAAATTTCTTGAATTTTGTTGAACGGAAAACATTAGTAATTACTACATTGGATTCTTCAAGAAAACATGTTTCCCTAAGAAAGGGAGACTATTTGTGTTTAGGGACTTTCTAAGCCGCGAACATCCCCACTATTCAGTGGGGTATCAACGACTACCCTGCTTCTTTTATCCGCCGATGTATGGTGTCATTAATCAGCTACGAAAACAGGGGAAGTAAACTTCGCTGGAAGCGCCGTCTTTAAGGGCATTTTTCTCACAAATACCGCCGTCTCCAAAAGGTTAAACAACTATTTACAAAGTAATATTCAAAATAATTTGAATAACAAGTACAATTATAAATATATTTAAATTTTAAACCATTAAATATATATTTAATCTCCTACAAGTAATAACGATTCCATAAGAAATATTGGAAGTAAGCTCGATAGTATTCCATAAAAACTGATGAAATACCTAAAAAGTTTTATATAATATTTACATTTCTATTTTGCACCACTGCCAAACATTTTGAATGGTTAGTGAGTCACTTAAGACTCATTACTATCAAGAGAGAATATGATAAATAACTACAGTTATCATTGTTACTATCTTCAAAATGACAACATTCATTTTCAAAATCTAATATTTCATTAAAATCATATGTTCTGCCATTTGGTGAACATTCCCTGCAAGCCATACCTCATAAAAACACACTAAGAACAAGAGCGAAAGATTTGATTTACCAACTCGATCCAAATATATGAAATTCAGTGAAAAATTTAACTTCATCTATTAGCAAAAATTATTTTTAAAGTCTTATATATTGCATGCAATAAAAATAATTTTTATTGTATGCAATAAAGCTGATATATTACTGAAACTTATATGCCGAAACTGCATGATATGCTGTTATATAGAAATAACAAGTGCTTGCTTGCAGAAATTGAGAGATGAGCAACTTTGTTACATTTATGTTGCCATGGGAATTGTAAAATAAGCAGTAAATAATAATAATTTATAAAAACATTTTTATAAGAATTTTTATTAAAATATTGTGGATTAATTAAATGCTTTAAAATTGAAATTTTCAAACATATTTATCAAATTATTATTGTAGAGTATTGCACAGCTTTATTCTAATTAAAAATTCTTATCAGCTTCATGCCTTACACATTAGTGGATCATATGAGAGCAAATTTTTCCTATACATCAATGGAAAAATCAAAATAGAATCTAGATTAACTCGTCAAAATGGCACAAGCTTTAACATAAAACATTAATTGACTAATATTGCTAATGGCTACATTAATTCAGATTACAATTTAATAACAAGAGAAAAAAAATCATATTTTGGGAATCACGTACATATACCTTTAACCACATCTAATAATATTTAGGTACCTACTATTACCAGCATTATTTATCAGCATTATTTATCATATATATATATATATATATATATATATATATATATATATATATATATATAAAGGGTGTTTTTTTAGAGGTATAGAACTTTAAATTGCAATAAAAAAACGATGTAATATTCGATTGACATAAATTTTTTTTTATTCGAAAGATAATCTTGTGGCATTACATTTTAAATATGATCAAGCAAGGCGTAGATTCGTCGAATGGGCCCAAAACGAGATTGCTGTTGTTCCCGATTTTCATAAGCGAATTTTGTTTAGCGATGAAGCACAATCGATTTATTGAAAGACACGTTTGGTGACCGCCTAATTTCACGTTTTGGACCTGTGAATTGGCCTCCAAGATCTTGTGATTTAACACCGCTAGACTATTTTCTGTGGGGCTATGTAAAGTCATTGGTCTATGTGGATAAGCCACAAACGCTTGACCATTTGAAAGACAACATTCGCCATGTTATTGCCGATATACGACCACAAATTTTGGAAAAAGTCATCGAAAATTGGACATCCAGATTGGACTACATCCGAGCCAGCCATGGCAGTCATATGCCAGAAATCATATTTAAAATGTAATGCCACAAGATTATCTTTCGAATAAAAAAAAATTCATGTCAATCGAATAATACATCGTTGTTTTATTGCAATTTAAAGTTCTATACCTCTAAAAAAAACACCCTTTATATATATATATATATTATAATAATATCTATACATATAAATAAAAATGAAGTGTCTGTTTGTAATTTGAAATTAACAGCTTTTTAGTAAATGCATTTAAAAGTACATACAGTACTTATATGAAAAAACCAGTTTTTAAAATTTTTGTCTGTCTGTTCCAGCTAATCTCTGAAACGGCTGGACAAATTTTAACGGAAAGTTCACTGGCAGATAGCTAATGTTATAAGGAGTAACTTAGGGTACTATTATTAAAAAAAACTAGGGTTCCGAGAAAATAAAATTAAATCCAATGAAATTGTGAGCAATATCTGATTCAAATAGGGATTTTTGATTTCAATAGGGATTATTTTTATTCAATATGGATTATTTTATTTCGCAAGCCTTCTGTCTCAACGATTTCTAGTAGTTATATCAAACTTTTGTTTGATTAGGTTGCTGCCACTCACGACATTTCCCGTTTATGTCCTTTGATCCTACTGATTTTACAGTCCTTAACTGCATTGTCAAAGGTTATGCGTCCCATTCACCCCCTTTCCTTGCAGCTTTGTTTGTGTTCGCGTTTCACCCTACTGCTATTTAGACCTATTTTGATCCTAATGATTTTAATTCTCACCCCCATCGACAGTGTCAAAGGTCATGCGTCCCTATCACTCCTTGATCAACAAAAAAACAAAGAAAACAAACAAGAAAGAAACATATTCCCAAAGTAGAAGAATGACATTATACTTATAGCATACGTGTTTCTTCATGTAGAATACATAATTATTAATTTTTCGTAAACTCTGCGAAGTGAATAAACATTTTTTTGTTAAATTCCAGGTGCATGAAGCCGAAGGTAACAGCTATTTAACATAAAATAAATGCATCGGAAAGTAGTATTAACGTATTACACATCCAGATACAAATTATTTACACTATTTGAAGCGTTTATTACACAAAATTTGTAACAATGTTTCTTTTGCTGAGCAGGTAGGTGTTTTCAAAAATCGACCCACAAGAAAGTTATGGGGTGTCTTGCATAATAATAGTAATAATCAGCTATTATATATCTAAAGACTTAAAATTTAGCGAACCTGTTTTTTTTTTTTTTTTTTTTTTTTTGTTCAGCCGAGATATACAAAAAGCTTTTTTTTGTTTAATTTACAATTCACGTAAAATTAACCGATTAAAAACTTCGTTATCCTTCAGTCTGTATTGTTTAATTTTTCAATTCACCCGAGTGAAGAACGGGTATACCAGCTAGTATACATATATAATAAATCAAGATAATAAACTTATGTATAAAATTTTAGTATACAGTATATAAAATTATACTAGAAAAGTACTTTACTTTTTAAGTGAATAATGCTAATCTAATCATGAAAATAATCTTTTCATTTAATGTTTACAATTATATATGAAATTATTTTATACTTACTGAAACTGCATACATTTGGCTAGAGTTATTCATGGGGATATCAGTTACTTTATATAATTCATTTCCATCTTCATTTTTAAAATCTGAAACTTCCCATTCCTCTTCTGGCCTAGACCTAAAAAATAGAAGGTGAATAATTATCGAACAAAAGGAAAAAATATGGAGCAATAAAAGTATTTTTATTAGGAATTGAAGTAAATTAATATTGTGAAAGTTATAAGAGTTAATACATAAAATTTTTCTTCACATGCTCAAAACAAAAACAGTTGAAAACATGAATCCCAATGATAATGAGATTTGTTAAAAAAATACGCAAGATTACAGCCAATTAAAAGTTACACACAATTTGCTCCCTAATGCCACATTCTTCACACAGCCAGACACATTGTGGTGAATTGGAGGAGGGGGAAAGAAAAGGTATCAATAAGCAAAATTTTCTCTAAATCCCTTGCAAACATTCTCAAGGTCATTTTATTGCATTCCAAAGCTCTTAGAAAAGTTCTATTGATAGCAGTGTATAAAGAAAAGGATCGTATTTTGGAAGGATGTATATATCTGTCTGTGGCACTTAACAAACGTGTTGAGCGAGATGGATAAATACACCGGCAGCAGTTAAGGGGTTAATAAGCTAGATTTACTTGGGAAGTTCTTAAAAAAAACTTTCTACTTTTTATATGTTATGTATTCAAATAAATCATTTTAAAAATCGCAGACAATCAAATTATCAATTATATTTTTTTAATTTAACACATTTTGTAATAGAGCATTTAAATTAGTATCTAAAATTTGAAAAGGGTTTGTGGCAGTATCTAAATAAGCCAGTAACAACCTCCGGACAGGAGTGATCACTTGATCGCAAGAGTGATAAACTGAGCTTTCGCTATTGTACATGCTTCAACACCATGCCAAGGTGAAGACTTTGAGCCTCAACAAATTTAGCACCAAAAATGCAATAGGTACTTGGATAAATTCATTAATATATTCTTCTCTACAGCCATATTATTGTACTCCAGTTGATAAATTTTTCCTTAACATGATCAAATGTAAGATAATTTGTTAGACATGGAAATTTTAGTGTCTAGCAAATTCCATTGGTAGAAGCTAGATTTAAAAATGAAAACGAACCGAGTAATATGAAGTCTTTTAATGTCAAATTCATTTCAAATTTATTATGAACATAAATAGACAAATGTAATACAAGAAGAAGCAAAAATTACAGATACATAAGCAAAGTAACATTTTCAGAATGAAAATTGAAAAGAAAAAAATTACACAACCAATATCTTTTATAAGCCTTATGGTTCTTTAAATTAATAATTCGATTACTGCGGAATGCTTGATATTTTAATTATAAATAATATAATCTGATAAAATTGGTTAAAAACTTTACAGCTTTGAAATCATAAGAGTTAATGGAAAATACGATTCACTAACAAAAAAAACCCAACTTACTTTGGTTTTTTTAGCTGTTTCTTTGTCATCTTTGTTTTTCTTAAGAAAGTAAGCAATATTACATGTGGAATCCAATCCGCTTTGCATCAGCAGGAAAACTAAGCCTGTTCTCAGAGTTGCCAAAAAATTTTCTAGCAAAGTAGCATAGATAAATAAAGGATATATAAAAGCGCTTCGCGCATAAGAAGTAAATATATTACTCACTTTGAATAATTCGATAGAACACTGATAAATATCCACTAAACTTTTAAAACTATTTCTTTCGGTTATTATTTCCATTGAGATACAAGCCGAATTATTTCTAGTTAGTGCTAGTCAAAAGTGTGCTAGTCTACGCTCTCAAATACTAACAGGAATCGATAATAGATAATATGACTGAGAATTGATAGAATTGATAATGGATAATGTCAACACCGTCAATGGAAGCTTCTACCCTAGGAACTCTTAAGGCAGGGGCCAACTGGGCCCGCACCCAAGTATCGTTCTCAGAGGGGGCCTCAGTTCTTTCTCGATTATGACTTAATAAGATCATGATCCAGATAATTTTAATGTAGTCAAATATTATTCCCTTCCATATTCTCCGAAAAACTGGAATTTCAAACTGCTTGTCAACTGGCAAAAGTGGTAAGACTATATAGGGACCTTGTCCATGTCTAGGTCTAGGCCCAATATCATAAAAATACGGCCAAGGATCGAGCCAGTTTGTGCCTAGATATTCGAGATTATGAGTCGTGCACGTTTATTTGTTTCAAGTTACTGTTTGAATGAGTATTTGACAATGCATGCTCTATACTGTATGCTTTTAAAGATCTCAGGTGGGGCTTACTTTTGTAAAAGAACCCAGGGCCTCAAAGAGTCTTTAGACGTCCCTGCTTCCACTAACTCAGTTATACTTGATGAGGTACGTGCCATTTTGAATTCTCATGCAGCGACTCCTCCCAAACCTTTTTTTTAATTGATAGACGTAATGGATTTTAAAGAAGTATATTTATATTGTCCAATTATTGAGCGAAAAATTGATGAGATTCTCGTGGAAAAAAAACTAATCTTTCCGTAATTCTTCCGGGGGAGGGGGAAGGCAATGTTTTTAAATTTCACTTCTTAATGCAATTTTTTTTAAAATCATACTAGCTGAAAACTTTGTTCAGCAAAGATACCTAAAATATTTAGACTATCCTCTAGTGGCATGCCTCTCCCAACTCCATCTCTTACGATTTCATTGAAGTAAAAAATAAAACTAAAATAAGTTAAAACACCCCAAGTGATAAATAATAAAATATTTAACTACATATTTTACATTCAACATTCTAATAACTTATTCCATTAACTCGAGATCGAAGAGTGCAATCTCTAACCCTAAACACCAAGTAATAATCCTCTAACACTGAGAATAATCTTACCAACTCCTTCCCTCCCAGCAAAATTCCTCCAGTAATTATTACTTAAGTTGATAAATAATCCGTAGGAAAATATATCAACCATCAAGAAAATTACAAACGAAAATGCTATAAACAAAGTAAAAGGATCTAACATAAAAAATTTTCCCCCCAACCTTCAGTATTCATGCTCACCATACTATCAGAGAATATAGATTATCATAACTAGAAGCTTATACATATAAACTACAGAAGAATAGATGAGATTAGATTAGTAAATTGTGGTTTCCTCCACTGAAACAGATCCGAGCTGAATAATTCCAAAATTAGCCAGTTACGAATTTAAAGTTGAAACCTGTCATACCATGAAAAGTTGTAAGACCGACTTAAATATGCTTCTCTTCTTTATTAAAAACTCGTAAAAACAAAGAAATCTATTCAATTGAACATCTAAATCAGGAATGGGCCGACTTTTCCGGGCTACGGTCTACTTCTAATATTTTCAAAGTGTCGCGGTCAACCCAGTGACATAAGAGTCATGAACTAAAAGGGTCTACAATGTTTATTATTTAAGGTGTTTATATCGGCCCTAAATAAAATTAAACTTAAGAGCTAAAGTATCACATGAATATCAAAACACTTCAGCGGTATTTATTGCTTGCTTCCATCTGCATAGCATGACCATTTGGTCGAAAAAGCTATTACTATATTTCCTTCCTTTGAAAAAAAAAGTGTATTGCTTTCCTTACTTCAGCAAATTCCATGTTCTCATCATTATAGCAAAATAGTAGAAAAATATAGCTAAAAAAGTTTTTAAAAAGAAAATGAAAATTCTCAAACTACCATATTTATAAATTGGAATATAAGACGTACTTTTTTCTAATATTTTTAATACTAAAAATCGAGTGCGGCTTCGAATCGAAGATGGAAAAATTCATTGGATGGGGGAAATTGAGCTTGATACTGACGGTTAGAGCAAAGAGATTCAAGCAATTATTTAAAAATTATTAATACTGGTAAAATGAATTAATTATACATTTCTTATTAGTCCTCATTTAATTTTTTAAAAAAATTTTGTTAACATCGGATTTTGATATAAATTATATTTAAGACTACTTTTTATTTTTTCACAAAAACATGTGGAGAGTTTGAGGTGAAGCTTAAATTAAAATAAATACGGTAATTGCTATTAACAGATTGGTAATATTTTAAAGATCGTGTCTCCTTTGGCGATATTACGTCATTCAAAATAAACACTTTCACTTCATAAGCGGTCTCATTAGATGTCTTTGATCTAATAACTAAATCAAAAAGCCTTTTGTTTGATTTGCAGAAGCACATACAACCCTGCGATAAGGGTTTTTTTTTTGTTACGTGTTCTTTTTAACCTTAAGTACTACTCTCACAGAGACAAAACAACTCAGACCTAGAATCTAACACAATTCTAGGTAAATAAAAAATTCGTAACTGTTATTATTATTGAAATTGAAAAAAGGAAGACACTATTCACTCTTTATCGAGGCAGCAAAAATATTTGCTGATCATCTGTTTGGCCTTCGAGTTTGCTGGCATCGTTAGAGTTCCCTCTCCCTCTTATATGTTTTCATCTTCATTTAGCGAAGTCGTAAATAAACTATATTTCTGTTAAGATTTTTTTAATTTCATGTAAAAGTATTAAGATATTTGGAAAAGTACAGAGGGTATTTTAAAGGATTATTTGGGCAAGATTTATATTTGAGTCTTTTCAAATATATATAACACACACAATGAAAAATGTTTTACAAAATTCTTTTTAGAACTGACACTCTAAAAAAAAAGTCTACTTACAATTCAGCTATCATATCAAGAATAATATTTGGAAAAAAATTAATTCGTTGCCAAGAGCTCGTTAATTCAGCTAGTCATAAATACGGAATATGTGTATTACTTACATATATAATTACAATAAAGAAAACTTAACTCTTTTTATGCCACATTTAAAGTAAAATGCAAGATACAAACATTTGCACAATAGTCACAAATAAAATATAATTAAAGGATGCACTAACTATCAAACTATTCAAACTACACTATGTAAAACTATAAACTAAAAACTATAACTATAAACTATTCAAAAGAAGTCATTTTTACCTTAAGGTATCCGACTACGTTCAGAACAGTGATTTTGCAAAAGGGTATAAATAGATAATATTTACGATATTTAGCGTCACTTAGATTAGAAAATGTATATAAAATTGTTTAAGAAATATTATTACAATAAAAAACTATTTAAATACAATATTTTGACAAAAAATGAACATAGAATGACCAATTTTCAAAATATTCCCCTTTTGTGAAAAATGCTTCTCTAACGCACGGTTTAGTTCGAAGACCGAAATGTAGATGGCGGTACTTGTAATGGAAGCATTACCGACCGAAGCTCTGTATTACCGCCAGAGAGAGTTGGGATTCGAACGAGTGAACTTTACTCGTCTTGCTGTCCAATCCTGGACTATGTAAATACTATAGTTAATTTCCCCTTTTTTCCTTTAAATGTTTAACCTGTATTGTGTCTAAATGTCTGTCCATTGTAACTGTGTTATTTTATGTCATTAAACTATTTTAAATTACCCCGAGATCTTATCCATTATTTTGGTTTACCCAGTAATGACGTAAGAGAACCGTTACAAATTGGCGCCCAACGTGGGGCCGATCCGAGCAGATTCCCAACTTACTCTCCCTTTTTCCATTTAGGTTGAGGCGTTGTCACCCGACAACAAATAGAGAATTCGCAACCCTGCGATTAAATAAATGTTTTCACCCAGAAAACCTGTCAACAGATAAGTGTTGTTTATTCTGAATAATCTTGCTCTGTTATTCTGTATAAGAACAGTGATTATATATTATTGCTCCTAGTATATATTGTGTGTTGCAGTATATAGTAACGTAATTCAGTTTTAAGTGATATTTTAACTTATTTATTTGTCAGTATTCTTAATACTTTTTTGAAAACGAAATTCGCATTCTATTGTTTGTTCTGATTAAAGCTAATTGAAGGTTATTTATGAATGTATTCTTTCTTACTAATTTAGAATTTTATGCCATTAATATATATATATATATATTTATACTTTTGTTATCAAGAAATTATTGCGATTTGTATTTATTCAAATAATTTCACTTTGATTCTTGTTTGATTACTAAACTTTTAATTAAATTTTAAGTTGAATCCAATTTTTATCATAATAATTTTTTTCTTTTTGTGTCTAATATAAAAATAATTATTTTGTGAAGTACATGATTTATTACGAGGTATTACTATAACATTTGAAAACTTGTATGTTTTGATAAAGTATATAAACATTTATGCTTTTTATTTAAAAATTTTTGGAAAATAATTTCAAGTACTTCTAAGTGTAAACAAGTTTGTAATAGTGTTAATTTCGGAGTGGATGAAATAATTTATGAATGGTATTTCTATTTAAACGTATTTGAATTGCTTTTGATTAAAAACAATTTAATTGATTTAAGTTAACGAAAACGAAATTTTTCTTTGATTTAATTTAAATGATTTCATGTTAATTGCTGATACTCTTTTGATTAATAATGAATATTATTATTTTGATTTTGAAGTACGAAATTAGAAGATAGTTGATATTGAAGAATTTGTTTCATTTTTTTTAATCTGATTAATATTGATGTGAAAATTAATTAGCACATTTTGAAATTAGAGAATTATATTGTCATTCAGGAAGAGTGTATTATTGTATAGAGTATTTTTTTTGTATGTATCGGAAACTTTAAGTGCATAAGTATTGTTTGACTATAATATTTTCAGATCACAGAATTAACAGTTTTGAGTGAACTTTAATTCATTAACTTTAATTGAACTTTACTAAATTAACTTTGAAATAGTCTAAAAGTGACGAAAAATGGCTTTTTTGGGAAGGTCCAGAAAAGAGGATTTACGAATGTTAGCAACAGAATTGGGTCTGGCTCAGTCGAACAATCTCAAATTATTGAACTAAAAGATCTCATAACCAACAGCGATAGGTATGATGAGGAATTCGTCAAAGATGTGCTCAGCGTCATAGTGGAAGAACGTACTGCAACAGAAAAACAAAAAGCTGCGGAACTGGAGGAGAAACAGAAAGCCGTGGTTGTTGCTCAGCAACGAGAAAGAGAATTCGAACTGAAAAAATGAAAATTCAACTTGAAATGCAGAAGCTGTCACAAGCACCTGTTACAAGCCAACAGCTAGAAAACCCAAAGCTTGAGTTAAATAGAATTATTCCGAGATTCAATTCGAAGGAAGATGAAAGGGGTCTATACTTGACAATTTTCGAACGTCAAGTGAAGTTCTTGAACATCCCTGAAAAAACTTGGACAGCATACCTGATTGTCTCATTGCCACCTGATATAGCTCAGCTCATCGCAAGAGAGGATGAAGATGATCCTCAAAACTATGAAAAGGTAAAAGAAATACTTCTCAAAAGATTTCGAGTTACAGGGGACAGGTTTAGGCAGTACTTTTCCCAACAGAAGAAAAACCCAGATTCAACATGGCGAGACTTTTATTTCGAATTAAGTTCTTATTTTGAAGGTTGGATCAAAGAGTTGAAGATAACCACGTTCGACCAACTTAAGAGTCTAATAATTGCTGATCAGATAAAAAGAAAAACTCCAGCAAATATCAAAGAACACTTTCTGGATATTTGGGCGGATTTGAACGATCCTTTGGAATTGGCTGAGAAGTTGGACGCATATGATAGCCTAAGACCTCGAATGAAAAATAAGTCAAATCAGACTTTCAAGAAGAAAGAATAATTCAGGAAACCCCCTTTCCATTAAAGAAAAATCAACCTGTTGGAGGATCCCATGAATACCACTCATCTGGACCCTCTAGAACAGTGCCTAGATTCCCAAGTTACAAAACTGAAGGAAGAAAGCCGATAAGGTGTTACGGATGTGGGACTCCTGGAGTCGTCAAGTCAAAGTGTCCTGAATGCACGAGAGCTAATGAAATGGAAACAGCAGTGAACTGTATGACGTTATTCAACTTGAATTCAAACTTGTATCCCACAAGTGTGATTGTTCTCAAAATTTTTGGAGAAAAGATTGCTGTATGTGCTGATACCGGTGCTTCCCATACCATTGCAGGTGAAAAGATGTTTAAATTCCTACAAGAGCGTGATATCACCTTTACGAATAAGAGGATTTCATTTATGATGGCTGATGGAATTCGACAGACCATTATGGCTCTGAGTACTGTCGTCGACCTGTACATTGAAGGCAAAGTTATTCCTAGAGAATTTCTAGTATTGCCTGATGCCAAAGGAAATAAGACTTTGCTAAGACTTGATTTCCTTAATGCAGCTGGTATCGTCCTTGACGTCCAGGGTGGAAAATGGCACTTTTCCGGAAATCCTCGGGGAAACAGTACAAATTCTTCAAGAAGACATTAGAAGATATAACACTCAGCGCATTCGAACTTCGAAAGGATGAAGGTAAAAATCTATCTCCATAACAGGCAAGAAAAATCAGTATACTCCTGGACAGAAATGAAGCATGTTTCCAATCAGGGAGAGAGCACACGCCTTTCATTGAACACCGTTTTGACTCGGGTGATCAACCCCCAATAGCAACGTATCCCTACAGGATGAATACCGTAAAGAAACAGGATTGTCAGAAAGAAAACTTCGATAGACGAAGAAGAAAATATTATAAACCTGGTGACAAAGTTTGGGTGACCATTCATCTCATAAATCGTAACAACAAGAGCAGGAAATTTATGCCCAAGAGAGAAGGTCCTTACCTCATACTCACCTTGAGATCACCAGTAATTTATGAGATTGCCGACCCAGCCAACCCAGACCAAACTCGTGGAACTTACCATGTTTCTGCCTTAAAGGACTATCAGGAACCTGAAACAGAAAGAGACACCGGATTTGTTGCTCCTCTAAAGAAAAGAGGACGCCCAAAAAAGAAATTATCTCCTGGTTCCGAGCCGAGACGTCAACGGGACCAGAGAGGGAGTCTGTAACACACGGTTTAATTCGAAGACCGAAATGTAGATGGCGATACTTGTAACGGAAGCATTACAGACCGAAGCTCTGTATTACCGCCAGAGAGAGTTGGGATTTGAACGAATGAACTTAACTTGTCTCGCTGTCCAATCCTGGACTATTTACTATAGTTAATTTCCCCTTTTTTCCTCTAAATGTTTAACCTGTATTGTGTTTAAATGTCTGTCCATTGTAACTGTGTTATTTTATGTTATTAAACTATTTTAAATTACCCCGAGATCTTATCCATTATTTTGGTTTATCCAGTAATGACGTAAGATAATCGTTACACTTCTATTATAATATTTTGCCTGTATATAACTGGGACCTCTCTACAGAGGCTCAACTAGAATTTTCGAAATATATAACTTAGAAGTGGGTTTATCCATATTTTACGACAACAGAGGGGAGCAATTTTAAGAAAAAAACACCAATAATTATTTCAATTGGTAGTAACTCTGAAAATAATGTTAATTTTTCAAAATTCCTAGTTCAGACTCTCTGGAGAAGTCTTTTTTTATATACAAGCGAAGTATTATTTTAGAAGCATTTTTTATAGAAGGAGAACATTTTGAAAAAGATTATTCTAAGTTAATTTTTTGCCAAAATATTGCATTTAAATAATTTTTTGTCAAAATTTCCTTAAAACAACTTTATAAATGTATTCTAATCTAAGTGACATTAAATATCATGAAAATTATCCATTTATGCGCTGTTTTAAAATCACGGTTTCGAACATAGTCGGATACCTTAAGTTAGCTCTAACAGTTATAGTTAGTAGAGAACTTAGTCTGCATACTGTCCGCCAGACTTGAATATCGTGGTGTACAGTTACTGACTGCTAATCTTGCACTGGATTCTAAGTGGTCGTCTGTGAGACGGGACCTATATGTATTCTTAATTATACTCATCGTTGAAAATGCTGATTCCCACAGGCAGGTAGAGCCAAAGAACGATGTTAAATGAAATGCAACTTTTTTAAAATTAGGATACTTTGCTTCGTCCATTAGATTCCAAAAGTTATTCTTAGGTTCTGAGCTACATGCTGTTAATAGTCCCTCGCTCACTCACTGAGCTACGTGCTTTTAAAATTATGTCATTTTGAAGAACTTTGTTTTCCTCAAGAGATAAAGAGAATATATCATTTATATTTTTGGTTATGTCTTCCACATGAATATTGCCAAATGGGTAACACATGAAGGTAACAATTGGTTCTAGTCTAGTGAATTCTTGAAAACGTCTCTCAAATATATATTCTGAGTGAAGTTTTAGTACTTCTCATCATAATATTTCTCTTTATTTAATGTACCCCCGTTTTTCGACAACTCGTCAGAAATATTTTTGAATTCTTTTAGTTCATTCTTCATTAGCTGTGAAGACAATAGTTTTAACTTATTTTTGAAAGTATTAACATATCCTGTCAGTTCCACTACTGTTTGATTTTTTCCTTGCAATTGTTAGTTAGATTCATTAAGATGGCTTGTTATATCAACAACAAAAGCCAAGTCCATCAACCAAATTTTATCTCTATGTTCGATGTACGTTTCATCTTTTGATTCTGAAAAATCTTTTATCTCTTGTAGTAGGTCCCTGAATCTTTGTAAAATAATCTTTGTTGTCAGAGCCAACGAACATCAGCAATTCCCCGTAATCAGATTCGTTTTCTTCAAGTTGGGCTCCAAACATTCTTCTCTAAAGACTTCCTCGAATTGAGTACACGATTTTCATCCAGATTTCCATAACATGTCGTATATTCAGAATTTTGCAACACAGGGCCTGTTGGTGAATAATGCAATGATAAGAAAGGAAATGCGGAAAGTCATCGTCTCTCATATACATAGCCAAAAATTCATTCACTATGCCGGTAGTTGATGGTGCCCCATCAGTTGTCCTCGATACAACTTTATAAATTGGAATATTTTTTCTTCTATGTATTTTTTGAAGCCGCAGTAAACATCTTCGCCTCGTGTTTTCTTCTTTAGGGGTAATATTGTCAATAATTCTTCTTTTATACTCATATCCTGAAAAACCATTCTTACATAGATACAAGGTTGAGAAATATCAATCACGTCCACAGATTCGTCAAACTGCAAAGAGAAGCAAATGCAGTTTGTGATATCTCTTTGGTCAGCTGATCAGCCAGATCAGAATTCATCATTTCTATGTGTGGCGTGTGACAGTTCTACGCGAAAGTTGAATATCTTTAATTGCGGAAATAATTTCAGTTTTATTTTTGAATGAATCAAATAATGAGTCACTGGTTTCTAGAAACACTTTTTTATTATTATTATTTCTCCATCTGCGAAAGGTTTCTTATGTTTTTCTAACAGATGACTAACAAGAAGAGATGCAACAGTTGGAGCTTTAGATAAAGTATTGGGTTTAACAAAAGATGACTATTGTCTGATAAATTGCGATATAAATTCTTTTAATTTTTGTAAACGCAATTCGCTCTTTAAAGGAAAATGTGTATCAAAACTTCCATGCATAGATTTGAAATGTCTTTCAACGTTTCCTTTTTTTTGGAAGTGCCACACTTGCATGACATTAGGGATTACAATATCGGACCAAAAGTTCAATACCAGTAATCGGTATTTTTTAAGTCTTAATACCGGGATATCGATTTTGATAACGGTAGTAGAAATTTTAAGAAAACAAAGAAAATACAGGCGTATCCTTGTTTTATTTGCCAGTTTTATTAGAGATTGTAAATATCACAAAGAATTAATTTGTAATTTTTAAATTATTGCAATATATAAATAATCACACAAAAAAAAGTAAAGGAGCATCTTATTTATTTAAATCACACAAAAATTATAAATATCACTATTCAGTCTGAGGTAATACCACAGTTTTTTCAAATGTGATCTTAAAAGATAATGTTTTAATTGTACTATCATTTAACCTGGAACATAATTATGTGCACAAATTACCAGCTGTCGAAAATGCTCTTTCGGCATCTACGCTAGCTGGTAGTATTGTTAGCAATAAGCAAGATACAGTTGGCAAAATGATTATTTGTACACTTAAAATTTTGTATGTTCTTAAAAATAAATTAAGTAATATGACTGAAAGATATTGAGATACATTTAAATTGTTTTAAAAAATAAGATTCTTTCACAATAAAAAATAAAATAAGCATTTATTTCAAATAAGTGAATTTTTTAAAAAAAAATTATACAAAAGATTATTTGTTCACTTGCTTAGTAAACATTAACAAAACATATGCAACAATGTTATGAAATTTCAATACTTTGTAAACAGTCCATTGGCTTTTATAACTGCTTCAAGACGCCTTGGCATTGACTCAATTAATTTCTTTGTGATTCTGTGTCAATGGAGTTCCAAACTTTTTGAAGTTTTTCTTTTAAGTTCTCTTTACTTGTCACATTCCCCCCGAAATTCAGTGACCAAATGCATTCATAAATTTTCGATAGGATTAAGATCTGGAGATTGTGGAGGTGTTTCAAGTCGCCTTGGAGCATGATAAAGCAACCAGGTCTTAGTAACTATAGCGGTGTGCTTCGGGCCATTGTCTTGTTGGAATATAAAAGTGTTCTCCATGCTCAATTTCTTAGCACTATCTAACAAATTATGTCGCAACACATCGATAAAAAAAAGTATTCCTTTTATTGTCAGTAAATGCTAAGTTACCCGCTCCATTATGAGCTATACATCCCCACACCATAACATTTCCGCCACCGTATTTTAAAGTGGGAAGTACATTTTGGGGTTCAAGAGCTGTTTTACTTTTTCTCCAAATTTTTCGAATACTTGGTGGTGTAAAAATCTCAAACTTACTCTCATCAGAAAAAATAACCTTTTTCCAAAAATCCATGGGCTTATTTTTGTACTTCATGGCAAACTCTAGACTTCTTTTCCTGTTTATTTCACATATAAGGTTTCTTTCTGGGAGTCCTGGCTTTCAGACCAGCGCTGTGCAGTACATTTCTGACTGTCTGAGCAGACACTGAAACGTTACATGATGACAGAAGCTCATTGGCAATATTTTGAACTGATGTCATTGGTTTATTTGTCGCTGACCTTACAATCATTCGTTTAGCTCTTGAAGTCAATTTACTCAGACCACCAGGTCTGGGTTTATTTTCAACACTGCCGGTCTCTAAGTACTTTTTTACGATGTAAACAATGGTTGTAAATGACAGTTTTAAAATTTTTCCTATTTCCCGGAAAGATTTTCCCTCTTTATGGAGCTCTGTAATATGTTTTCTCATATCTAAAGAAATTTCTTTGGTTTTAGGAGCCATTTTCTAGATTATATCTGTAAATTTAAATATATATATAATCAGAAACTATTTAAATATTATTGATAAACTAAGAGAGAGAGAGAGAGAAAAACGTATGAAAAACTAAGTTGAATCTAAAAAGTTTAATCAAAACTTTTGCCGTACTTACACCAAAAGAATTCTGTACAAAGACTCTTTTTGCAACGATTTTTCACACTTTTCCAGATTACAATTTACTTTTACACTTAAAAATAATTTGCATACAACAATTAGACGCATTAAAGAAATACATGTTTAATTCGCAACTAAAATATGGGTATTTATTTCATCAAAAACGAAGAAAAAAGTGGTGTACAAATAATCATTTTGTCAACTGTATACTGTTTCTAAGTAGTTTGCTCTAAATCTCATCTTCAAATGAATTGATTTCTCGCTGGATGGTTTTGGATATAGCTAATTTCTGTTCTGTATTTTGGTCTGTTGAATTTTTTTTACTTATTACTAATTCTAATTTTTGTTCAAGAGAACTTTTCATTATCGACATTAGTGTCATAATCATCTTCTGTAACTGTACCTAATTCTTCTGAATGTGGATAAGGTTTGGGTTTTAAAAAAATTAAGAAAGTTTACTTTAAATTTGATCAAATTTGAATTTCTTTCTTTCTTTTTCATTTTTAAAATCATGATGAATGTAAATACAAGTATGATATGCAAATACAATGTGAATAACAAACTCTCAAATTAAAAAAAAATTCGAAGTATAATACTCACTTTCTTCACCACTCTACAACCTTGTTTTCACAGATATGAATAGCAGACGACGAATCCTGTGCGTATGTAGTATCAGTCTGAGCTGTAATAGGGTAGTTTTGGCCCACCTCCTTGTGTGTGTGTGTGTGTGTGGATAATTCACGTATTTATCACTTCTCTTAATTATACGATGCAACATTATATTCCTAGTCTACTTAATTACGCCCGTAAGGGAGACATAAAAACAAAAACGTACACTACTTTGCTATCTGCGGGAATTTATTCGGGCACCTGGGTTCGAAGAACCCTTAATCCCGTATCTGGCAAAAGTCTCTTTAATGACATGGCTGATCGTTGAGTTTTCATGTTTGGTAGTAGATCATTGCAATTGGACGAGCGGTGGCAGGCCAGTAGGCGGAGCTTCGAGGCATGGATCTTGACATCTCGGAAAGTTTTCAGTGAGGAATCTGAGTGGAAGGGCGAGCTACTTTGCTATGTTGGCAATCCCTCAACATGTAGTGGAGACAATTTTAAAAATTTCTAGTAAATACCGAAAGCCCGTATTTAAACTTGTGAATACCGGCATTACAAAACTGTACAAATGGCGTAAATACCGGTATTTGTTCCGAACTTCACGATTTATTATTAATTCCCCTTTACAAGAGGGGGCGCTGTTTGCCCAAGAGAGAGACTGAAAAACTGACTTAGGACTTTCTCTCTGGATGAAAAAACTCCCGCGCTGTATTCGTTTTCGATATGTAGTCTTGTGCGTGTTCTTATTCGTGTTTGATGTATTAATATAATGTTTTTCTTCTAAGTTCCACTTGTTGCTTTCGTCGGTGTGCCTGAGTTTCACTTATTAGATTTATTACAGCAAATGAAGAATATTAAAGCAGTTGTTCACCCGGGCGAAACGAGGTAAGCAAAGTTTTGAATTTAATTATTAGAATTTGCTTTACCTTGTTACTAGTAGATTATATTTCACATGGCATCCCTGACGGCATGTTTGAGCTAATGTTTTGATATAAATTTATGAATTAAATTTATATATTTAGTACAATTTCGAATATCATATTTTGATAAAATTGATTATTGGAAGCTGTAATAATGGCCACCGATAAAGCGGAACTGATTAATTTATACAAGAAAAAGCGCACGACATTAAGAGCTTCAGTTACAAAAATTATTTCCAAAATTGAAATTGAAATTCAGAAAACAGAATTAACTGGAGAGAGTGAAATAGATCTGTATATAGAACAAAATTAAATGATAAATTTGAGTCTCTCAAATTAGTTGATACAGAATTGGAAAAGTGTTAAACCCCCAAGATGTAGATAAGGAATTACAATCCGCTGAAGAATATCAGGATAAAATTATAACCTGGAGATTCAAAGCTAATAAATATTTGCGAAAATTAAACCAGAAGAGAAATATTCATGAACCTCCGAATCCCACTAACCACCTGAAACCAGAAGTAAATTTTAGTCATCAAACACATAGTGTTAAATTACCGAAGATTACGATCCCGAAATTTTCGGGAAATATAAGTGAATGGCTTACTTTCTGGAATTCGTACGAGACATCGATACACATAAAAATGAATCTTTAGACGATGTCAGTAAATTTAATTATTTAAAGACGCACTAAACTGGAACAATTTTAGAAACAATCGGAGGTTTTTCTATTTCACAGGAAAATTACGTTGAAGCTATTGCTTTATTAGAACAGAGGTTTGGCAGAAAAGAAACTTTGATTAACATCCATATGAATCAGTTATTAGAAATCCTCCCTCTTAGACGTTCAAATGACGTTAAAAGTTTTAGCCAACTGTTTGATAAAATACAAATCAATATTAGAAGTTTGGAATTCTTAGGTATTTCATCAGATACTTTTAGCACTTTATTGTCCCCTGTTATTCTTAAGTCATTACCTACTGAGCTAATGTTTGAATTTAATAAAGAATTCGGAGATAAATATTCCATTAGTGATTTAATTGATTTTTTAAATAAGCAATTGATCGCGAAAGAGAAAACAGAATTAGTGAAAGATAGTCAAAATACTCAGTCGCAGACGCATAGGGATAATAATACGAGTTGGCAAAAGTAGCGACTGCGAATGAATTGTTTGTTTATGATTCCACATCAAAGTCCGAGACTTGCGTTTTCTGCGAGAACTGTCATCCGAGCGAGCAATGTGGGTATGGTAGAAACCTGCCGTATGAAAAAAGAAAATCGATTTTAATGAAGGGTGCTTTTTGCTTCCGTTGCATAAAACGATATCATAAAATTTCTAATTGTAAGGTTAAAGTGCAATGTTCTATTTGTAATAGTAAGAAGCATGTGTTGATGTCATGCATTGCGATGAAATTAAACTATCTAAACAAGTGAAACCTGAATCGAAAGAAGTTACCGAAAACACTACGCTTTCGAACAATAGTTGCGCCAGAGAAGTTTTTCTTCAGACTTTAATAGTACACATTAAAGAAAATAATTTGAAGCACTTTATAAGGGTTATTATTGATACGGGTAGCCAAAAATTTTACATCACTAAGTATTTGACAGGAGAAATGAAACTGAAGGGGTTAGGAGAGGAAATAGTGAATCATGATTTATTCGGTGGAATTGAACGCGCCGAAACGACACCTCATTAATCTCGCGAATGTTGATGGAAACTATAACTGTCAGTTAGAAGTTTTAGATGAAAAGAAAATTTGCGCTTCCTTGCCTAGAATGAATGATGTTCTTCGTCTAAACCAATTAAAAGATATAGGCATTTTTTTTAGTGATGCAATAATTGATGATAGGTCCTGTCTACATGAAAAAAATTCTGATGGAATCCATTTGCTCATTGGAGCTGATTACGCCGGAAAATTGTTTAACGGAAAAAATGAAACATCTCTCAGGAGGTTTGGTTGCTGTACACACGCTTTTGGGGTGGACAGTAATGGGTAAATCTGATGTGAAGGGAACATCCACAAACAGTTCAATGTTGGTATTGTCGTTTCACGTGAATGATGCAAAAATTACAGATCTCTGGAATTTAGACACTCTGAGTATGAAAGATTGTAGTGAAAACCGCTCTAAAACCGAAACTCAAGAACTTGCTTTGAATTATTTTCGAGAAACGTTGGATCAAGACAGTACTGGCAGATATAAGGTTAATTTACCTTGGCTAGAAGGACATCCTCCTTTACCTGATAATAAAGAGTTAGCTCAAAAAAGGCTTAAGAACACAGTTAAGTCCCTAAAATTAGCCAATCGATTAAATGAATACCAAGAAGTTTTTAATCAGTGGGAAAGAGAAGGTATCATTGGGCCAATTCATGGTGAAAATGATATTCCTGAAAATTTAGATGTACACTATTTGCCACATAGAGCTGTTTTTAAGGATAATTCTACCACCAAAGTACGTCCTGTATTTGACGGATCTGCTAAAATGAGAAACTTCGTATCAATAAACGAATTTATTGAGAAAGGTCCCAACCTTATTGAAATGATCCCAGCAATTCTAAACAGATTTAGATGGGGAAAAATCGGAGTTATTGCAGATATAAAACAGGCATTTTTACAAATAGCCCTAATGGAGTCGGACAGAGATTTTTTGAGGTTCATGTGGTGGAAGGACGGAGATCCCCAAAAGACAGTCACCTATAGACATTGCCGCGTCGTTTTCGGAATAACTGCATCTCCTTTCTTGTTGAATGCAACTATACAACATCATCTTGGTCAGCAGAAATTTAGAGGAAAAGATATGAATTTTACAAGAGGCAAACTAGAAGATGGTTTTTAAGTTGATAACTTGGTAACCAGTGTCGAAAACGAATATCAATACGAAACTTTGAAGAGGCAGGCAATATAAATAATGGCAGATGGTTATTTCGATTTAAGATGTTGGTTCTTTTCAGGTTGTTCTGAAGACCCAATACGATCAGTTTTAGGCTTGAAATGGAACATGAAAAAGAAGACACTTTGTCTTGCGAGCTGATTGAAAGGGAAAATAAGGATGAACAGATTTCCAAACGGAAAATTCTTTCTTTAGCACACCAACTGTTCGATCCTATAGGATTTACTTGCCCCATAACGCTGATACCAAAATTGCTTCTTCAAGAATGCTGACAGTTGGGAATATCTTGGGATGCTAAATTACCTGAAGATATAATTAAGCGATTCGATACATGGAAAGATGAATTACCTGCACTATGCAGTCTAAAAATTCCTCGTCGGCTTTCTAATTTAGATCTTTGTGAATCAAACTTGACTCTCCACACTTTCTGCGATGCTTCCAGGTCCACGTACGCAACTTGCGTATTTTTGAAAGCAGAAAAAGAAGGAAAAGTTACATGTTAATTGATTCAAGCTAGATCTAGGGTTGCGCCTTTAAAGAAACTATCCATACCACGATTAGAATTACTCACGTGCAATATTGGTGCTAGACTGGCAGATTCTGTGAAGAAAGACTTAAAACTGGAAAATATTGAATCATTCTTCTGGAGTGATTCAATGGATGTTCTATACTGGATCAAGAGAGAAGGCCTGTCGATGAGTTTTGTATCCAACCGAGTCAACGAAATAAGAAGACTATCAGAAGCATCTAGTTGGAAATTTGTTCCTGAAATTCTAAATCCGGTGGATATACCATCAAGAGGGTGTTCGGTAAAAACTCTAGTGAAGAAACAATGGCACGAATGACCTTCATGGCTTAGAGACTCCAGAGAAAAATGGCCAGATTTTGAACTGTCACCCAATGAAAATATTGTGTACGCAGAAAAGAAGAATATCATAGTATCCTCCTTGAATAAGAAAAATGACGAATTTTACAATGGCATATCTTCTTACGAAAGATTGATTAGAATAACAGGTTGGATCTACAGATTTTATGAAAATTCCAGGACATGTAACAAGAAAACTGGAGAATGGTCAGATGATGAACTAAAGAAAGCTGAAATCCCAATTTTGAAGAAAGTTCAAGATGATTCATTCCAAGGAGAGAAAATGCAACATCTTAAATCCTTGTCTACTTTTACGGACTCTAATGGAGTTTTGAGAATCAAAACTAAACTTATCATGAGAGAAGATGATAAAAATTTTAAATTCCCCTTAGTTTTACCATCAGATCATCATGTTGTTAAAAGTCTTATTTTGTATAAACATCAAGAACTTGGACATCCTGGAGTACAGTACTTAATGGCTGCTCTGGGAGAAAATTATTGGATACTGAAAAGTAGAAAAACTATTAAAATGACCTTCAAAACACGCATAATTTGTCAGCGGTTTAGTGTCAAGAAACCAGAAATACCTGAAGGAACATTACCAGAAGATCGAGTAAAAAACACTTCAATTTTTGAAGTTATCGGAGTAGATGTTGCAGGACTCTTAATATAGAAAGATAACAAGAAGATTTGGATTGCACTTTTCCCTTGTGCGATATATCGAGCAGTGCACCTGGAACTGTTGACGTCTCTTTCAGCAGAAAATTTTATACTGGCACTGAAAAGGTTTATTTCCCGTAGAGGACGACCATCGGTTATCTATTCTGATAACGGAAGCAATTTCGTCGGAACCGAAAACTGTCTAAGAAATATTAATCTAGAAAGATTGAAAACATCTTTTCCATCAATTTCTTGGAAATTCATTCCTCCAGGAGCTCCGTGGTGGAGTGTTTTCTGGGAGAGGTTGATAGGACTGTTAAAAAGAATTTTTAGAAAGGTCTTAGGTTGTAGATCCTTGGACTATCAGGAAATCGAAACAGTTTTATGTGACTGTGAAAGCCTACTAAACTCTCGACCTTTAATCTATGTTAGTGATGATCCAAACGATTTATGTTCATTGACTCCTGATTTATTCTTGAAGGAAATGCGTAGTAGCAGTACGAGGGATTTGGGCAGAATAAAATTTCCTGACGAGACAGAAATAAACAAATGACTTGCTTATCGAAGAAGACTGGTGAACGATTTACGAGTTAGATTTCGTAACGAATACTTGAGTCAATTACTCCAAAAAATGAGGGTTAGAACACAAAAGTATATTCCTGAAATTGGAGACATTGTTTTAATATCGAATGAAAGCCTGAAAAGGATTGACTGGCCCTTAGGTAGGATTTTACAAATCTACACAAGTGGAGATGGTATTGTAAGAGCCAAGGTCAAAACATTGTCTGGAGTTGTCGTTAGGCCCTGTAAGATTCGCCCGGAAGTTTAAAATTCTTTATAAGTGGCGCGGCCATCGAGAAGAGGAGACTTGGAGCTGAACGAGACAGAGAAAAGGGACCAACATGGCGGAGCGATAGGACATGAGACAATGAGCGGGATCGTTGGCGATGATTTAAACAAAATGGTGTTAACTTAAAATTAAATGTATATAGTTAGTTTCTTTGATATGTATTTGTGCTGTGTGTGGGGGGTATAAATCAACAATAAATTTTGAGCCACTAGACTTGGAGCATTCATTGTGCCTGGATTTTCTTTTGGAATCTTCAATTGAACGAAAAGTACCTACAAAATTCCTTATTGGCGCAGTCGGCAAAATTTTAAAAGATTTCATCGAAGCTCCAGGTAAGAAAGGGTGGTCCACACTCACAAATTAAAGTAATATTGTAATGTAAAGAGTGCATTATCAATAGCTGTAGTTGTTTGGAATAGATGATATGTTATTGTAGTAAAAAAGTAAAATAAGTTACAGTTTAACTTATGTATGTTGATTCATTAGAAACCCCAGGGTAAGAAAGATTAGTCGGGTGAGTCATTATAATCATTAAATGATCACCGCGAGAAATATTTAGTTTTCCGTCAGAGAAGACGTTGTTCGGCGTGACTCATTAGAATCATTAAATGGTCACTGTGGGAAAAAAATGAGTTTTCTGTCATAGAAAACATTTTTCTTTTGATTTAAGTTGAGAAATATTTTAGTTTTCCGTCAGAGAAAACATTGTCCGGTGTGAGTCATTATAATCATTAAATGATCACCGCGAGAAGTATGTAGTTTTCTGTCATAGAAAACATTTTTCTAATTAATGGTATCATCTATTCCAAGAGGTAAAGGTATATTTGGGGTTCATCAGAAACATTATTGCATATTGGATATATATTTTAGTGAACATCAGTTCAGATAATTATTGTGTTTCATCAGAAACAGTATTGCATATTGGATATATATTTTTTATTGAACATCAGTTCAGATAATTATTGTGTTTCATCAGAAACATTATTGCATGTTGGATATATATTTTAATTGAACATCAGTTTATATAATTATGTGAAAAGTATAAAATTTTGTTGAGTTTGAGTATATTAATGACTAGAAAGAAAGAAAGTATGTTTTAATTCAAACCTCAAATTGATGAAGGATTTATGGTAGTAAAATATTGCTGAATTATATATATAAATCAAATGCCATTTAAGCAGAATATCTAAGTAAAGGATATATATATTGTTTTTTTTATGTGAAATGTACATTAATTGTTGAAAGATTTATTCATTATTTCACTTGATTGCATAATATATTTTTTTAAGAAGAGAATTGATCATATATTCATTTCCTTTCTGTACGCGTATGACTCATGAAAACACGATTTTAACCATTGCTGAGTAAGGGGGAAAAAAGTGAGTGATTGCTCAAGGCCATAAGCTGAAGTGTGCATTTTTTTTATTATTAGAATAAAGTGTAATAACGTTTTTTTCTCTCTTTTGAATACGTTAAGGAATATTATGTCTGCCAAGTATAACTTGTATTTATGAGTATATTTTTTTTGAAGTATCTGATACGTCAAATATGATTGCTAATGATTTTTTTATTTTGGCTAAAAGGTTGATTTTCTTTAATTTTTTTTTATTTGGATTTATTTTGTGAAAGAGATATAAACGCAGAGAGAGAGAGAGAGAGAGAGATTTTTAATTGTTATGATTTATGATGATCTTTGAATTACGATTTTCGAAAAATTGAGATATTACTGTATGCAGCAGGAATCTTATTATTATTGTAGTAATAATATTTAGTTTAATTTAATTTTGGTCTTTCATATGTGCTAAATTTATCATACAAGATATAAATTTGCAAATTTTATGCAGAAGAAATACAAAACATTTTTTTTTAAAATAAGATCCACCTTGATTAATTAAGCTTACTGTTGGGTTTTGAAATTAGAGTGTTATTGATTGATTTAGGATAACTATAGTAAGAGGCGAGATGGCATTTTTAGGAAAGGGATCAAAAGTAGACCTGCAATATATGGCTACGGAAATGGGAGTTGAGGATGTCCTTGGTTTGAAAGTAATGGAGTGGAGAACGGCTATTGTGAACAGTAAAAATTTCGACGAGTTTTGTAGAGAATTTTTAAACACGATTATAGAGGAACGGAAAGGAAAACTGGATGAGAAGAAAAGAGAAGAAGAGATAGAATTGGATGAGAGGAAAAGGAAAGAAGAAATGGAAATAGCGGAAAGGAAGAGGCTGGACGAGGCGGAAGAGAGGAAGAGAAGAGATGAAATGGACTTTGAGCTCCAGAAAAAACGAATCGAGTTGAAGGAAGGAAATGAAGCGGAAGTGAAAGGACCAGGACAAATTAAGATTGATTTACATAAATTGATTCCGAAATTTGATTCGAAATTCGATGATATTAGTCTGTTCCTGATATCATTCGAACGTCAAGTAAAAATTCTGAACTTACCAAAAATATGTTGGGTGACACATCTGATCAGTATTCTACCTTCGGAAATTGTAGGTCTCATTGCTCGTGAACCAGAGAAGGATGCCGCTGATTATGTATTTGTAAAAAAACTATTGCTTCAACGTTTCAAATTGAGTCCTGAGAAATTCCGTCAGCTCTTCGTGAAACACCAAAAAAATCCCGATGGTACTTGGAAAGATTTTTATTATGAAATAAGAAATTTTTGTGAAGAGTGGCTGAACCGGTTAGATATTCAAACGTTTGAAGACCTCAAAGATCTTCTCATAACAGATCAGATGAAGAAGAAGGTGCCAAGCGAGGTGCGGGAACATTTTCTCGATGAGTGGGCGAAAATTAAAACTCCAAGGGTACTTGTCGAAAAACTGGACGAATATGAGGATGTTCATGGGAAAACCAAACGGCCCATGGGGTCATTTTTTAATAAGGAGAAGTATCGGCGAACCATGCCTTTGGATACCCGGGGTCCTCCATCTCAGGTGGAAAATAGAAATAAAGAGGGGATGGCCAATCGAAGATACGTTAACCATTTCACTGAAAACAGGCACCAAGCACATTATAACCAGCACCGGATTACACCTAAATGTTACACTTGTGGCAAAGAAGGGCATTTCGCAAGAGCATGCCAAGACAAGAGCATAAATAAACAAAACTCACCAAAGAACAAGTTTCCCTCACCAGTCAAAGCCCAAAGTAATGTAGTGCAAGCAGAAGAGGATATTAAGAATATCGTGAGAGCGAAAATGGATACTCCTGGGTCAATGTGTAATTTTCTGGCCGAGAATATTGATAGATTGAAGACTTTAAAAGTAAAATGTCTAGATGTCGTCTTGGATGGAACAGTAGACTCCGAAGCACAAATCTCTGTGGTGCGAGCTGACTTAGTGAAAGACATGGAGAGTACCGGAGAAGGGAAGATCAAGTTTATATCCACTTTTGGGGATAGTGAAACCGCTCCCTTAAGAACATTTAGCATAAGAATTGATGATGGTTGGCATGATGCAGTCCCAATTACATGTGCCGTGTCAAAGAAGCTAGTGAACGACATGTTAGTTTGTCAAACCGCTTATGAAGCCCTTTTGGGAAACATACAGTTATGCAGTGTGAATGCAAGGCACGTCATTGACGATGATACCCAATTGAAGGAGAATAAGAGTTTAATCGTCTGTGAAGTCCAAACCTTTGAAAAGAGTTCGTGCCTAGACATAGAAGTGACGATAGACTCAGTCAACATTGAAGGCGAAGTGAGATCCAACCTTAGCAGTGAGACCAGAAGGACTTTTATAAAACTTCAGAAAGAAGATGAAACATTGATAAACATCTGGGAACAAGCAAATAAAAAGGAAAAGGCATATGAAATAAAGACGATCTTCTTGTGCATAATGACGTGGTTTGTGGAGAGCCACTCAAGCAAGTTGTCCTACCTGCATGTAAAAGAAAGAAAATTCTACAAATGGCTCATGAAATTCCGTTAGCTGGACATTTAGGAGAACAAAAAACCAAGCAACGCATTAAATATTCATTTTGCTGACCTTCGTTGAAAAAAGATGTGAAGACATATTGCGAAGCCTGCAAGCCTTGTCAGTTACGGAGAACTTTGACATACAGAGATAGAATTCCGATCCAGCCTATAGTGAGGCCTAACAATCCATTCGAAGTCTGGAGCGGGGATTGCATCGGACCGTTAGAACCCCGATCAAGAAGAGGGCACTCATATATTGTATGTGCCATTGATCTATGCTCAAGATGGGCGGAAGCCATACCAACAAAGAACATTACTGCAAAAACTACCTGAGAAGTGTTGATGAAATTTTTCTGTCAAACTGAGTTCCCAAAGACAATTTGTACAGACCAGGGTTCCAATTTTACTGCACAATTGACTCAAGCCTTTCAAGACGTGCTAGGAGCATCTCCTAGGTTTTCTACTCCAGGGCATCCTGAGAGTATGGGAGCAGTTGAACGATGGAATAGAACGCTGAAGGACATGTTAAATAAAAACATCCAGGAGCACGGAAATGAGTGGGATGTCCACCTTCCATATTTGCTTTTTGCTTACAGAGAAATACCTCATACCCTTACTGGTGTATCACCATACCAATTAGTTTATGGAAGAATACCATCTGGACCGATGTCCATTTTAAAAGAGTTTTGGACAGGAGAAAGGGAAATCCCTACTAGTGGGGCTCTCTCTCTGTTGAAGAATACTTGAGACAATTGCAAAAGAAGTTGCAAGATGCGCACGAAATCGCATCAGGAAACAGTACTAAAAATCAGGAACGTATGACTTCACACTATAATCTGAGATCCCGAGAAAAAAGTTTCTCTGTTGGAGATGAAGTGCTGATCCTTATGCCTTCATCCACGCATAAATTGCTTAACACTTGAATAGGACCAGCCAAGGTAGTAGCTCTTACCAGACCTTACTCTTGTTTGGTTCAAATGGAAGACGGTAATACTAGAGAATTACACATAAATAAGCTATAAGGCCCTATATCTCAAGAGTCGATCACGTTGGAGTAATATTTGACCAAGATAGCGATTTTGGTGAATTGCATTATGTTCCCACAGATAAAGAAACTCAACCTAAAATCGGTATCGAGTTGAATCAAATGCCTGATGTTCTAAATTCCCAGCAGAAACACCAGTTAAGACAATTATTACAACAATATGAAGACATATTCCGGAATCGTCCTGGAAAGGCCAACGTGAAAGGCCATTCTGTTAAAGTTACGGCGGATAGTTCACCTAAAAGACTACAACCATATAGAGTTTCTATTGCTCTACAAAAGGAAGTTGAACGTCAAGTCAATGAACTGATAGATATGGACTTGATTGAACATAGTGACAGTGATTGGGCACATCCGGTGGTGTGTGTGGCGAAAAGGGATGGAAGTATTAGATTGTGCATAGACTTTAGACTTTTGAATAGTTTTACTATTCCTGATGCATACCCAATGAAACATGCGACGGATTTAATATACGAGATAGGCAAAGCTCATTTTATATCGATCTTAGACCTTACGAAGGGATACTGGCAAATCCCTATGGAGGAAAATTCCAAACATTTTACTGCTTTCGTTACTCATTCCGGACACTATCAATGGAAGGTCTTACCTTTTGGAATGAAGAATGCGGGCAGTACATTTCAAAAATCTATGGATCAAGTGTTGAGTCCTCATCATAACTATTGTAGATCGTACATAGATGATGTTGCAGTATTTTCAGAAACATGGTCAGATCACATGCAACACTTGGAAGGTGTTTTCAAAACGCTGAGAGCAGTTGGATTAACAGTCAATATAGAGAAGTGTGATTTCAGAAAGAGTCAAGTTAAATTTCTAGGTCATCTTGTTGGTTCCGGAAAACATGCTCCGGATCCTCAAAAAGTGGAAACTATGTCAAAACTACTGAGACCAACGACCAAAAAACAGTTACGAGGATTGATTGGGTTAGCCAGCTATTACCGTGATTATGTTAAGAATTTTTCATCCATTGTTTTACCTCTGACCAATTTGATTAAGAAGAATATTCCAAATAACATCCCTTGGGACGTCAAAGCCGAAGAATCTTTTCAATGTTTGAAGAAAAGTTTAATCGAAATGCCTACTCTCTATATACCCCTGTGTTAAACCGCCCATTTCAGCTGTATACAGATGCTTCTGCTACTATAGTCGGTGCATGCCTGGCACAGAACGATGAAAATGAAATGGAACACCCAATTGCGTTCTACAGTAGAAAATTAATCACATGTCAAAAGAACTGGTCCACGATAGAGCAAGAGGCCTATGCCGTGCTGAGTGCTCTGAAAAAGTTTGACTGTTGGATTTTCGGATCCTAAATACAGGTTGTGTCCGATCACAACCCACTTACATTTCTGACCAAGGGACTACCACATGGTACAAAATTGGCTCGTTGGGCCCTAGCCTTGCAACGTTATGATTTACGGATTATATACCGTAAGGGGAAAAACCATGGCAATGCTGATGCTCTCTCTCGCCTACACTTCGATGATTAACATATGTCTATTCAGTATTTTTTTTGCAGTATTAATTCACATTCCTATTTATATCCATGTGTTTTGAAGTTAGATAGTGCACTCTCTCTTTAACTAAGTTTTAGATGTTATGTGTGTGTGTGTGACTAACCTTTCTGGTAGCACCTGGTCATTGAAGATGACGCATGTGCTTCTGTTGGTGGGGCATGTAAGATTCGCCCGGAAGTTTAAAATTCTTTATAGGTGGCGCGACCATCGAGAAGAGGAGACTTGGAGCTGAACGAGACAGAGAAAAGGGACCAACATGGCGGAGCGATAGGACATGAGACAATGAGCGGGATCGTTGGCGATGATTTAAACAAAATGGTGTTAACTTAAAATTAAATGTATATAGTTAGTTTCTTTGATATGTATTTGTGCTGTGTGTGGGGGGGTATAAATCAACAATAAATTTTGAGCCACTAGACTTGGAGCATTCATTGTGCCTGGATTTTCTTTTGGAATCTTCAATTGAACGAAAAGTACCTACAAAATTCCTTATTGGCCCATTCAGAAGTTGTGTCCATTAGAATTAGACATATGCCAAGTCGTCAACAAGAGTCGGGAAACAATCAATCCTGGAGGTAACTCAGAAAGATTTGATTGTGTTCCCACAATTCCAGATTATGTTCCTATCGTTCCCGATTCAGGTTCCACCATTCCGGACTCTGATGTTGCGACAACAAGATCCGGACGCAATATTCGAACCCCAAATCGATATATACAGAACATGAAATCCTGAAACTCAACAAGGGGGAGTGTTCCGAACTTCACGATTTGTTATTAATTCCCCTTTACAAGAGAGGGCGCTGTATGCCCAAGAGAGAGACTGAAAAAAACTTTGACTCAGGACTTTGTCTCTGGATGAAAAAACTCCCGCGCTGTATTCGTTTTCGATATGTAGTCTTGTGCGTGTTCTTATTCGTGTTTGATGTATTAATATAATGTTTTTCTTCTAAGTTCCGCTTGTTTCTTTCGTCGGTGTGCCTGAGTTTCACTTATTAGATTTATTACAGCAAATGAAGAATATTAAAGCAGTAGTTCACCTGGGCGAAACGAGGTAAGCAAAGTTTTGAATTTATTGATTAGAATTTGCTTTACCTTGTTACTAGTAGATTATATTTCACAGTATTCGGTATCCCGGTATACAGGTATTGCAATTCCTACACACATGAAGCACACACATTTTGCATTCACCCTCGTAAAGAAAAACTGTTCTTCTCTCCCACTCTACTTTAAAAAATTGTAGGTTTTTCTTTTTTTAATATGTACTTGTTTCCGACATTTGTGTCTTTTGATATATGACCAGTAGCGCACACAGGAATTTTTCAAGGGGGGGAGGTGTCCAGGGTCACAATTTCTTCACCATTCTTGTATCATGCTCCTTTTGATTTTGTCGATTTTCGGAAACAAAAACATTAAAAAACTAATTATTGAATAAATAATTAGCATTAATTAATAAAATTAATCATTAATAACAAATACTTAATTAAATTTTACGTACTATATATACAACCATGAACGATTGCTAGATCATGGAGAGTGGACGTTTTCAAAGCTACGAACAAAAAGGAACTAATGAATCTGTAACCGACAGATGTATTTAACACGTTCGCTGCTGGTTTCACGCCATCGTGGCACCAGAACGTAAACACAAGAATCTAATCCCGTGTTATCGTAAAAAGAGCTGACCATCGTTTATTTTCCCCTTTAGTCGGCGTGTGGGGGAAGTACATTTCTACTACTGGCATTGTGTTGATCGCATATCCCCCTCCCTATAATCACAGAGAATGTGTTAATCGTCTTAGTGAGCTTCCAGTAATAGTAAATGTGTTATCTACTCATAGTCGCATAGATTGTGAAAAGCCGATTATCCATTCTAATTGGCGCCGGTGTTTTATAAATCTATTTCTGTTAATATGCGCATCTTAGGTCTTAGTTAAAGGCTGTCACCTCAAAATGTCTCGGCAGTCTACCGGTCGATCGCGATCGACTTAATGCCCACCCCGGATTTAAGTTATTTGAAAATCAAATAACTTAGTGTATGGGCATTAGTGTCACATTTCGGTTAGGGTTACAAAAAAAAATTATCACTCATTATTATCAGAATGTCTTCCTATAACGGTTTTCTGTCATTAATGGATAAACCAAAATAATGGACAAGATCTCGGGGTAATTAAAATAATTTAATGACACAAGATAACACAGTTACAATGGACAGACACTTAGACACAATACAGGGTAAAGATTTAGGGGAAATAAGTGAAAATTATATAGGTATATTATACATAGTCCAGGATTGGACAGCGAAACGGGTAATGTTCACTCATTCAACTCTAAACTCTCTCTGACGGTAATACAATGCTTCGCTCGGTAACACTTCCGTTACAAGTACCGCCATCTACATTTCGGTCTTAGAACTGAACCGTGTGTTACATTCCTCTTTTTCATATCTGGAAGAGCATCCATAGAAAGCGTGTTTAGAATTCTTGTTATCCCCAAGGATATTTATCTCTTCCATAATATTAGAGGGCAATTAGAGGCATATGTGCCGAAATATTGACCACGCGAGGGCGCTGGTGTGCGCACATCTGTATTAAAATTGTAAAGATCGTTAGTGTGTGTGTGTAACTTGTAACGTAGAATGTAAGCCACATCGCATCTAATTAAACATTACTATACCTAAATTATCTCATGGAACTACTTATTGTGGACTGCCTAACTAATTCGCCCGGATACACACTCCTTTCGTTTCGAAATAATTATGGACATTGCTTCGTTTATAATTCGCTACATGGTGCATCGGCCGGGAAGGTCATTCGCTGCGTGATGGGGGGTGAGTACTTTCGTTTTGTCTAACTTTGAATTCGGTATTTGTCTAGTTAAGCTTATTTCTCATTTCTGATTTTGGTTTATTCGTAATTGTCGGTATTTGGAAGGTTGCTCTGGTATAGTTTTGTTTATTTGTATGCATATTGTTAAGCTGAATTTTGTTTGAAATTGTTTGAAAGTTGTACTAAGTTGCATTTGGAATTGGTGTTGTCATTTGTATATTTGTTGGCAATTATAGTGTTTTGGTTTAAAATGGATGCAGCAAATAAGGCTATATTAGAAAGAACGAAAAAGACTCGATCTGTTTCGAGATCCCTCGTGACAAAACAAATTAATAAATTAGAATCCGAAATAAGCAATACAGCTGATAAAACAACAGTACATGAGATATATATGCAATTAATTTCTAAATTTGAAGAGCTGAGTACACTCGATAAGGAAATTGAGAATTTAATAGATATTGAGAGTCTAGAAGAAGAAATCGTAACTCGCGAAGAATATCGAGATAAATTTATAATTTGAAAAATCCATGCTGAACGTTATGTAGAATCAGTTTCGAACACTGCTATTCAAAATTCAGTGGAAAATCAACCACAAAACATAACACTTCCTTTAAATAGTACAGCTCTAGTTCTATTTTTACAAATCAACCGCGTTTACCTAAACTCACATTAGAATCTTTTTCGGGCAAGGATATCAGTAGTTTTCCCAGTTTTTGGGCTAGATTTAAATCCGCAGTACATGAAAATTCGAGTTTAAATGATGTGGACAAATTTTCCTATTTGAAATCGGTTGTCACATCTGATGCAGAATTGGCTATACGAGGCTTAACTCTAACATCGGAAAATTATGCAAAAGCAATGAAAATTTTAGAAAATCGGTTCGGACGTAAAGAACGTATTGTTGACTTTCATATGAATCACTTGTTAAATCTGACCCCTGTCCGTAAATCGTTTGATGTTATTGCGATAAGAAATTTATATGATCAGTTAGAAATTAATATAAGGGGACTTGAATCTCTTGAAATCTCTCCCGATTCCTATAGTTGTCTCTTGTTTCCGATAATTATGAAAGCTATTCCCCCTGATTTAGCATTAGAATATAATTAAAAACATAATTAAACACGATCACAAATCACTGATTTAATTGCCTATTTGCGAACCGAAGTAGAAAGTCGCGAACGCACAGAACTTTTAGTAAAACCGCATGACCTGGAATTAAAAAATAATAATTCCTATTCCAATACTATGTATTTCGAAAGAACGTCTCATAGCTATCCACAGTCAAATCGAAGGGTTCAAGGTCATTCTCGATTCCACACATCTCATAAATCGTTTTCCTCTGCAAACGAATTGCTGACGGCTGCATTTTCGAATTTCTTATTTTTTCCCCAGAATACTCATATGTCTGATTTGTGTGAAAATTTATGCGTTCAGAAAAAAAAGAGCTAAATTAATTCAAGAAGGGAGATGTTTCATTTGTTGCAACACTGGTTGTTATGTTAAAAAGTGCAAGAAAGAGGTTTGTTCGTATTGTAAAGGTCGACATGCGCGTGCTATTTGTTTTAAGTTAGAAAAATCTAAGCAAAATTCGCATTTGGATTTGGAGGAAAAGAATGTTGACGTTAAAACTACGTCTTCAAATTCTGTTTTTTATAACAGAGGTGGAGTTTTATTGCAATGTGTGAAGGCCGAAATTATAGGTCGTTCTTCATCGGATAAGATATTTTGCCTTTTTGAGAATGGAAGTGAGAAGTCGTTCATCAAAAAAAATGTGTCTCGGAGGTTGGGGTTGAAAATATTGGGTTCGGAAAGGCTAAATATTTTTTCGTTCGGTTGTAAAACTCCTAAAAAACAAACTTGTAGTAAGGTCGAGGTTAGGCTAAGGAATGTATTAAGCGGATTGAGGCATTGGAAATTGAGGAAATTTCAAAGGCAAGACTTAGCCTACCTAATCCAGATGCGTGGGCAGAAATGGAGTCGAAAGGGTTTCGGCTAACATTCAGTTGTAATGAATCTTCTGAGAATTGTGAAATTTCATTGTTAATAGGTTCCGATTTTTATTGGTCTTTAACACATCGGATAAAAAGATTAGATTCATCATTGGTTGCAGTCGAGACTAGGCTAGGATGGTCTCTTCAGGGAAAGTGTGATGAGCGGAGTGATTGTACTTTGGTACATTTGGTTCACAGTGAAGAGGAATCGATTTCGACTGAGCTAAGAAGATTTTGGGAGATAGAATGTTTAGGAATACTTGACAAGGGTTCGGTGACTTTAGGTAATGGGGATGAAGAGATACTTAGTGATTTTGATAAATCAGTTAATTTCGTAGATGGTCGATATCGTGTAAATTTGCCATGGAAACCAGGTATGAGAGAGGCTTTACAAAATAATAAAACTGTCGCACGTAAGCGTTTTGAGGGGTTGGTTCATAGGTTTAAATGTGATCACGAGTTGTTCTGCGAGTATAAGGATGTAATTGATGACTATGTTAGGGAAGGTATTGTTGAGCGTACTTGTGATTCTTTATTGGATAGTCAGGGATTTTACCTACCCCATCATGCAGTGATACGTAGCGACAAAACCACAAGTCGTATTCGAATAGTATTTGATGGTTCAGCACACGAAACTGGACAGTCATCGTTAAACCAAAGTTTATATACGGGACCAAATTTGCATCCCAACATTTTAGAACTGCTTTTATGTTTTCGAAAAAGCCCTGTAGCATTTACAGCTGATGTAAAATCGGCTTTTCTTCAAATTGAATTAGATTTCCGTGATCGAGATTTTACACGTTTCTTCTGGACTGATAATTTGAATAACGAGCCATACGTTTTGAATTTCACGAGAGTTCTTTTTGGACTTCGACCTAGCCCATACCTTCTCGCAGCAACTTTAAAACATCATTTTAAGAAGTACAGAGAGCAATATCCTCATACATTTGAGTTGCTAAATAGTTCCATTTATGTTGATGACCTCATTTGTGGTCAGAATGATGTTCCGGACGCTCTACGTACTACCTTGGAGTGCTTGCAAATATTCAGTGACGCAGGCATGTTATTGCGCAAATGGCGAAGTAATTCGAAACAACTTAATTTGTTATGGCAGCAAGAAGGTGTCAAAACGGAATCCTCTGAAACTAGTGCTATTGATCTTAGACCTCCAACTAAGGTTTTAGGACTTGCTTGGGATCCAAAAAATGATTTAATTTATTTCGATCCAAAGTATCTATTGAAGTTTATGTCACGTAGAGGAGAATCGAAAAGATTTATTCTGAGTGTGGTTGGTCGCATCTTCGACCCCATTGGAATTCTTGGCCCATTCTTTATCAAATTGAAATGTCTACTTCAGGAACTTTGGACTCTAGGAGTAGAATGGGACTCTGAACTTCCCCCAAAGCTACGACACAAGTGGCAGCAGTAGAGTAGCGAAGCTGAGGGCTTGACTGAGATAAAGATACCACGGTTCTATTTAGGTAACATAGATCAAGAAATATCAAAGTATTTTTTACTTGCTTTACGGATATTCCTCGCTCGTAGAGGTAATTGCAAGGTAATATACTCCGATAATGCACGTACATTTAAAGCAGCTGAAAGGGAGCTAGCATTTTTTGCCAACATCTTGAAAGACAGTGAATTTCAAAATTTTGTCGCAGATAAAGGTATTCACTGGAAGTTCATAGTTGAACGTGCGCCTTGGTGGGGTGGATTTTACGAACGTCTTGTTAAAACTATAAAGGATCCTTTACGTAAAATACTTGGCAGGGCACTTCTAACATTTGAAGAACTTTCAACGATACTTTCAGAAGTTGAAGTCATCGTTAATCATCGACCACTGACATACGTGGAGAATGATCCAGGAGAGCAGGAACCACTAACACCGGCCCACTTCCTCGAGTTAAGTTATGGTGACTCTAAATATCCTATACATTTCATCGAACTGATCGACGCCACTACGGCAAAGGAGTCGTACAAGAAAAGAAAGACTTACCGAACTCTTCTTTTAAAACAACTTTGGAGACGCTGGAAAGAACAGTATTTGCTCCAGTTAAAAACAGCTAATCATTTTAATACACCATCTGTTCATAAGAGTTTAAAATTAAATGACGTAGTTCTTGTTGAAGGAAATGTAAAATCAAAATTATTGTGGGAACTTGAAATAATCAAAGAAATATTTATTGGAAGAGACGATAACGTTAGATCTTGTCTTGTAAACACTTTTAAAGGTCTCTTCAAAAAACCCATTCAATTGCTGTACCCTTTATAAATTGTATAATATACTTGTACTAATTTGTTTATATTTTTCAGATTAATGGTAGGAGATTACACATTATTAATTAATCTCTGTTAAATTTATTTTTTGTGAAATCTTGAGGTATGTATCCTAGTATTTGTTCGTTTGTAAATTGAAGTTTTGTCATCTTTAAGTTTCATTATATTGTGTACTTTACATATAATGTATATTTACTTTTTCCTTCTAATATGTATAATTTAGATTTGATTAGTAGTATTGTATCAGTATTTTCTTTGTAAGAATTGTATTTGAATAATTGTTTGTATTAATTGTGGTTCGATATTTACTGGGTGAACATTCTGTTCACCGGTGGAGTGTGTGCCGAAATATTGACCACGCGAGGGCGCTGGTGTGCGCACATCTGTATTAAAATTGTAAAGATCGTTAGTGTTTGTGTGTGTAACTTGTAACGTAGAATGTCAGCCACATCGCGGCAAATCGTATCTAATTAAACATTACTATACCTAAATTATCTCATGGAACTACTTATTGTGGACTGTCTAACTAATTCGCCCGGATACACACTCCTTTCGTTTCGAAATAATTATGGACATTGCTTCGTTTATAATTCGCTACAGCATATTAAAGGGCTTTACTCTCATATAAATCATATTATCCTGGATCAAGATCTGAAGAACGAACTGTATATCAGTGCCGATTTATCCATTGGACACTTGGGGTGAACGCCAGGGGCTAGGGGCCCAGATAAGCTGGGCTTAACTAGATTTTCTGGTTATAAATTTCGATTTTCCAGTGCCAAGGGGGCCTGTAGATCTTCTGCGCCCAGAACCCGAAATGAGCTTATAACGGCACTACTGTAAATGGCACGTTTAGTCCACATAGTGTTAGATAGAAGGATATAGTCAAAAGCTTTCAACTCAATAAACTCATCCATACGCTGCAAGTGAGATGGGGATAGAGTTGAGGCTTTTGCTGCTCAACGTATCATGTTACCGCGAACCCATTGTTCGTTTAAGTGAATCCTAATAATCTGAAAATCGTTCAACATGAAAATAAGGGGGACCGAAATATTTTTTTGTGTTGAAGGATATTGCAATGTATATATTCAAGAAAATTAACTTAATTAGAGTACATTTTATTTGCATAGTTATGTGTACATGCACGCATTTAATAAAAATAAATAAATAAGTAAAAATATTCACCAAAACTTAACTAAAATTCAAAACAAAATTTTCAAGTTTTTTTAAAAACAAAACATTTATTGAGTTTTGGGAAAATAATTTGATACACCAAATTCTTTTTTTACACGGTAGGGACGTTCCTTAGAAAATCGCGCTGAGAGAAAATCATGTAAAAAAATACATGCGACATATAGTAAATTTGGGGATATGTTCACAACTTTAAAAAATCGTGTACAATGAAAAAACTCTAAATATTTTCTTAAGAAACCGAGCAAGAAAAGTAATAATAAAATTTTTCTGTTGCATGTTTATAAAAAAAAGCAACTCATATTTATTACAAAAAAAGATTAAAAATAGTGTATGGTGAAAAAATTCAGTCTATAAATACATACAATATATAAAAGTGCAATTTGAAATTAGTAATAAAACTACTTACTAACAACTATTCATCGCTGCTTGATAATAAGCGTGCACGTTTATTACGAATTGGATCAAAAAGGTTATCATCAGTATATACTAGACATCAAACCTGTCTCGCACAACTATCGATTTTGATTCAACTGAAGAATTTCGTTCGTTATTAACGACCTCAGTTGGTTTTTTCGTTGTTACAAAGGCTGTTATTAGCGACATTTTTTTTGGGGGGCTCCTCAAATTGCTTATATAATTCTTGATATGCTGGTACACAAAACTCAAGATAACATTGACACATTTGCATGTTCTATGTCAGGATCATGAGGAAGAAAACGTTGTTCCATACTTGTAGCAAATTTCAAGCCTTCGCGAATTAAATCAGCTGTTAATAATTGAACTTCATTTTCGACTTCGTCATTATCGATTTCTTTATTACCATTAACTAGAATAAATCGGATCAAATCGTCCTCATCCAAAGGGGACGAATGCCCATATTTTTTTGGGATTCTTGCTAGAACAAAAAATTCGTGTAAAATAAAAAGTTAAGAAAATTCGTTAAATTCGGGTATTATGTTATTTCAAAACCGTGTAAAAAAATTTAGGAGAATTTTTTTTGCTTTGTCTTTTTTAGCATCGAATTGTCAACAATTTGTTTGATGTCTTCCCTTTTGTTATTCATTTTACAGTTGGATGTGCATCTAAATAACTGCGCATACTTTTCATGACGTTCCTCAGTTCGGATGACGTGGGAAAAGGAGCTACATATTGTTCTTTTCATTTTCGTCATCGTAATCTGCATCAATGATATTTTTTGAGCTTTGAACAAGCTCCAAAATGTCTTTGTCTGCCATAATTGGGGCTGTGCAAACATTATCATCATCCACTGCAACGAATTTTTTCTATGATACTTTAGGACAATTCAATAATACAGAAACTTTCTCAAACATTTCATCAAGTGTTGGCTATGTTTCAGTATATCCTCCTTCTCCATTTCTTTTGGTGCCAAATAATCTGATACGTTTGAGAACTAACTGTACATGAAAGCAATTTTCAATCGTTTTGGGAATCACTGAATTCCATACAGAGAGCAACATATAAAGAGCATCTAATAAACTCTGAACGAGATCTCTTCATTTGCTTCGACTGTAAATAATTATTTTCGAAGCAACTGCTTCCAATAGAAAAATTCCGTGTTTTGATAATCCCTTGACCACAAGGCTATATGATACTTGCTGTATTCGGAGGAGAAACGGTAAGCTTTATAGATTTCAATATAACTTTTCAATATAAATTTTATAGACTTCTGGTTCAAGACATAGACCAAGTTTCACATGTATAATGCTGATCTTTTATACAATAGAACCTTTTTTTTTCTGTTGATTACATTCGATTTCATATATTTTCGTATTCCATTAAGACATCTATTAGCCGTAATAACTCTCTTTTGGTTTGCCGTAGTACAATCGTTTCTATTGTTAATTACAGAACCTAAGTAAGGAAAAATGTCAACAATTTCAAAATTATATTCTTCAATTTTAAAGTGGGATTTATATTAAAACATAATTTAGTGCAAGGCATGTACTCGTATATTTGGTCTTATTCTCATTAATGTTCGAGCAATAATATCAATGGCATCGGCAAAAGCCTTTCTTTAAAAATTTAATGTCAGGCTTATCAGCCTTAATAGCTTGTCAGGATTTTTAAACTCATTTCTGGCTGCAACAAGAGCTTTTCTATTGATGCTATCATAAGCGTCAATAGACTTCATTGACTTTTATAATGCTATCATAAAAGTCAATGAAGAGGTGATGGGTATCATTCCATATTCCTTTTTTCTCCGTAATCTAACGGATGTTGAATATTTGCTCTGTCCTTTCCGACATCCATTTTATTATCTCCTACTGTATTTTCCACTAGTTGCGGTGGCTGCAGTAGCCTGGTGGTCAAAGCATCAAATCGTGGCTGGCATGTCACGAGTTTGAGCCCAGTACCACTAAAGACCCGCCATGTAGGGCAGCGATGCACGCTAAATCTATCGAGAGCTCAAACGTCCTCCCGTTGGTGTGGTGTGGAAGTTGGGAGAGGGAGTGCCAGCTCAAGCGTCGTCCTCGTCACTTGAGCATGGCTCGAAATTACAAGGTTCGTCGCCAAAAGCCCTCGCGTGTAGCTAAACAGTGCGACGTTAATATTCTCTTCACTAGTGGAGAAAGTCTGTTGAATAAAACATTCGAGAATACCTTATAATTTGTACAGAGCAAACTGATTCCTCTATAATTTGAGTACTCAAGTATATCTCCTTTCTTATGAATTACACAAGTTATATACTCATTTTCCATTCCTCAGGGATTACTTTCTTTTTCCATATTGCTTGAACCAATTCCTAAACTTTCTTAGAAGTTTCTTTTCCTACGTTTTTCAGTAGCTCAGATGGAATAGCGTCAGGCCTGGATGCTCTATTGTCTAAGTTTTTTCAAGACTTCAATGACTTCTTCCAGCGATGGTGATGGTGGTTCAACCACACCTTGGTTCTGTGAGTTTCCGTACTTGATGTAAGCGCGTCATTTTTACCATTATCACTGTTAAGTAAATTGTCGAAAAGTAATGTTCTTACATTCTCTTAAAGCACCGCGGTTTCAAACCTTTGCTAGTAAGAAATAGGGATAGAACCATTCGAATTTTGCATACTACCGCCCTCCATTCTGCGTTGAAGACATCTTTCGCTTCATATTTTTAAGTGGGTCCAGCACATGAATTTTCGAAAAATTAACGATTTTCACTTTTTTATATTTTCTAAATGTTCAAACTTTTCTGTTTAAAATGATATGTGATACGAGGAAATACGATAATTTGAAGTATTTTTATTTATTTTTTAAGTGAAGCTACTCCTTGACGCTCATCAAATGAGCTCTGCTAGGAGCACCTGTGTGTTTCCCCTTGTATGAGTTTCTGATGAACGCGAAACCATGCGATGTTCCAGTGGAAAATTTTTACTGAATTCGACTTACTCAAAAGTGTAGGGGTACACGTCTTATGAATCTTAAAAATGAAACAGGGAGAAAAAAGCTAAGTGTTGGAAAAAGCCTAAGTGGTCGTAACCGACATTTTAATATCAAAATTTCAAAGATTTTATAGTATGGCTATTACAAATAATATCAATGATCTTCACAGCATGTAAACTGCTGTTTGGGCTGTTTGTTTTCCTCTTCTGCCTTTAAACGAGAGCCCTCAACATGGGCTGTATCCCGCGATTATAAATGCCTGGTGCAAGATTCAAAAGACAGAAGCTGAATGTAACGAAAGGTAATATGATCATAAACACACATACACCATAATGAATTAAATGAAGCCAATTTTTAAAGATCTAGATGATCCTATGTTATTAAGAAAATGTTTATATGTAACCCTCAGAACATTATCCAGAATTCAAATATGAATCAGTTAATAAAACAATATGGTCAGAGATTCCAAGATCTACATTTGTGGAATATAAAAACTGAAAATTTAGGGGTAAATATGACTATTGAGCAGTTCAATATGAGTTACGTAGCAAAATTAAAGATCTTAAAACATTGTGATATTGAACCAAGTTATAATTGTATGTCATGCTTCAAAAAACTAGATTCACGTAAGATTTGTGTAGCCCAACGAAAGCATCTTAAGATCTCCCAAAAGACAAAATTGTTAATAATAATAATAATAATAATAAAGAAAATTAGAAAAGTCTTTTGTATGAGCACAGAGTTATAAAAAGGATTCATATGCTTCTAGAAAGTACTAACAAAGTAAATGCTCGGGAAATTACAAATTTTTTTCTTTAATGTCTGTTTTCCCAAAATGTAATATTTTTCACTTTATGTACATTTTTCTCTAAAAACTACTAGTTATATAATCCTCAAATTTTTAGTGAGCAGACTTTTAACATGTTTACACATTTTAATGGAGGGAATTAGATATATCTTGCAAACTTCTTTTAGATATGACTTTTTTAAACTAAAGTTTAGTGAAAACAATGGATAATTTTAAAAAGTTCATAATTAATTTGGTTTTGAACAAAAAGACAAAACCTTTCGTTAAAGTGTTATTCATATTACACATAATCTACTTTAAAAGTTTTATTTATCAGAAATAAGTAGTTTTTAAGAAAAAGGTACATAAACTCACGCAATTTAACATGAGCTCCTATGGACCCTCTTAAAGCGTTGACGGCAACGTAAACTTAAACCAATTCGCTGTCGTGGTTAGTAAAACCTGATTAGATCCAATGTAAATTTTTTTTTCTTTTCTTGAAACGTTCCAACCATCCTGGATTTGCAGAAAATGTAATATCCATTTATTCAGCAAGTTAATTGCTTCTTTCTAGCATTTAATGTCCTGATATGGAAGCATTCTGAGATCTCGCTTGTTTGAACCTATTAGGTAAGCCGTCTCTAAATCATCGTCTAATGCTTGGCCATGCTCATCTGTTTTCGCTCTTGCCCAAACTTACTCTGTTCAAACATTTCTGTTAATTGTTCTCTTTTTTAAATGATTGTAGATAATGTAGAGTGTTAGTAATACCAAAACCTTTATAGATTTCCGTTTTGGCTTCTGTTTTTGATCAACAGCTTTAAAAAGCTCCATCTTCATTTTAAGCGAGATAATAATTTACTTTCCCCCTGAGTTTTTTGCCATTGTTCTCGTAAAAAAGTTATTCTAAAATAGAGAAACAAAAAATGCGAACCAGACTCACTGATTTTTGCTCACACTGCTCGCCACCGAGAGAGAGAGAGAATTCCAAAGCCAAATTATAAGAGATGAGATATTTTTGTGTAGCATTTGTAGGGGTGGAGAGTAAAAGTAGCTTAAACAAACAAAATTGGCTCGTGTCACGGCTATTCCGAGGGTATTTCAAAGTCAAGTTACCCTCTCTTCTACGAAATATGTGAAACCACCTTTTTTTCATTTCACCCCCTCTCTTAAATTTCGCCTGCTCGGCTGGTATTTTCCGTATTTCGCTCATTCCCCGAAGGGAAATCTTTTCGTGTTAAGCGATATTCGTTTCATCTAAAGAGGAAAAATGCATGAAAATACATAGTAGTTTGTCGGGACAGTTGTATTATTTCGTGTTAACCGATATTTCGTCCCAAGCGTTTACGCGTTAAACGTATTTTACTATATTTCCAATGAAATTTAAAAAGATTATTTCAACGTAAATGAAAAAAAAACACCTGGGATGTAAGAATTTTAATTACACATCACATTTTTGAAAATTGGAAATTCGAACCGCAAATAGTAGAATAATATTTTTTCAAATTCATCCATATTTTGACGTGATTTATCTTTTTTATGATTGTTCAGTCCGTAATTGTATCTATTTTTTGTCGCGAATGCCATCCGCCGACTGAGCACCTCCACCAACGTTTTGATGTAACCCTCCGCTTCAGTTGTTGTTGTAGCTTCCATCTTGGAACAGCGTGCGAATAGCACCATCTCGTAATAAACCAATTTACAGTCCAAAGGTCGCAACGTTTTAGTTAAAACACCAACCAGCATTTGACAACGAGCATTTGTAAAACAACACTACATTTTTGGAGCGTCTAACCGGAGAAAAAAATGGATAAACTTAATAATTCGAAGCGTGCAATCAAAGGCACCATAACTAAGATAGAAACTTTCGTAGAAGAATCAGGGAATCATACTCCGACAAAACTTGATATTAAACTGAAACGTGTCCAAGAAATGAACAGAAAGATTGATGAATTAAAGGATCAGTACTATGATATCAAGGATATTAGTGAATCGGAACTACAAGTCATAGAAGCTGACATACAAAGTATGAAGGACAGACTAGAGGAGCTGGAGGTAAGAATTAGAGATATTCTCAATTCTTTAATTGCTAAATCTTCTGTTAGTTCTGTTCATAATCATGAAAATGCAATATCTCAAACTAATTCTAAACTGAAATTAGAAATAAAACTGCCGGAAATACCTTTACCGGTATTTAGAGGTAGATACGACGAATGGCCTAGCTTTAAATCACAATTTGATAACATTATAAGTAATAACAATGACTTGAGCGAGTCACAAAAACTTTATTATTTGAAAGCGTCATTACAAGGTGATGCCAAACTACTTGAAGCAGTTGATGATTCCTTTGAATCGCTCATCACAGCATTAAAAACTAGATTTGAAAATAAACGTCTCCTTACTGAGACTCATATTATGCTATATTAGAAATATAAAAGTTAACAAGCGAATCAGCTCGAGATATTAGAACCATGACAGATATTCTAAGCAAGAATATCAGAGCTTTAAAACTCTTAGGTTTTGAACGCAATAATTTATCGGATCTTATATTGCTTAATATCATTCTGAAAAAAATAGATCGAGAAACTCGTAAACAATTCGAACAATCCATTGATTCAAATCAAATTCCTGAATTAGATACATTTATAATGTTTTTAGAAAAAAGAAGCCAAACTATAGATAGTATTAATCGTTCTGCTCTTATTACTCATAAACCAAAACAAGTACCCTCCCATAAAGGTAAAATCTTTCTTAATTCGAATGATTCATCAAATTCTCTTGTGCAATCTGTAAACTGTCTCATTTGTTTTATAAGTGCAGCGCTTATCAAAATATGAAAGTATCCGATAGATTTAATCAAATAAAACGCCTTAATTTGTGCACCAATTGTTTAAAGGAACATCATAAAATTAAGGATTGTAAATCTAAAAACTCTTGTTCCGTTTGTAGAAAACGTCATCATACATCGTTACATATATTTGAAGCGATTCCTTTATCCCTGTCCACAACATTAGCTAACGAACTAAAACCCCTACCGGATATGCAAGGGTCAACAACCCCAGAGCACTCTTATACGTTTTCGAACTGTGTGGGAGAAAAGAAAAATATTTTACTCCCGACTGCAATGGTTTACCTCAGGGGGGCAGAGAATCAGCTTTTCCCCTGCAAAGCGATTTTAGACTCAGGATCTCATCTTTCCTTCATTCGACAACGGCTGGCTAATAAACTCTCCCTGAAAAAATAAAAAATAAACGCGTCTATTTCGGGGTTAGGTGAAATAACCCTTAGAGTTAAACAAAAAGTAAATAGGGTGATTCAAAATAAAAATGGAGACTTTTCAACGTCGTTAGAAATATTAATAGTCCCGTATATTACCACAACATCTATCCATCGCATGGATGCAACTGAAGTAAACATTCCTTCGAACATTGATCTCGCGGATACAGATTTTGGTATACCAGGAAAAATAGATATGCTTATTGGGTGCGAGCTCTTTTTTGAATTATTAAGACCCAATAAATTTCGATCGCCATGCGAAAAATGGCTGTTTCAAGAGACTGTTTTCGGGTACATTGTTGTAGGGAGTTTCGATAAATTTGAGGAAAAATCATATTGTGGCTTAGCTATTAATGCGGAAATAAATTCATATTGTCTTAATCAACAATTGCAAGCATTTTGGGAAATTGAAAAGGTAGATAAATCCTCAATAGAACATAGTTTAGAAGAAGAAATTTGTGAAACCCAATATCAAAACACTCATTATCGCACTGAAGAAGGACGCTATGTTGTACAATTACCCCTTAAAAAAGATCCACTGTTTAGGTAGTTCAAGGTTCTTGGTTGAAGTTTGTTTGGAAAAAACTCTCGAAACATTATGAATTACAAACCCTTTATAAATCGTTCTTACAGGAATATATTGATTTAAATCACATGCAATTAGTAGCTGACCCCCTAGAAACAAATATTTCTTATTTTCTACCACATCATGGAGTGTTTCGCCCCGATAGTAAAACTACCAAGCTTAGAGTAGTTCTTAATGCCTCTTCGAAAACAACATCGTCTTTCTTTGAATGACATTTTGTATAAAGGCGAGATTTTGCAGCAAGATTTATTTTCAATTCTTTTGAGATTTAGGCAGCACACATTTGTCTTTAGAACGGATATTTCAAAAATGTTTAGACAGATTTTAATTAACCCCGGTCATCGAAATTTGCAGATGTGATTTTATGGAAAGACAGTGTTGATGGTCCTGTACAAACTTACAAACTCAACACCCGAACCATTCAGCAATTAGCTAGGGACGAAGGAGAACATTATCCTTTGGCTGCATCAGTTACAATCAGAGACATTTACATGGATGATATTTTAACAGGTAGTTCAGACTTTCAAGAATTTCAAAAACTACAATTAGAATTAATTAGTTTATTTAAAAAAGCGGGTATGAGCCTACATAAGTGGTGTAGCAATACTCCAGAAATATTGAATTCAATACCTAAAGAAGAGCAATCTTGGGATTTCCATTGCCAATCATCAGACCAAAAAACAATTAAAACTCTAGGAATCATTTGGAGTCCACAATTTGATTATTTCTCTTTTAAGACCGTTGTGAACTGCCGTGAGTCGTATACAAAAAGAGAAGTTTTATCCATTATTGCACGTTTATTTGCCCCCTTGGATTCTTGGGGCCAATTCTTACTAAGGCCAAATTAATATTACAGAAACTTTGGGTTCTCAAATTAGAATGGGATGAACCTCTCTCCAATCCAATAGCTAAAGAATGGAACGACTTCATGTCTACCCTGCCAGTTATTCAAAATATCCATGTCCCTCGACTCGTAATAGGAAAAAGGCAGAATTATTATCCATGGATTTGCCGACACCTCAACAGCAGCATATGGTGCTGTACTATATGCTCAATCGATCTCAGAAGAGGATGTATCTACAAGACTCTTGTGCAGCAAATCCCGTGTTGCACCGGTGAAACCAATCACTATCCCTCGTTTGAATTGTGTGCTTGTGTGTTATTGTCACAGCTCCTGGAAAAGGTTTTACATTCCTTGACGCTACCTATACAGCAAATAATGCTATGGACTGACTCTAACATTGTGTTAGCCTGGATTCAGCGATCCCCTGAGCAGCTTAAGACGTTCATTGGCAATAGAATAAAAATTATACAGAGACTAACCCAGAACTGCCAATGGAATCATGTATCCTCTAATGAAAACCCGGCTGATCTAATATCACGTGGATTGAATGCTCCGGACATCTCTTCTAAACAACTTTGGTGGCATGGCCCAGACTTTTTAAGGGAAGAACTTGAAGCAAACCCAATTGACTTTGAAAGGATAACTTCTGACAATGACTATTTAAAGGTACTTAAACCCGCAAATATGCTTTTAACTTCTTGTAAATTCTCTCTTATAGATGATCTTTCAAAACGTTCTAATAACTATACTAAATTGTTGCATATTTTGAGTTATATTTTCAGGTTCCTCCACAACTCTAGAAATCCTAGTGTAAAAAGGTCTGGTCAATTAGATTATAGTGAAGTGAATGAAGCAGAATTATGCCTCATTAAAAATCTTCAAGCCTCTGCCTTTCAAGAAGAAATCGAGTTTATAGCTAAGAGTAGTTGTAATTCAAAAAAAGGTAAACTTTTCTCTTTAAATCCATTCCTCGATGGAAATCAAATTTTGAGGGTTGAAGGACGTTCGCAAAACTCGGATTTAACTTATAGTCAGAAACATCCAGCTATACTCCCAGCGGATCATCTTCTCACCAAATTAATTATGATAAATATACACAATAGAAATTTTCATTTAGACCCTCAAGCTTTGCTTTATTGTACAAGACAAAGATTTTGGCCACTTCGTGGCAGATCAATAGCGAGGAAAATTGTGCACGAATGCGTAGTTTGCTTCAAAAATAAACCTATTGTTGCAAACCAACTTATGGGATCTTTACCTCGAGAGAGAGTAAACCCTAGTTTTCCTTTCCTGCATACAGGAATTGATTATTGCGGACCCTTTTTCATAAGGTATAAACACCAGAGAAAGGGTACTTACCAAAAGATATATGTAGCCATTTTTGTTTGCTTAGACTCAAAGGCCGTCCATCTCGAAATTGTCTCGGATTTGACCACAGACGCCTTCTTTGCTACATTGAAGCGTTTTGTGGCTAGACGCGGGAAATGTGCTACTATATCATCAGATAATGCCAAAAACTTTGTTGGAGCTAATCGAGAATTAAAAAGATTACATAATCTCTTAAAATTTTCCGAAGAAAGATTTTCTTATCTTTCTTCTGAAGGGATTTCTTGGAATTTCAAGCCACCTAGAGCACCAAATTTTGGTGGACTTTGGGAGGCAGGAGTTAAATCATTCAAATTTTATTTAAAAAGAGCTGTAGAAAACCTAAAGATGACTTTGGAAGAATTCTTAACCATAATAACACAGATTGAAGGAATTCTGAATTCTAAACCAATCACTCCTTTGTCAGAAGATATTGACGACTTGGAAGTGCTTACTTCAGGAAGTCCAGGCCATTTCTTGATTGGAAGACCCATTACTTCCATTTCAGAACCTAATTTGTTAGACAAGACAGTAAACACACTTTCTCGGTGGCAAAAATTAACAAAAATAGTTCAACATATTTGGACAAAATGGTCTCGCGATTATTTAAACAATTTACAGCAACGAAACAAATGGCAATTTCACAAAGATAACGTGAAATTAAATACAATGGTCCTAATAAAGAATGATAACCTTCCTGTAAATAAATGGAGCTTAGGTCGCATTACCAAGCTAGTTCGTGGTACGGATGGGAAGGTTCGCGTAGTGGAAATAAAAACTAATAAGGGCAATATTAAACGCAGCATTGGGAATTTGTGTATTCTGCCCTTGGACAATTAATATGTAATTTGTGAAATTGTTTCTTCCTTGATTTATGTAAAGAATTATTTGTTTATTATGTTTTATATCATCTTTGATTTATGTGATTCTGTATATTGATTGAATGTAATTCAACGGGGGGAGGATGTTCAGTCCGCAATTGTATCTATTTTTTGTCGCGAATGCCATCCGCCGACTGAGCACCTCCACCTACGTTGTGATGTAAACCTCCGCTTCAGTTGTTGTTGTAGCTTCCATCTTGGAACAGCGTGCGAATAGCACCATCTCGTAATAAACCAATTTACAGTCCAAAGGTCGCAACGTTTTAGTTAAAACACGAACCAGCATTTGACAACGAACATTTGTAAAACAACACTACAATGATGAAAAAGAATCTGTTTTTGAACGCCATTCGATGTTTTCATACGGAAAGAGAGATTACAAGTCATACGATACGATATTGATTAGAATAATTTTGAGATGTAAATACGAAAGATTATGTCAAACGATATTTCTTACGTGAACGAAGTACTATAAAAAATGAAAAAAGAGGCAGGGTATATTATCGATGAATTTATTCGAAAGTGGATTTCGGTGTCTACCATTTTTGTGGTTTTATATTTATCTGTCTGTACTTACATTTTCATTTTTAAGAAATAAGCAATATTGAGAAAAAATAACATTAGATTTTAGTACTTATAATCGAATGTAGTTTATATGAAGAAAATTTTAAGCGATTCTTTCGAATTAAATTCAACTGCAGATTTTTTCCCCTATACATTTCCGAAGAATCCAATCCCTTTGGGAACTCACTGGATGTAAAATACTTAGTTATTTCAGTAAAATATTTAGTTATTTCAGTAAAATATTTTGCACATTTAAAAAAGGGCCAGAAAGAAGTTTTAAAAAATTCTATTTGAGCATAAAACTTAAAATAATAAAACAGTATGTTTTTTATGAATAATAATGCCTATAAGCTATTTCGTGTTCTCAAAATTATTGAAACTATATATTTTTTTGTTTGTTAAAATTTTTTTAACTTAAATATATAGTTAATGTTCAAACTCGGATATACAGTGAACCACAAAAGTGTTCGTACACTTGCAATTTCCTATAAAAGTTAATGTTTTTGTCCGCCACACGGGACTAATAAAGATGACTCTTGCTTTTAAAAACTCAACAACTTTGATTTAGAATATAAAAGGTATAGACAAATGCCAATAGTTTCGAACGGCAAGGTTCTCTCCAAACGAGGGACAGTATAGGAACCGAGCATTCCACAGAGATTGTATTACTCAAACAACTCGGAACAAACAACACATGTTGTTATCGCGCAAAAGATGAATACAGTCGATGGCGTTGGTAACAGGTTTGGCAGTGAAACTAATTATTTTACACAAAATAGAAATTGCAAATAATAATAATTGAATAGAAATTAAATATAGCATATGAATGTGTGTGAATATACACTCATTTCCAAAAGTTAAGCACGAAGATAAAAAATGCAAAACAATCAACAAATACTGCTTTGATTGACCCAAAATTTGGCAGTAAAGTAGCATATATATTTATACATAAAACAAAATCAATAATTATATACAAAAATGAAAACAATATTAAATTTTGTAAGTTATCAGATAATGTCATACTGGTGACTTAAACATATCTATGTATAAAGGGAAAATAAACAACATAAAATGAAAAAAAGGACATTAATAGGGTATGTGATCCCCCCCCTCATCTGTATGCAAAGTTTACACCTTCTGACCATACTTTCAATTAGGTGGTCAACCACCGTAGAATTAAGCAATCGCCATTCTTCTTATAGATCAGTTTCCAGCTCAATAAGAGTGGCTGGAGGGGGGAAACGTGAAGATACAGCATGGCATAGACAATCCCAAAGATTTTCAATGGGATTAAGGACGGGCGAATATGCTGGCCACGCCATACGCGAATTCCCTTCACTCTCCAGGTAGTCATCGACGATGTCAGCTCTATGGGGAGGTGCGTTATCGTCCATTAAAACAAAAGTAGGACCAACTGCTGCAGCGTACAATTTCACAATGGGTTCTAGGACTTCATCTCGATACTAGACAGCCGTCACAGAGCCCCGTTTAAAGATGTGCAGGTCGGTGCGGTATCCTAATGAAATCCTTGTCTACACTATAATGCTTCCGCCTCGGAATACGTGATGTTCGGTGATGTTTTGGGCTGATTGCGTGTTCCTTGTTTACGCCATATCCTTATACGCTTGTCATCTGGCTCCAGAGCAAATCTTGACTCATCAGTAAACATGACATTGCCCCAGTCAGACACAGTCCAATTGCCATGTTCTCGGCACCACTTTAATCGTGCCCCTCTGGATTGGATGGATAGAGGAACGAAAATTCGAGGTACCCGGGCATACAGTCCATTCATATGTAATCTTCGGCGTACAGTAGCTGCAGATATCGCCGTACCAATGGACGCTGTAACCATAGATGCCACACGTGTGGAGTTCCGCTTGGCTACAATAGCAATATATCGATCTTCCGCGGGGGTTGTAACCCTTGGGCGACCGCCTACGGGCCTTCGGACAACTGTCTGTGTGGTTTGGAATAATTTCCACAAATTGATTGGGATGACAGAAAATTCAACATTTTGGGTTCTGATGGGCATATACTAGCTTGTAAATGAAAAAAAAATGAGGAATTTAATCCCATGAATTTATGTGGAACAAGAACTCCTCCACCTCCGTGCTCCATTATGGAAGTGGATGCGTCCTTGTGTGTGTGGTGGGGGTATAAATCGGCCCCAGAATTAAGTAATTTGGTATTTTTTTTGATGGTACTGTGAATCATAAACTCTATTAAAATATTTTAAAGAGAAATTTTAAATTATCCGCCCAAAATTTGGGAGTTGGAGACGACTTCCTTTTTTAACAGGATAATGACGCCAAGCGCACTACTCTCAATGTACGCTACTGGTGTCTCTAAAGCTGCCCCCAAATTCTGAATACACCTCCACAAAAACTTTATTTGGCCCAGTAGAACATATTTGGTGAGGTTTCGATTTTTTTTAAAAAAAAAGAAGAAAACATGACACATAAACACATACTGTGAAGTAAAACAATAATCAAGGAAGAATGGAGGAAAGTCGATGCAGAAATTACAATAAAAAAACTGATTAAATCTATACCAAGACGTTTAAAAGTTGTTGTGGGAACTTAAAGATATCCTACTAAGTACTAAATAAAGAAAGAGATACAATATTTAAAGCTATGTTGAGATTTTTTGTTAAGTATACGAAAACTTTTGTGGCGTAATTTTTTAGTATCACTTTGATTATTAATTTTTTAATAAAATAGTTATACTATTTTTTAAAAAATTGTTTATGTCATATTAAGAATAAATTGCAGTTATCATAAAAAATTACAATTACAATATATTAATTTTTATAAGCCGAAAGTATTACATTTTATTGAAAATTGTAAATGTACGAACACTTTTGTGGTTCATTGTGTGTAGTTTACTCTCTATATATCAAAAAATATATCAAAAACATTCCTATTATTTTAAGAAAAAAAATCATATTAATGTATTATTTTTTTGTTTCTCAAGGAACAACCTTTTTTGATTAATTACGAGTATTTAAATTCGTTTTAATTTTTAATGATTACATATGGCTGTGCTCTTTTTTACTATTTTTCACATGGAAAAAGTATTCAACATTTTTGTATAAAATTGGTTATTGTAAATTAATTAATTTTTGTGGATTTGAAAATTTATCATTTTCTTCATTCAATATTCTAGAAGTGTGTTTCATACTTACTTCTGTAAGCCTCGTGTGATACTTTGTGGTGCATGGGGGGGGACGGGGTTTCCCATAAAAAAAATATGAATTAAAGAAAAGAATGAAAAGTACACGTGTGTAAGCATATTTCATCATAGGAATTCTCTTTTTTTATGAAATGAACATATTGTCAGAAAATAGCATTGAGTTATTCTGAAAAATACTGTTTTGTTTACAATTCTTGCAATTTTTTAATAAGATTTTTGAATTAAAATTCGATTTTTCGAACTTTTTAAGGAATTTTCTTTAATATTATTTTTAATATGATTTACTTTTTTATTTCTTGAAAAAATACATAAGCCAGAAGGTTTACTAAAAACTGCTTGTCTTCTTCGAATAATTTCCATATTTTTTATTCAAACGCATTTCTTTAAAATAAATGTTTAAAATATTTTGCAGATGATAATTTGAAGAAATAAGTTTGTTGGAAAAACCTTGTTTTTTCTGATTGCAGAATTCAATTTAAAAATGCTGTATTTTTTAAAAGATTGCTTACAAAAGTTATAATATTTAATATGTAAATGTGTTTTTAACAATAAAATATTCAGCACGATAATCCGCAAAAGAGAAAGAAGTCGAAGTTTCACATTAAATAAAAACAACAACATTTTTTTCAAGGTGAAAGTCGTTCTGCAGTAAGAATTCTATTTCCCATTTCTCTCTCGTAATGGCCGATATTCAAAAGATTCGAGAATATCGTTGCGTGATCGCGTGAGCGATGGATTTTTTGAGCAAGAAAAATTCTGCCGTGCGGCACCCATTCGAGACACGCGTGCGTGGGCGGCAGTCGGTGGAGTGGTAAGTCACAATGTGACTGTGGGACATGACCTTCCTTGCCCTGGCCCGTACGAATTTTGGGGTGAAGTTCTCTTTTTTTTTTGTAATCGAAATTGAATTCGGTGACATTGAACCTCATAGCGCTAAAAAGATATTAGCAGTTAACTTATAATACAGAACATCCGACGTTGTAATATTAAAACAAGTAATATATATATATAAAAAATTTGAGTCAACTCCTATTTTGAATGGACGAATAGAAAGTATCTTATTAACGATTGAAAATTTGTTTGTACGATATATATATATATATATATATATATATATATATATATATATATATATATATATATATGAGTGTGTAGGGAGAGAGTGAAGTAATAGTAGGAATTGAAAAAAGAGCATGATTTGTGTGCATTGTTGTGTAATGCATACCCGGTTTGGCTAGTTTGGCTGAAAAATCTGTTTTCGAAGCCAACTTTTGTCATTGTTTTAACAGTTGCATTGTTACAACAATGGAGACGAATCTAAGTTGGCGTTGAAAACCGGTAATTACCGTAAAATCCGGAATATAACGCGCACTTTTAACACAAAATGTAAAATAGAAATTTAAGGGTGCGTGTTATACACCGGGTATAAAAACGATAGCTTTAAAAATAACAAAAGAGATGAACATAAAAAAATTTACTTCTAACTGTATCGAAATGTAAAAGAAATGGCTTGCTTTATGAGCTAAAAGAGATATAGTTGTAGAAGTATACTATTTTTCCAAAAATTTGGAATAATACCTCGAATAAATGGCTTCAAAATATAAGAGCAATGCATACAAATATTTCAGATTTCTTCGTAAAAAAGGGGGTGCGCGTTATACGGCGAATATACCTAAAAATTCAAAAATGCAGCTTGAAAATATGGGCGCGCGTAATGCACAGGTGCGCGTTATACGCGGGTTTTTACGGTAATTTAATTAATTTAATTTAATTAATGAATTAATATTTGAAAAACTATATTAACATCAAGTTTCATCTACTACAAGTTTAAAAAAATGTATTTGAACTTGATTGGATGAATAGAAAGTATTTAATTAACGATTGAAAACTTGAACAAGATATATATATTTATATATAAGCTGTCCTAAGTCAGCAATGTTTATAATACTGCAGCATCTATTTTTTAAATTTCGATTGCTCATGTGTCCTTCAATGTGTGGTTTTCTTACTGTCTCTGTGTTTTTCGGTTTTGATTGATGGATGTTCTCTCGTTTCTAGATATTTAGATTATATATATATATATATATATATATATATATATATATATATATATATATGGGCTCTCTTACGTCATTACTGGGTAAACCAAAATAATGGATAAGATCTCGGGGTAATTTAAAATATTTTAATGACATAAAATAACACAGTTACAATGGACAGACATTTAGACACAATACAGGGGTTAAACATTTAGAGAAAAAAAAGGGGAAATTAAATATATTACATAGTCCAGGATTGGACAGCGAGACGAGTAACGTTTACTCATTGAGTTCCCAACTCTCTCTGGTGGTAATACAGGGCTTCGGTCGGTAATGCTTCCGTTACAAGTACCGCCATCTACATTTCGGTCTTAGTATTAAACCGTGTGTTACATATATATATATATAGGGAGACAGTGAGCTAATAGTAGGGATTGAATAAACAGTGTTGTGAATTTTTTTATCTTAAGCTGACAAAAATGTTAAAGATAGCAACAATTGTTTTAAATCCTTACTATCAAATGCATTGAATCATGTTTATAAAGTAATTATTAGTAATTTAGGTAGTAAAATTTAGAAAATTACACTTTTCACTTATTATTTAGCATAAAGCTATCCTTGTCTTATGAACGGAGCCAAACTTAATGCATTGTAACAATGAAAAAATGTCCCAGCATATATTAAGGGAACATTTGCTCATGCACCTCAGGGCCCAAGGTCGCGTATACTGAATTCAGCACAGTAGGCCTTGACCCTCTTCAGTTGTCGTGCCTCTGAGTTAACTAATAAAATTAATTGTCAATTACAAATATAATTAATTAAGTTTTACGTATTATATTCACTGCTGGCCACCGTAAATGCAACACCAAGAAGGACAAGAGATAGCACAACAAAATTTATTTTGTAGATAACATTTTGAACAAGTAACAAATGATTAAATTTATTGACTTCTGTGAAGTGTGGTTCCTGCCAGAATCAGTAGCCAGAGTAGCTGCTATTGTTGGAGATCATCGCTGACACACGCCTCGGGATTGATTCAAAGAGACTTTGGACGTGTTTTTGGGGTACAACAGACCAAGAAGCTTCCACACGTTGCCAAAGTTGATCTGGTGTGGCAGCTGGGGGTGTAATCTGGGTCAATCGTTGAGCCATGGACCACATGTTTTCTATCGGCGAAAGATCCGGAGAACGAGCCGGCTAGGGAAGCAATTCAATTTGGTGATTGACGAAGAACCTTTGGACAATGAATGCCACGTGTAGTCGCGTATTATCCTGTTGAAATATGGCTGTGGCCAAGCCCTGAAGGTAAGGAAGGACAACTGGCTCAAAACCTCGGAGATGTAGTGCTGGCTGTTTAAAGTACCGGCAATGCGTACTAGAGGAGTGCGAGAGTAATATCCAATATCGCCCCATACCATAATACCCGATGTAGGACCAGTGAGGTGGTGCATAATGCAGCTGTTCAGCATCCTCTCTCTCCACGGTGTCTCCAGACTCGAATCCGACCATCGTGGTGTTGCAGACAGATGCGTGACTCGTCAATAAAGATAACTTCATTCCATTCTGCCACCCACATCCTTCTTTCATCGCACCATTGGTGGGGGAGACGTCTGTGGTTCTGCATCAAGGGTAGACCAAGCAATGGACGTCTTGCAGACAGACCACTCTGCTGTAAACGGCGTTGAATGGTACGCGCACACACTGAATGATGCGTTACAGACTCAATGTGCTGTGCCATGGTTCGTGATGTGACTGAGCGATCCGTCACTGTCATGCGCAAAATTTGCTTGTCCTCACGTGAAGTCGTGCACTGAGGTGGATACGATCGACCACGTCGGCCACTATCCTTCCTCTGTCGAACTCGGATACTTGATCAAAAGCTGATCGCTGTTTTCTACGAGACATAACTGATCGTCTTTTGAAAAACAAGAAAAACACAATTGCCAAACTTGAAATCGTCGAAATCTCCAAGCCTTAAATAGCGCTTTGAGGTGGCGCCACAGGCGCGCGTGATGTGTGTCTGCACTGAAATTCTAATCATTTGCATATCTCACCTCCGCTAATGAATGTTGTAAATTTCATGTTATTTGCATGCTTCTTTATCATCAATAAAAAAAAGTCAAGGGCTATGGGGGTGGGTGGGGGTTCCAGATCCATGGACCCTCCCCTAGTGTGTGAGCGCTACTGCTAATAATAAATAGCTATAATCTTTTATAATATTTTCTTTTCAAACCAAAATTTACTTTTTGTAAATTTATCTTTTCCGTACGTCTCGTATCTTTCTAATGTTAAGCACGGACAACTTATAGCGTCATCTTTCGAAGTTGCTTTAACTCGAACTCGTGGAACTTTAATGAACTCGTGGTCAGCGTTGTAAAGTCATGCCCTCGAGTCCTGGTGCTACTGAGGACCCACCGTGGTTGACGTACGTCAAATCTATCGAAACTCAGTGTTCTCACATTGGCATTCTCAGGTGTCATCCTCTTTCTTGATTGCGGTTCAAAATTACGAGATCAATCGCCAATATCCCTCGCATTGTTTTGGACATTAATAAGCACTCACTCACTTGGGGGCACAATTTTGTACACACGGTCAAATGACGAGGATAACAACTCAATTAGCACTACATTCTCCTAAGTTCCTCAACAAACCAACGTGAAGGTTTTGAGCTTCCACAGATTTAATGGTCATCAACCCCTCTACGATACGGGTTTTTAATGATACTGGGTCACGAAACAGCGAATGGAGAGAAAAAGCACTGGGGTGGTCGAACCGGGTGGTTCGAATCCCGAGTAAGACATGTTTGTATCTTCTTCGGGAAAGAAGTCGGCCTTTCGCCTGAAATGGATTCCCGTCTCGAAAAGAACAGCAGCGCACCTCTTCTTGTTATATGCTGGGATCATCGTTTGTAATAAAATCTGTATTCTTCTGTGGGTGTGTTATATGTTTCTGTTAATCTATCTCCCGTCTTTCGTATGTATCCTAATAATAAACACACGACAACAACAACCTCTTCTTCTAGTGCAATGATCTTCAAACTGCAAGGCATACCCAGGGTTTCCTCGGTTCACAATAAAAAAAATCTAGAAGTTAATATATATGTAAAATGTTGATTCCCATTCTCTGTAAAGTTTGTATAGTTTCAAGCATCTAAAGCTCATCACACCTATTCATTAAAATTGAAAATTTTATTTATATATAACTTTATTTTGCAACACTTTTTAAACTTTTATTATAATATACTAAAAGAAAATTAAAACACACATGCATTTTATCTTTCTATGTATATTTCCTACTATATTGTGAAAACTGAATTGTTTATTATCTCGGGTTCCACGAGATAATTTTATACTTGTTAGCACAATGCCTTGAAAAACTAAATAGTTTTCTAATGGAAAATACACCTTCTTTACTCTTGTGGAAAACAACACCCATAATGAAGGAAGGGGAACAAGAAATTAACATAGTAGATGTTAAAATATAAATTTAGGCAAGAACAGCTTCTCAATTTTAGGTTGAAAAATCATGCAAAATACACGGGATTTCTCGTACAGCTATAACCTTTTTAATGTCATTCAGAATATTGAACTTCAAAGAATATTGGCTCACAAGGCCAGCCATTTAGGAGGTGCAAAGATCTATGTACTGGGGGCCCACGATTGTAGGGGTCCCAGCATGATCAAGAATTAATGAAAGGTACTCTTGCACACGAAAACTTGACAATATTCCTACCGTTGTCAGTATGATGAAAAAAGTACATTTTAATGCAAACATTATTATTGCAGATCTCTGAATTTCGACCACCTTCAAACTAATTCTTGATAAGGCGAATGTTTAATTTTTGTTATTTAATTTGAAGAACTCCTAAGGATCCACACCTATACTTGAAAAAATTTATTGATCTAAGTGATACAGTGGTATACGAAGCTATAAAAATTTATTAGATTCAAAATAAGAAATGCTCTTTTTTATGTTTAATAGTATGGTTTGCAATATTGCCCAAATTATATATAACACAAGAAATAAATTATTTCAAGCAAACACAATTGTTTTTGACTCGGTTTTTAATTTAGTCAATAAAATTAAAACATAAATCCGAAATTTAAGAACAAAATTCAGCATAGTTTTAGACAAAGCAAAAGTGTTAGCACGTAGCTTGAATATTTCAGAACATTTAGCTGAAAAACGAATTCGAAAAAGGTTTAAAGTGTTTATTCCGAAACAACAGAAGATGAAGTTACAAAAATCTCTGTAAAGAAATTTAAATGTTATTTATTGCTGTTGTTTTATTGAACTAATAGAATATAGATTAAAAAGTACACCAAATATTATTTCTGATTTCAAATTAATCAAATGTTACAAAAACCTTAAATAAAAATGAATTAGAAATTTTTTTTCAAAAACTTTGTAAACATTTTTTTATAACAAAGACGTAGATTCAAACTTAATAAAGGAAGTTGATTTGCCATGGGATTTTATTTTGAACGAAAGAGATGTAAATGAAACGCATAAGAGATGTTGTAATGCATTCTAAATAATGATAATAATGAGTTATTTCGAGATATGTATTAACTAAAATAAAACTTTACTTTGCCAGTTACCATAGCAAGTGCCGAGCTCTCTTTTAGAAAATTAAGATTAAAATTATCATCTGTTGTACTACTGCTTCCGATTGCGAGATTGAAGCTATTGTACAGTAGCGGTCGAGCAACTATCATTAAAAAGCTCCGAGTTCAACAGGGCCGTAATCTTTTCCGAGTCTAAATAGGCATTACAAGCTCTGTCTCAAAATTACCTCTGTAATTTACAAAGAATTTGTGACATGGCTTTCATCGCGTTTTATTTTAACCGTCCTCTTGGGTTTCTTTGGGCCAGAAATTTCAATTATTTCCAACCAACTCGAGAAGAAGAACGTGTGTATGCAAATTAGGAATCTTATATATAGTAGAAGTTTAGTAATCGCGAGGGGGCTATGCGAGATCTATATCTATGCTTAGAAGTGATTGAGCAAAAGTTAGAGGAAATACCAAGTCCAAGATTTAACCTACAGGTACCTGTATAATCAAGTTAAAGGTGGATCCCCCCGTGACCACAAGGATTAGAGACAGATTGAAGCCATGTCAGTTTTAGGACAAATAAGGTAGCTGTTTACTTAGGATATAACGGTAAGAACCTTTGATTAAAGTATAAGGAAGGTGCGTGTATTAGTGAGATGAGAATTAAGCTGTAAAGTTAGATATAGTGGTCAATTACGCGATTATTTGGTAATACGAGTTGTGTCTTCTCATTCCAGATCTGCTTACTTTGTTGTTATTATTGTTGTGTATTGTGATTAAGTTGAGATCTTAATAAACAGATATTAAGATGAACGATTTGCGTGATTCTTCGTTATTCTCTACAGAAACGGGTCGTGTAGATAATGGAGAACAGGGGCACCCACGGGAGGGTGCCTCACAAATTTTAAAATGCAGATCGTTCTTAAAATATTTTCCTCATGAAATCTCTTTTCAGTCGATACTGGCTAATTGTGACATTGCTGGGAATGAGCATGCTGACTTTCTTGCTAAGAAAGGAGCCCTTGGATCCAAAAACCCAAGAGGATTTCTACCTTTAATTCCTTTATACTTTTTTCTAATATGGACTTTAAGTATAATTTTAAAATGGAAGTTGCTTCGATGTCAAATGACAAGAACTGGGCAATCTTAAACAAGAACTTCTCTTGGGCTCCCCCTAGAAAAGCTGCTGTTGCTCATTTTAGACATTTGACAGAGCGTGACTTGTGATGTCGCCCCCCAGGGGTGAGCATCTCCTTGATTATCAGCGTGAGCTAGAGGTGTAGGAATAAAGGAAGAACTAGGAGCCTGCATAATCTTAATAAGACTTTATTAAGATTTTTAACTTAAACGTTTAACAAATTAGATACTAATATATGTGAGAGAATCTACGGTGGTAAAACACACACACAATACATAGATAATACCGAAATTACATAACTCGGACCACACTATCAATAACTGACTCGCCTAAACCCAATTCCAATACCATCACAGATCCTAATATTAAATAGTCAATCCTACCTTGATGTAGTCTGAAGTATCGATCACAATAATTCTAGATGAAATTGCGTAATTACTCGAGTGCAATGATATTCACTTTGACTTAATGGCTCTCTATCACATATAATTTCTGTTAGCCGCCACGTAACGTTTTCCAAAATCTCCTCTCGCTTGAACCACGGATTATCTTTACATTCTACAAATTGCCACCCCGCTTACTCCAACTTCAGATATTTAAAAGCTTCCTAATTTGCATCGTTCTTTCACGCTTCACTTCTTGGATTTGATTGGAAAAGAGTTGCCATTAATTCTGGTCCCAAAGAACCCAAAGGACATATTAATGAAAAGATACGTGAGTCCGTCACAGACTGTCTGAGATATCATTTCTACAGAACTGGTATCACCGACTCACCGGACTGTACTCTACGTGACTCTGGCCAGCCTATGACCGTTGAACATTTGGTCGTGTGCCCTGCACTAATTAGTCTTTATCCAACTGTCGAAAAATATTGGAAAGCACGTGCAGTAATGGCAAGGTGCTATTGTAATGTGTGGCATTTGTAAAGTAAAAAAAAGTGTGTGTGTTCTTATGACTCCACAATAGAAGTGATAACTTCAAATTTTCAAATGTTATTTCAGGGATTAATTAGATGAATAAAAAAACAAGGGGATTTTAGTATTGTCATATAAAATTATTTATTAATATGTCTGTACTCATAAAGTAATATTTTTTGCGAAGTATACAATCATATTTGTGAATTAATTGTATTCTAAGAAGGAAACTATAGGTTTAGGGTAGCTGAGAAATAGGTTATAAATACTTTAAATTCAAAATTGTTTAAATATCTGGAAAAAAAACTCCGTCAAGCTTTGTTCCGTAATTTGTCGGGCTTTCGTTTGGATCAGTTGACATAATTAAACTGAATTTTGATTTTTAAAAAATCTACTAAGGGCTTTGATTTGTCTTTTGAAAAATCTGCATTAAAATCCCCACGAAAAATAATAGGTTTCTTCAGAAGTGTTCATCCGGCTTCCCACACACAGTATAGGCAACTAAATTTTTGTGAAGGAATTCGATAATTTTCTCTACACTTTGATTTGGTGAAGTAGGAATAGTAATCATTAGAATTATTTGTCCATTTTCTGCTCTACATTTCGCTGTACAAATTCCTCTGATACATGACTCATTAAACCCAAATGATTCAGTAGTATTGTTACCATTGTTATGAGCATTAGAATGCTTGGCTTTTAAAATGCGTCATTCGAGTGCACTTTCTAACAAAACGCGCCTAAAGAAAAAGAAAAGTTATCACTTCAATAAATCTTCGGTCAAGAACATTTTCTTGATTATTATGCAATAAAGAAGAAATTGCAAAAACTTGTCATTTTTCTGAAGTAATTAATGAATTAGAAAAAACAAAATCACACATTAAATGAACGTGCATTATTACAATAGGCTCCTGTTTGTAATTTTTTTTTTCTTTACCAAAAATTTAGCGTCGCTTAAATAGCTTCTTGCATTCATGTTCTTTTATAGAGAAGACAGGCTAGTTCAAGAGGGAATCCTCGCCAAATAGCCTTCAACAGTATGTACACAGAGTTGAAAAATGCTAAACATGGATAGGCTCAATGATTTAACCCTTTATCTACCGCATTATGATTTACTGCAAATTTTTTCATGCAATATTTTTTTAACCACTATATTGAAAATTAAGGGATATGCATAAATAAAATACTCAACTTTGGGTAGTTTAATTTGTTAGAGCTAATGAATTAAATTGGTACTTTAAAGTACCGTCAGTCCACAAAGGTCTCAAATGCTCTCATAACACGAAAAGACAGAATAGCCTTTTTAACACAGTTTTAACTCTTAAAACTGCTAAATAACCAGATAACACTAATATTTTACACAGCACAAAATATTTATTTTAAAAAATTATTAAATTTTTAAAATTTATGTACTCTTCTTATACATAATTGAATTTGATGATATTCAAAGAAACAGATTTTTTCACTAATACACAGGAAATTCATTACATGTTGTGGATTTTGAGTGAGGTTTCGAATGAATATTTTTTTAAAGCACTGCATCCTGGGGTAAGAAATGCTGTGTTTTCTTAACATGAACTACTGCACCTTGAGCCTCTTGATCATCATCCAAAAAATATAACGAAAATTCCAGAAGATAATTTGCTGGGACTTCTTCATCTGAAAAATTATCTGTTAGTACATCATTGATTTCAAATAGTAGGCTCTGTAATAAATCCAAAGCTTCTTGAAGACATAATTTCTTTTTGCCAGACATTCCAAGGAAAGGAAATATTAATAATAATAGCATCTTGAAAATCTACTATAATTGTTAAATCTCAGTTACACATAAAGAAATTAAAATATTGTTAATTTTTGAAATAAGAATAGATATTTCATTTGATTGTTTGGCAAAAAAAAAACAAGCTCTGCTTCGAAGTTCAAAATTTTCTGAAAACGTTAAAATAAAACAATAAAAAAAAGCAAAATAAATAAGTTAAGCTAAAAAAAAAATGCCAAAAAAATCATAACTCCAGTGCACTACATACATGCACATGACTCTATAACACAACAAAAGCAACAATAAGCCACACGTACGAAAAAGAAAACTAAGTTCTGCTCCAACACCCAGTGTGCTTTCGGTACTTTTAAGTACCACAAAGTTATTCAATTGTAAAATTAATTATATGCACTGTTCACTTAAAATAAATAGTCAAATCGTTTTCTAAGGTCTTCAATAACATACAAAAAAAAGAAAAAATGAGACACTTACCTTTTGACATTAACTACTTTTTCGGAAAAAAATGACAATATTCGCAATCCGATAAAATGTCAGCTGAAAACGCAACTTCTGCTATAAAACTATTCGCCTTTCCCGCTAAAATACTCACCATAGAACCTGTGCTGCCATATATCTTGGAAGAGTGAATTTAAAAGAATATCCCTGCAAGGTTTCGTCAGAATATTCGTAAAAATGATATTTTAATGCAATTTTTAAATGAGTGGTACTTATAAGTACTGTCGGTAGATAAAGGGTTAATTGAATTCGTGTTGCATGCAATAACGGAATTTTTTTATCAAGCTTTATGAAGGAAATTCCCACGCAATCAAGTTAAATCCGCCCCTTCAAAAAAAAAATTCAAGTTCAAAATTTGGAAAATCACGTTCCAACTTATAAAAGGAACATTATTTATCGCGTACACATGTTTATGATCATGAGAATTTGCTAAGTTATAGCATTTATTTCTTTAGAAAAAAGTATTTTTCTCTCTTTATATTAACATCAGAATTTTAATTTTAGTACAAATCAAATCAATGAACTCTGAAAATGTTTCTTATAAATCTTTTGTGTATGCAAAAGGACAAATGCACTTTTTTTTTTTAAAAAAAAAAAAGAATTAAATTTATGAGAAAAAACTGGAGTTTCTCTCAAAACTGTTATATGTATATGTATCTCTTTCTCTTCCTCTCTCTCTCTGTGTATGTGTACAGAAGGTCGTTCGCAGTTTATGGAAACGATTTTGATAGTTAATTTTTATTAATAAATACCATATTTTTTGTTACAATTTTCTTTTAAGTGATAGCCATAATTCTTGACAATAGCTCTAGTTCAAATGTTTTATGAAAGTAAACTTTTTCTTAGTGCTGTCAGACAAATTTTAAACCATTTCTCTTGAACCGTCTTTCAAAGTCCATTCAGTGTTCTTGGATGTCGTTTTCCTAAGACTCGTTTTAATAAACCTAGAGCACAAAAGTTCATTGGAGAAGTGTAGGGTGATTTTATACGTATTTCATCAAATGGGATACATTTACTCCTGTTTCTGATTCTTTCTTTGCTAAATAAGTGGCAGGTGAATTAGATGTAAGAATAGAAGCTTTGTCCATATGAAACTCAACTTTATTAACGTCCTTTCCATATAAGATTGGAATTTCTTTTTATTTGGCTTTAATTGAGACATTTTTGATTTTTAATTTGCCGATGTTAGAAAATCCTTCAACTATCATGAATCCCTTTGGGAACTTTACTGTACATTGACGAAGTCATTTCGTACAGTCATTCCCGTCAGTTGAGCAATAGAAAATTAATCTTCTTTTGTTACAGTCATTTAAATATACCCATGCTTCATCGAGAGTTACCACAAGTTTCCATTTTTCAGCAGCTAGGGTTTTTTTACATAGTTTTCTAAAATTAGCTTTTCTTTCAGCATTATGTTTTAAAAAAGGAGACGAACTCTAGGTTTAAACATCTGTTTTAACTTTAAATTCTTATGAATGATTTTAATTACAGTTCCGGAAGACATTTTTAGTTTCGATGCAATGAATCTTCGAGTGAGCGGATTTTCTTTTAGTATCAGAGTTCACTTTTTTTTTACAGTTGTCTGCGTTTGAACAGTCTTAGAATGAAGTTTCGTGGACATGTTTTCATTTTTACTTTCAGCTAGACTATTATTCTCCCTTTAGAAGTTAATATATTATAAATACCTTTGTTTAAAATGCAATAATCGAAATTTTTACACCGCTTTTTAATTTGTTGATACGAATATTTCTTCTTGGAAAGCGTAATTACGTAATCTTCGAGCCATATATCATTTTTAAGAGTCGTTTTTAAAATAAATCTTTTTTTACGCTCTAATCAAAAGAAAACACTAACAGACGATTATTCTGATGTTGCTAAAGTTTTATCTCAAAATGCAAACCAGAAAATGAATTACAAAATTCGTTTCCAAAAGTGCGAACGACCTTCTATATATATTAGGTTGGGGAAAAAGAAATCCATTATTTTTTTGGTAGATGGCTGTAGTGTCGATATCTTGTGAAGTACCAATCAAACAATTTCAAATTTATGCTCGTTGTTAAGGAGACAGTTTACACTAGACAAATTATTTTGCTGTTTTTTGTTTGGTCCATTCAGTTGTGAGTTATAGGGTGTTAAAAATGGAGGTAAAAAAAATTCGGTTCTTTTTACAGTTTTTGTTTGATAAAGGGGAAAATGCAAGCCAGGTGGTGGCTAAAATTGCGAATGGTGTTTATGGGGCGGATACTGTAACAGCTAATTACGTGCAATTTTGGTTTCGTCGATTCCGTTTAGGTATTTTTGATGTTAAAGGTGCACCTCGCACAGGCAGGCCCATCATCGAAAATATCGATAAAATCACAGAAATAATCGTTGACCGACATGTTACTAGTCGTAGCATCGCCCAGGAGCTACAGATTGACCATAAAACAGTTTTAAGCCATTTGATCAAAGTTGGATTCAAAAAGAAGCTCGATACTTTGGTGCCACACCAATTAACACCAAAAAACATGATGGATCGAATATCCATCTGCGAAGCCTTGGCCAAACGGAATGAAATCGATCCATTTCTTAAACGGATGATGACTGGGGATGATAAATGGGTCATACACTACAACATTGTGCGAAAGCGATCGTGGTCAAAGTGCGATGAAGCAGCTCAAACGGTGGCAAAACCAGGACTAATGACCAGGAAGGTTCTACTGTGTATTTGGTGGGACTGGAAAGAAATGATTTATTAGGAGTTGCTTCCGCATGGCCAAACACTCAATTCAAATCTCTACTGTCAACAACTGGACCGTTTGAAGCTAGCGATTGACCAGAAATGGCCAGAATTGGCCAACAGAAGAAATTTTAATGCATCCACCATATAGTCCAGATCTGGCACCAAGCGATTACTACCATGTTTTTGTCAATAAGGGTCAAGACTTCTATGAGGGAGGTATTATGAAGCGACCTTTAAAATGGCAACAAATTATACAACAGAACGATGCTTATTTGAGCCAAATCGGACAATAAGAAGTATGTTAAATAAAGTCTTGATTTTCATGTAAAAATAATGAATTTCTTTTTCCCCAACCTGATATATATATATATATATATATATATATATATATGTGTGTGTGTGTGTGTGTGTGTGTGCGTGTGCGCGTGTATAAATTCCTGCTGAAAGAAAAAATATGGCATGGAACCAGATACTTTTTTAAAGATATTAATCAATTAAATTCAATCCGTTAGTGAAGAGTGCTTCCCGTCTTAAGTTAAAATTTGGCGTTTAATATTCAGCAATTTTAAAGTAGATGTTAAAGCTTAACTCCGGAATATACTTGTTATATTACTTGTACAGGATGACACATAAATAAATACAAAATATAAAATTATTTATTAATTTATTTAATTGGCAAGGTTTTCTACTCTCTTTCAATTAATCCAAGACTGGTAACATCCCAATAAGGAAAACGATACATTCTGTAACCAATAAAAAGTATTAATTCGGCCCCGGACTGTGCATTGCATCCAAAATGTATTAAATGTTAAAATTTATCCAAAAAATTAAAAACAGTAAAAAACTTCAGATGCAATTTTGATTATCTACACTATTAAAATTCAAAGGTAAACAAACATATCTATGCAAGCGACTAGGTGATAGTTTTTTTCAGATTTTTAAATAATTTTGAATCTAAAGTATTTATAACCTATTTCTCAGCTACCAAAAACCTATAGTTTCCTTCTTAGAATGCAATTAATTCATAAATAGGATTGTATACTTCGCAAAAAATATTACTTTATGAGTACAGACATACTAATAAGTAATTTTATATGACAATACTAATATCTCCTTGTTTTTTATTTACCTAACTAATCCCTGAAATAACATTATAAAATTTGAAGTTATCACTGCTATAGCGTGATTATAAGCACACACACTCTTTTATTATTATTATATGATTTTATGAAATGAATTATGCTACGTATATTTGAAATTCCAGATAATAGGCCATTAAAATGTGGAATTATTTACAGTTGGCAGCAACTCATACCATAAAACTTCAATATTCCTTTAGTATGACAGGAAAATATAATAAACGAAAAAATAATTTTGAAATATGAGAGTACTTTAGTTACTTGATACACTATATTGGACAAAATTTTAAAATGAGATTTTAAAAGTAGTTGTATTTGTTTAGCAATCTGTTCTATTTCATTTTATGTCTTTCAAAAATTGTCTTCTCATCAAATTAAATTAGTTTCTTTTAAAAATGAAATGTTATAATTTCTCAGTTATACACACACATACACATACACACACTCTCACACACACACAAGTGTTAGATATGTTGCTAAAAAAGAAAAAAATATTAAAGTATGTGTAATGTAAAAACACATTGTTAAATATCTTGAATAAATTAGCAAGCCAGAATAAATAAGAATTTTTTAAATTTTTTGTTGTTGTCAAAGATGAATGTTTTGTTCAAATAAAAAAAGGAACTTTTAATTGAAATAACAATTAATTCTTAAGAGTTTTGAACAGATATAATTTTTTACCATTTTATAAATTTAGCATTATAAAGAATCATTGGTATTAATTTACTAATATGTACAAGCTTAATATAAGCATATTTCATTTAATTGGAATTATATTAATTATAGAATGATAAAATGCAATAAAAAAGATAAAAATTATTTAATAAAACTAGTATTGCCAATTAATTTAGAAATGATATCAAAAAAAATTTTACTGGTGAATATTTTTTTTAAAAAAGTCAATGACCTTGATGATGTTCCAGCACAATCTCTCGGCTAGAAAGTGTCCAAAAAGTTACACATTCCATTTCAATTTCTGTACACAAAAATTTTTGCGTGTTGATATCCATTCATGAAATCGACCCCTCCTCACAGATGTTTTGTTGTGGCCATTTACTTGCCGATGCATTGAGATGTTTCATTCAGACGAAGAAAATTCGAATTTTCTTCCGTCGGAACAAAGATGACGTGCATTTGTTCTTTTTTGTTCGTACAGCGTGAAGCACAATAATGGCGGCGACTTCCATTGTGCCTTTCCATTGTTTGGGTTCCATATTTTGTGTTATGATAAATTCTTCAGGAAGTGGGCAATTTGACCTGAACATTGACTTAACAAAACCCTTCTATAAAAGCTGGGTGATGTGCGATTCTACATCATTCAACTTCTCAATTCCTATCCTTGATCTTGAGATCTCTCGTGTCTCTCATATCTAAACAGGTAAGAAAGTTTCTAACCTTCTCGTTGACTCTTCTGCATTTGTATTGAGTGCATCAAAAGTTCCAAGTTTTCAAGCAGTAAAAAATGTGATTTGAATTCTTTAAGGATTTCATAACGATTAAGTAATACTAAAAAATCAGCTGCAAAGTTTTTAAACTTAAAAGAATGCATTGTCTGTTTATAACATTTTAATTTATAAATTCACCTCAGTTCTGAATATGAAGCAGTTATATTCGTAATTAATAATTTATCTTGTTGTTTATTTATTCTAATTTTTCCTTAATTTTTAAGTTACTTTGTAAATGTCTTACATTTTGAAACGGTCTCATTTTCCCAAGGAATCGATTGTTGCACATATATTTTTTTATTCCTAATATTTATTTTATAAACTTTGAGAAAAGATTATATCCAATTCAAAATAATTATTTTGTGACAGAATGAGCTAAAATTAATCACTCTAAATACACCTAAATGTTATAGAAATTATAATAAAAGATTTGAAGAGACACACACAACATGTCATACTAATAAAAACTTCAAAGACATTAAAAAATGTTTAAAAAAATAAACAAATTTTTATTCCATCGAAGAATAAATTGTTAAATAAATTTCCCAAACTGAAAAAAATTTACGTGCGCATTTTAAGTCCCCCCCCCCTTCCCTCCATAACAGCAATAAGAATTTTAAGGCCTTAATGTTCTTTTGTACTGTTTATAGTAGTGCAATTTTGGGAAGGAAAATGGTATTAAAATCTTTATTGTAAATTCGCAGAACAATAAACGAATTTTCAAAGATTATAATATGTTAAATAAATGACACATTTTAAAAGTAAACACTTTAATCTGTTTAAGAGTGAACAACGTAGATAGAAAAAAAAGATCTAGTGTTCACAGTTTTTCAAATTATTATAGTACAACTTATAGAACTTGTGTTCTGACGTATTCTGGCAAAATTAAGAATTCTTTCTTTCACAAGAATTTTATAGTAGTGTACTGCTTTATTTAAAAATGCAAATAAATGAATGTATAAAAAATCCAACTTTAATACGAAAAAGTTCTAAAGAATATGTTTTCAATTTGTTTTCCTTCTGACTATTAAAAAAAGGCTTAAGTAAACATAAAATATAAAAAATGTTCTCTTCTGTTTCCAATATTTTCTTATTATTGTTCTTTAATTGTTTACTCTCGTACTTTTATATTTATTTACGCTAGATTTGATAAAAAAAATAATTATTATGAACTTAGACAAAAGCATTTACTCTAAATCTCTAAAAAGATAAATGTTCTTTTATAATTCTTATCAAAACAAAGAATTTCGGCAATCGAAATATTTTTATTGGTCATACTTTTCTCATTTACCGTTTCACATTCTTTGCATAAATATATTCCATTGTTTACTAATTAAATTTTGGAAAACCATTTAGTAAGAATAACATTTTTATTTTGGGGTTATACTAGTGATTATAATGACCAAACATATTCCTGCTAAAGATTTAAGCCTAGTGAAAATATTAATGGGCGTCACTGCTTGATATAAATGTATTGCTTTCCACAAAGACACTGATCCAAATTTGTAAATAATTTAAAAAATTAAACTTAAATTGTGCGATTTATGTTCTTTCGATTTTCAGAGAATGTAGGTAATAAAATGTATTGACATTGAAAAGCTCTAAAATATGAAAATGAATTGTATAAAAAGGAGGGAGGGAATATTGTATCATTTTTTAAAAGTATTTGTCAATATTTAAAACACATTAATTCATTTTTAAATCAGGAACATTTCCACATGTGTGAAGATACTGGCGATCTTTGGTAGATCTCAACCAACCTGGGGCAAATTATAGGTTGAAAAATATAATCACAAGGCTGATTATAGTTTTAAAATGAAGCAGGTTACTATACTTCGTAAAGTCTTTCGTTATAAATCGCTATCATGGAATTAAGATACGAGTACCAAAAATATTTTCCAAGAAGACTTGAAGCAATTTTTGATGCACTCTATGCTTGTATTAAATGTTCTTTTGAAAATATACGTATATAAATATTATTTTTTGAAGTTTTCTTCTTTTGTGTTGATATGATTTTTCGAATCCAGTATTATTTTAAATTATTCATAATAATGATTGTAAACTGATTGTAGTAGCACTAAAAAAACCATAGTTCTATTGAAGATTTGTGAAAAGTATAGTATATCGTATCTGAGAGGAATTTAAATGTCACAGTATAAATTTCCAACCTGATAAGCCATATTGTCAATTTAATTAGTTTTAAGAAAAGCTCAGATGCAGAATTATTCTAAAAGTTATTTATTATACATCATTATTTTGCTGCAATTTTATCTCTCAATATTAATACAAATGTAAGTATAAAAAGGTACTGTGTGAAAAAAGGTGCTCTGTTTTGAAATCGATATATAGATTTCAACACATGGTACCTTTTATCTATTTATGTTTTCATATATAATTTAGAATGAAAGAATCGATCGCAATGTTTGTTTTTACAATTCTTAAAGTTTTTGGCTTTTTTCCAAATTAAAAAAAAAACTCAAACCCATTTGCACAGTAGTACGATATTATTTGAGTAAATGCGTGTAAAATATTACATTAAAAATGGCATTTTTAAACTAAATTCTACGTATTTCCGATTCAACATGTTAATTTGCATGGCGGATTAGACCATATAGATTAAAATTTTTCTTCGAATTGTAACGATAATACATATATTAGAACACAAGCAACAACTCCATGGCATTTAAATTCCATTACCACGATTTATAAAAAATCTTCCACTAAGAGATTGGGTCATAATTGTCCCAGGAAAAATATTTATTTCAATGAAATGTAGTTAAGGGTGATTGTCTTAAATTGTTTTAATTCGAAATATGCGGGAAGAAAGGAACATTTCGTGCCTCTTATAATCGAACACTTCGCATTCCTCGTAATAAAATGGCGAATCACTGCGGTTATAGGCCTTTTTTATCGGATCACTAATCTCTAATTTTGTGTGCTGAAAGGTTTGCTTGAGAAAAATTGTCTTTTTCATAACTACACCTTTCCCTTTCTTGGGATATTTTTGGACAAGCTGCGTGTGTGATGTGCTTTTATTTATACAGTCGTATAAGTTTTACGGTTTTCTTGAGAGTTCTGGAGAAGTGATTAGAATCTTTTGGCCGTTTTATTGCAAAGTTGGCTCCTTCCCAAAATGGTATTGTTAAAATATATTTTGCTGTTTTTTGAAAAAAATTTCAAATATGCTTTTTTCCCCCTAAAATTATTTTGCAGAAAAATATTGCTTAACACAACTAGTTGCTTATTTTTTTTAATAATTTGTTATCTAACTCATTCAAGATATTATAACACAAATACCTTGCATTGAATATTGCTTTTTCGGGAAGATATACAATAACCAACTTTCGTAATGTTCTTAAATAAATTATTACAATGAATCTTCTAAAGTAATCAATTATTGAATAAGAGTTTCAACCGGATGATATTTTACTTATTATAATTGTTCTTGTTTAAAATTGTAATTACCTGTTTCATATAAGTTATTCAAAATAAATGTGCTTTCATTTTCACCTTTAATCGAAGTTATTGCTATGTAGTGTATAATTAATATGGTAGATGTGATTTAAGAGAATTGCAGTGAAATAAACAGCTAAAAATTATTTATACCATGCAATTTTTCGGATAGTAATAATTTAGAATTGAAAAAAGACATTGAAATGGAAGGGAATTTGAAGCTTTATAAAGGATATAAAAGAGTTAAAAAAATGTTTTTCTTCTTTCTTTGCGTTTTCTGTGCCATAACAATTTCGAAAACTCTTTTAAAATTATGATGGTGTATCCCGATTTCTAATTTTCTATTGATGGGTATTCGTACACTTTAAATGATGAAAATTTCTTAAATTAAGGTACATGCATGAGTAAAAATTACAAATGAATTAAATGAAACTCACTAACAAGTCCTAAATCAATTGGATTAACTTAAAAAACGACGACAAGACTCTTCATTTTCATTTTTGCCAATGTCAACAGTTACTTTATGCACGTACAGAAATTACGATAAAAATACAAATCAGACGATAATGCAATCGATTCAATAAAACTTAATCGAAATTCGGAATTATCGCTGCCAATGTCCCAATCAAAGTATTTTAGTATTTCGTTTTTAACTGTTTAACAGAAATTATTCTTTCTATATAAGCAATATGTCTATCTCTCTATCTTAGATATGAATTTGTATCAAGAACTAATAAAAACATTTCTAAAAATTAACAAAGAAATGTATAGTCTCATCAAAATTTGAATTTTAAGGATTTCCAACTTTAATTTAGCTGTAAATATTGTTCCATTAAGTTTGTAAATCAAGTAACAGAAATTTAACTGTAAATTAATAATTCTTTTTTAAAAGACTTATAAGTATGATAATATTAATTCATATTTTTAAATTAATAATTCAGAAAATAATTTTAATAGGTACTTAAGAGAATTTTAAAACCTAATTCCAGAGTTAAAATTATTATATAATTTCTTAAGTTTCTTTAGTGGAATAAAATCATAGAAGAACCACAGAATCACAGAATCTTCCCTCTGTATAATTTCATTTAGAATCCTTTTAATTTAGTTAACAGAAAAATAATAGGTATTATTAAAAAAACAATGCTGACGTTAGTATAACATTAAATATAATACATTTTTATACTAATAACATTTTCAGTATACTTTCATATTGTTATATGACATGAAAAAAGGGATAAATAAAACAATTTTATGAAATAGAACTTTAAAAAATACATTTAAAAGACGGAAAAAGTGAAAAAATTAGAGTGAAATATTTTCTCTTCTATTGAATTTCCATATTTTGCCTTCAAATGTTGTTTTTACTTAAAAGGTTCAGAAATAGAAACATAAATAGTATAATTTTGATCTTTCTTTAGCTCTTTTTAGTGGATTAAAAATGGCCAAATATTATAAAAAATATTATATATAAAATATTGAAGTAACACTGTGATATTTTTAGTACTATATTGAATAATGTATTGAATTGAGAGATTCTTGGAATATATCAACAGATATGGGCCCTAAAAAACTCAAATTAAAGGTTTTAGATCCTTTGTGGTTATATAGTTTCAGTAATCGTATGAATGATTTAGTTAGAATTTTGTATTTGATTAATTCGTAACTGACATGAATCCCATTTCAATAAAGAATACATAGGTAGAATAAATTTTAATCTCGTTTTTCTGTATAATACAATAAGCGCTTTTTTAGTATCCGAAAATAAGAAGCATTTGAAGTTGGTTAACTATCGAAACGTATTTATAGAACCATGAGCACACACAGAAGTTTTAAAAGGTAGGAACGGCCGAAAAAGGGGGGAAACACACATTTTTTTCGTTTCTTTTCTCGCTTTTGTTAAGACCAGAGGAAACGAAGGTGAATGGAGGCAGAGTATAGTTAGTGTTGAAATTTCATGAAGACGTACGAAGACTGCTCATTGGAGAAACCTTTTCTGATTTCTTCTAGAAAGAATGAAGTCCTGGCTGTACGCTTTCTTGCTGCTTGCACTGTCCACCTCGGTGCACCAGCTGACCACACCCTCGTCCCTTCTGCAGAAAACACCTCCTCACCATCCCATGATGGCAGCTTCCCAGCACATCCAGGCCAGGGGATACGACGAAGGATGGAAACCAAAACCTGAAGTTTTGCTCATTTCTGAAAAGAAACCCGAAGGCATGAAAGACCTAACACCACTGTTGGCTTGCATTCTACCACTCATCTGTCTCTTCATGCTATTCGCCAATAAGATGATGCCTCCAATGATGCCCCCTATGCCTCCAATGATGATGATGCCACCTATGATGATGATGCCTCCTATGATGCCACCCATGATGCCTCCTATGGCAGCCAGGGGAGGAGGAAGCGGAGAGATGGTTATTGATGAGAAAGCAAGGTCTTTTAACAACGAACCCAGCGTGGCCGATCAGATCCTGAATATTCTGGACAAGATTGATCTTCCATATGATGTAAAGAATGGAAGATATTAAATATAGCATAAATGAAACTGGAGAAATAGACAGGAAGGATGGACCACAACACCTATTCTGCTTAGGAATTCTTTGCTTCGGTTTTGTGGAAAATTAAGTTTTGCTTCAGTCTTAAGTCACTGACGTGCTTTGATCAAGCAGAGGATCGGAAACTTAAAATACGTGATATTTTCATCTTTATTTATTTAGTAGCATTTCGCTATACATTAGGATCATACAGGCCATGTCTTAAAAATAAGGTTTGATATGGGGCAAACTGTCATTTTTAGAATGCATTTAACTGTTTCAAGAACATGTTGAAATATATTGAATCGGTATAAAGGTTGGAAGAAAAAGTCAAATTCTATTATATATATAAAATAGTTCTTGGTTAATAATATTATTTTTTGATTTAATGAGTAGTAATCAATCCTTCCTCAATTGAATCCGGAATTTTACAGCGCTAAATAAAAACAGATTAAATATTTTTATTATTATTATAGACTATTTGCATCGTAAATAAAGTTCTGGAAATAATTCACTTCCGATCCAGAAGTTTCCCCAGTAAAGTAAACCTTCATTATTAATGTAGGCTACAGCTCTTGAAAATTTTAAGTGCATTCTGAGGATGGTCAGTTTAAATAAACTTAAATTAAGTTGGTGGTTCAGCTTATAGATAGCAGAGCTAATTTTTTGTCGTACACGCAATATCAAAATAGTATTGGGGTATATTTACGAACTTTGTAGAATGATCTAGATTCCTAGAACATACAGGTAACAAAAAATAATGTGGGACAAAGTTGCTTTGGGAACTGGTGCCCTAGAAAGAACAAGATGCCCCCTGGAGATAACAGGCGTCTTTGACTTTATTTTCACAGCACATTTTATACTTTTGTCACATTATGCAAATGTGATTTATTGTTTTTCTAGTGTCTATTTATAGTAACTGTTTAAAGTAGTGTAATTTCATTTTTTTTTTGTTTATTATGGTCATAACCCATCTTTGCATTTTGAGTATAGTTGTTCGAATCGTTTTTGTTTTATTCAGTTTGAGGTAATTTACAAAAAAAAATTAGTTGATTATATTTTTAAACGATTTAAACGAGAAGTTTCCTCCCAATTGAATAGAATTAGAAATTTAAAGAGGGGTAGAATACAAAAAAAAGAGTTTGATTTTTTTTAGCTTAACATATAGTAGTTTTCAAACTATGTAAAGAAATATGGAGTAGGTAATATCTTAGTTATACTATTCAAAGACGTATAGTTTACATACATCTTTTTAGAATAATTACTCATCAAAATATTTATAGTTATTTACTAGTCAAACATAATTTCTTCAGATGAAAGCTCACTTTACTTCTGTTCACTTATTTTCATATATTATTACCTGTTGATTATTTTGAAATAACTTTCAAGCTTGCTTCATTCTTTTTTATAAGACTTGCGAAAAATAGTGTTTTATATCGAATGTTTCGAATTTTTATACAAGAATCTGAAATAGTCTGGCTTCATTTGCAGAATTTTTTAAGTAACTTATCCTTTTGGTAATTGGCATTGGCTTGTTCTTATGGCATAAAGATGTGTAATTATCCGGCTGACATTAGCCTGAGACAAATTTTACTTATAGCAAAGGAAAAAATTTTTTGTGTGTATCTTACGATGTAGATAATAGTGGGTTGCGAAGAGTATGGCGCTCAAAGGCTGGTTGAAAAATAAGATCATAGAATTTTAAATTTTGGTACTTCATCTTGTATGCAGCTTCTTCAGGGTGTAAGATGACAAACTTTTGCATTACATTCAGTCGACCCGAATAGTACGGAAGAGGATTATTGAAGCTCTAGCTTTGTACAGCTGGAACTAATATTTCTAATTTAATTTGTCCAGTTTGCAAAAGCAGAGATGAAGGTGATAATGCTGATTGGATGTTTTGTGCTCTCTTTTTAGAGGAACTTTCACCACTTTAGCCATGCTTCACCGCCGACTGGTAGTAATCCTCTTCTTATTGGCGATGACCTTCGCCAACTGCGATTCCTCTGAAGAAACTGCCGCATCTGACCATATCGAGGAATACAACGCAGAAGTCAGAGGGTTTTCGGACTATGAATCCTGGAAACCTTCTGGTCAGTCTTCAACTCCAGATGTTATTCTTATCAAGCAAAAAGAACCAGACCACCATCACCACCACGGTTCGTCTCTGAGTTCTGTGCTGAAGGATAATTTGCCCTTGTTGGCGGTATTGGCACCTCTTGCTGCAATCGCTGTTCTCTTTCCTCTGAAGGCCTTCTTAGGCGCCAATTATGTTCTCTTTCCCCCCGTGCCACCTCCTGCTGCCCCTATGCCACCAGCAGCCAGAGATCGTGTTGGCAAAGACGACGCCAGTTTCGCCGAAACCCAAACTTTGGCGGCTCAGGTTCTGAAGATGATTGACGAACTGGATAGAATGTATGGCGAGACAACTTCCAAACAAAAGAAGAAGAAGTAGAGACATGCATCTTAAATTGCTTTTAAATATTAGAACGTAGCGACTAATGTGTCACTGCCAGGAGCCAAAAAATTAATTGTAATTAGAAACTATCAGCCATCTTGCTTTAACATAGCTATTCATTGCTTCTTGTGATTGTTTGAATCTATAGCTAAGTCAGATACAAGTTTCGAGAGAACTTTGCTTATGTGAACTTACTTGAATATGCTACTGCTTTTTAAGAATATATAATTTTAAATACGGGTCTCAATAACAGACATTGTTAGAACTATTTATGCCATATCACGAACAAGCAATACTTTGTTAAAAGGATAAGTTCCTAGAGTTACAGTTTTCCTATATGTAAAGAGTTTTTGATTAAGATATGTATATTGAATCTGAGTTGCAGTTCTTATTGTTAATAGTAGCTTTAATCTTAAACTTTGAATGAGATTAATTGTTTTTAAGAAGCTCCTATTTTTGTATTTGCTCAGAATTTTTGTCATGATTGTTGCAGTTTAGAAATATGAATGCTTATACAGTGCGATTTAGCCAAATAAATATAACTGTTATGTGTGTTTCCTTAGAGCCAAATATTTACGCAGCTTTTTTATGCTTATTTAGGGTACAAAGTTTATTTATAGAAATATCTAGTCTATTAAATAAATAGGAGTAAAGCGTGTAAAAATAATTTTTGAAGCAACTTTATTGCCTAATAATGCATACATGTATTTTGCTACAAATATAGCTTCGTTTTGATTTTTTTCCCAAGTCAAGTTTTCCTATTATTTAATATGGTGCTACATAAAGGATATATAACGATATATTGCTAGTCTTAAGATTTCAGCTTCCTAGTCCTTAAAAATCAATATTTATGTTCAGATATTTTTAATTACATTAACCGAGTACTTTACTTAAGTTTGAATTAATCTTAAAATAGAAGGATGTAATGCATACATTCGTGTGATGAATTCTGTAAGATTAATTATATTTTATAACACATAATGTAACACTTTGTCAATGATTGGAAGTCAAATGTATACTCTTATTTATTTATTGTTACTGCACTTCATTTTGTCATGAGCATCGTGTCATTATTATGTGGGGAAAATAAAGTGTTCATTGCAATTGAATCCATTTCGTTTTATTTTATTGTTCTTCTGCTTTCTTAAAAGAAATTGCATCATGGAATTTTTCTTTTGTAATGTTATGATACGAATCATGAAATATATATTTATTCCTTCCAGTAGCGCACACAAGAATTTTTCAAGGGGGTCCGGGGTCGAAAGTTCACCATTCTTGTATCATACTCCTTTTGATTTTGTCGATTTTCGGGAACAAAACACAGTAAAAAACTAATTATTGAATAAATAATTAGCATTAATTAATAAAATTAATCATTAATTACAAATACTTAATTAAATTTTACGTACTATATACATAGAATTATAATCAATTGGAAAAAAATCAAGGGCTTTGGGGGGAGTCCGGACCCCCAGTATCCTCCCCTTGTGTGCGCCACTGATTCCTTCTGTTAAGTTACAATAGAAATTGCTGCATAAAGAATAGTTTATTAAAAGAACTAACGTTTGGAAATTTTAGAAGATAACTTTACGTTTGCATCAATTCTTCCTCTTAACTTAAATTACATTTCATCAAAATTCCTGAAGTTATTAAAATTATACGATAAATAAAATACAAAGTGTAATAAAAGCACAGTTTCTACTGCTTAACAGAGACATCTAAACGGGAAGATTAAGGAAATAAAGTACTGAAAATAACTTCATAGGGTATTAAAATAAATTAAAAATAAGTAAGGCAATAAAGATTTGTTTGTATAGTTTGAAACAAAATATTCTAGCCAACATTGACAGTTTTAAAGACAAATAAATGGATAAAAAAAACATATATTTGAAAGCCATGATTCCATGACGAGGCCGGCACTAAACTGGCACCGTACTATATAACTTTGATCCGCAGCATATTCACTTGTTCGAAACAAAGTTTTGCAATGCAATTTCATAGGAATCAAGAGGTTGTTATTAAAAATATACCTCTGTGGAATGAGATGTAAAAAGAAATTTTTCATTGGTATTACATACTTAACAAATTCAATTCACTATTGGTAAAAGCAGGTGTAAATTGTAATGTGAACAAAATGAATGGCCAACATTAACAGGTAGTTAAACACTCTTTCAGGGGATAATAGCCTTTGTTGCTCCATATCCCACAAAACCTGTAACTGTAACTGTAAACACTCTTGTAAAACTTAATTCCTTAATTATAAATAAATGACTTATCTTTTATAATCATATTTTTATAGACTTTTGCGAAAAAACCTGTTCTTTATCAGTAACCATTATCCATGCATTTTTGAGTAAATCGAATAGATTTTTATGTATTTTAAAGCATTATTAATTCTCTCAAGTATCCTTTTCCACTGTTCCTTTGGAAAAATATGAAATTTTTCATTAATTTCTAGTATTTATCAATCTTAGACTAAACTTATTCGATATGCTTACCTTTTTCACTGCTTTCCAGTAATTGTAATATGCGGGTATTGAATGCGGAATAAATTTAATAAAATGAGCTCAGAAAATATTGAAGATGTTTAAGCTCTCTGTACGCTTCTTTACAGGGCTCACTGTGTAGCTAGAAAAGTAATTCTTAAACTTTTTTTCAATTTAATATTCGAAAGACAATTTTAACTATTACAAAATGACTGTTGGCTAATGATTCTTTCTTCGTCCATATTATTTATAAAAGTAAATTAAAAATACAAATATACATTGATGTGTAACATTATTCACATTCATAAATAGCAATAAAAATGAATTTCTTGTTTGAGTTTAAAAGAAAAGAAAACAGTTCACTTATATGAAGTTCAGTAAGCACTTGCGAAGTATTTTAAGTTTATCAACAATACTTCCTAAATTACAAAATTTCTCTACTAAATATAATATGATATATTTAGATTGATGAAAATAAGATATACTTAAAAAAGTATAATGATATATATATATATAATATTATAATACTATAAATCTTTAAAGTAAGACAGTAAGCAAGAAAATAGTAAGACAGCGTAATATAGCCATAATAATACGCCCTATTAAATATACTTGAATTCGTATTTCAGTCACGTAACGCTGTCACTGAGTTGTTAATAGAGCAGAAATAATTGGCAAATCGGTTTCAATTAATTCTGATGAACAATTTTTCAAGAAGTTTTGAAATCGTATTCATTTTGCACAAGTACATCAGAGCCAAAAGTATGCCATGCAATTTTCTTCAAAACTTAAAAGTGAAGCAATGTAATTCTTTTTAAAACAATATTGAAATGGGATATCATTTGATGTTGGCCCATTTCAGGCAGATATAAATGATGATAACAACTATGCAAATAACTTCATAGAATGCACGTAAAATTGAATACTTAAGAAGCCCTTATTAAAAAATAATGGGTACAAATTAAAATATACAGCTTAGATCTCGGAGATTTGTTGATTGTTTCTTCATATTTAGGGGATTATAATTTAAGTTCTGCATTCAAAATGCTGTAAAAAAAAGTTATGTATACAAGAAAAGTATACAAGAAAAAAAAGGAAACTGTATGGCATAAGAAGAAGAATTAGATCTTTATTGTTGCTTTTTATATGGGTTTTGTTCTAGAAACAATTAAAACGCGAATTTTCCCATCTAATGTGGTACGACCATGCCGTAGTGGTTGGGCTTTTCACTAACCATGTAACAACTGCTGAATGACTTGAAAGTCATTTTTTTCCGTCAAAAAAACGAAACACAACTATGAACATTGAAAACAGTACATTTGGTTTAATGTGAAATTCCACCAAAAACCGTCGTAATTCAATTCAAAATGCTACTTGTAAGCTAAATTCACTTTCATTATGTCGTTTACAGCACTACCTGTTGATGCATTTTGGAACTTTTTTCTTATATTATACTATTTCCCTCCTTTTCAAGTATATTCAGTTCAAATTTAAAGTGATTTCTGACCATTGGCTCTATTTTTACAGCAATTTGAAAAAAGCGTTCTAATTATAATCCCCATAAAAAAATATGATTTGCTAATTACATTGTATGCGCTCTGTATATGCACGCACATTAGATTCAGACAGTGGCGTAACGGAGAATATTAGGGCCCCCTTGCAAACTCAGGTTTTGGGCCCCAAGCCCAAATACCTACTTAGTGTCAGTCAAGCTTTTGGGTTCCCTAGACTCCCTGCCACCCCCCCCAATGCGGGGGTATACGATACGCCACTGGATTCAGATATATATTCTATGAACTGTAAATAACATGAAAGAAAACAGTACGTGAATTCTTTATTTATTCATTAATTTCCGAAATTAGCTTATTATACTACGTAAAAAAAGATTGTGTAACATTTAGGAAAAAAAAAACTGTAAAATTGATGTCATGAAGGCAAATAGTTAAAAAAGTTGTCTCGTCCTTTGGGAACGTAGGTAAATGGACAAAATGTAATTAAAACCCTGTTCGTAACAAAAGTATATAGATATATCGTTGGATATATTTACACATGATAATGTGTATCAACTTATATTTAAGATCACAAAAAAAGACATAAAAATGAAACAAGTTTATTTTATTTTGAGTTTATTTCTGATTTCAGTATACATTGTTAAAATTCGCTTATAGAAATCATTAGTGCTTTGTCGAAACTTTGGGATGAAAATGAACTATTTTTTACTTCTTTTTGAAATTGATCTTTACTTAACACAGAAGTATAGATAAATTAAATCATGTTGTTACGCACGTGTGCGTATTATACATATTGACATAAATTGAAAGATTTAATTTAGACATATGCTAAAGAAAAGCATGTCATTATAATTAAAATCCGTCTATTTGCGGTTTTAAAGGAGTTCACTTAACCAGTTGTACATAATTTAATTAGCAAAATTAATGGATGATTTAAACTTCCCGCTGTGGTGTTTTAACGTTCGTTCTAAAACGAAGTAAAATCGAGGAAAAGATTAGAATTAATGTATACACTGGCGAATGGTGCAAAGAAAAAACATCTGAAGAAAATGTATTACTTTCATGATTCTCATCACTGTTAAACAAAATTTATATCGATATTAATAAATCAAAGGAATCTAACTTTTGATGCTAATAAATTAATCAGTTCAATTGAGTAATATAGTTCATATCAACTTCTAAAACAGAATTTCTTCACTGCGGAATCAATTTCTTTCGTACATCTGATTAAAACTAACTTAAAAAATTCAAAAAATTCTACTTGTAAGCTTCTGATTTAGAAGGTTCTAAAAACGGATCTCCTATAATGTCAGATGAGCGCCTGTGCAGCCGTCGAAGACTCGTTAAAGCTTTTTTTTCAGTTCTAAAAATGTAAAATAATCTCTAAAAGTCATTTATTCACGATGAATTATGAAATATAACATACTGGAATACTTACGTGTTTGGATGTCTCGAGTCATGAAAACCATATCTATAATTTCAATCAAATCTCATTCATAGTTCAGGGAACATTCCCAAACAAGTCTTACGATAGGATATCATTGAAATTAAAAGGCCGCACAATAGTTTATAATTTGAAAATATAAAGTAGTCGTGGTTTCCTGGTGGCCATGGTCACGAACTCGTGGTCGGAGTTGTCGAATTGTGGGTTCGAGATCTGATGCCCCTGAAGACCCATTGTGCGTAGGATCTGAGGTATGTTAAATCTGTCGAGGCTCAAAATCTCCCCTTCGGCATGGTTCAGAAGTTACGAGAAAGAACGGTGTCGTCCTCACCATTTAACCGCGATTCAAAATCATGAGGTTCATCGACAATAGTCCTAGTGTTGCTTTAGAATGCAACTTTAACAGACACTTCTTTGTTAATGTAAATCCAATCACATCACACGGTGTTCAGAAACGGAAAAAACAGTACGAATCGTTTTTCACAAAACTATAGTATATAGTTCGAGAAAAAAGCTTTCCCCGGATATCTCTGAAACTAAAGATCGGATTTGAATGAAATTTGTATCATGAACCAGTGAGACTTTTTAACTAATTCTTTTCTTTTTTTGAAAGAACAAGTTTCTGTAATGGTAATTTTTTTTTAAAAAAAGTATTGATTATATGTCTCTCAATCTATTAGTATAATAACTTAACTCCATTTGAACAATTAACCTCGGTAAAAATCTCATCCAGCTGGAATAAAAGTTGTGAAAGCTATTAAGAATATTTCCTATTTTTGTCGTTTAATATTTGTGTTTTTATATCTTTGAAATCCTTTAATGATCGCTTTCTAATATAATCTATCACCACAAATCAGTTTGAAAAAAAACTTTTTTGTTTACATTGATATGCAGCAGGAGAACTAGATCCTCTCTTTTCTTTATCAGTCCTGCTGCGATGGCCATAAATGCGATTATCCTGGCAGCCATGATGATGACTACGGTTCTACCAGGAAGTGACAGTAGCGCCATCCAGGCAAGAGGAATGGACGAAGGGCCTTGGAGCATGATGAACCAGGAACCTGAAGTACTCATTGTCAAGGAAAAGGGTGGTGGCATGTCCAATGGTGGAAACATGGGCATGAACATGAAGGACCTCACGCCAATCATCTGCCTACTTGCGCCATTACTACTGGCGGCCATCATGATTCCAGCTAAAATGACAATGATGATGAATGGAATGATGGGTAACATGGGTAACATGGGAGGAATGATACCCATGGTGTTACCCATGCTGCCCAATGGAATGTTGCCCGGTATAGGTGGAATGTTGCCTGGTATTGGTGGAATGTTGCCCGGGATTGGGGGAATGTTACCCATGCCTGGTGGTGGAATATTGCCAACTGGTAAAAAGTTTCAAGCATTGCTGACTAGTGGATCGGATGGAACTCAGCTACCCATATCCAAAAAGGAAATTGCTTCCAAAGAATTTCGTGGAAAAGAATTTTATGATGAATATCGAAATCAGTTGAATCAAACTTTTGACAATGAAGATGGCAACGACGTAGAAAACTCTTGTGAAGGAAAGGACTGTAAGAAAGGAGATTTGAGTTCCTTTCTTTTTGGAAAAGAATGGTTTAAAAAGAGACAAATGCAAACTTCTGAGGATACCACAAGGAAAGAAACAAATGAATGGTCCAGTCGTGTTTGGTCAGAAAAAGCATACAAAACAACGATTGCTAATCAGATTTTAAATCTATTAAGCGAAATAGAAAAAGCAATTCAACATTACGAGTTACGAAATTGATGTAGATTTCTTCCCTTTCTTTGTTGGGGTAACTAGGTGTCCTCAATGTGAATCAAAATTTTACCTTATGAACTTCTTTCTGCATAATGTGAACACTAATTCTAATTATTTAATACTATAGAAAAAGCGCCATAGATGAAAAAATTTATATTACGTTTTCTGCTTTTGGTATTTAAGTATGCAGTATGAATACTTTCACATGGAAAATTTAAGATTAATTTATTTAACTATTTAGACGTCTTTAACGTAACATCTATGCGTCTTTAACGTATAGATGTCTTTTTACTGTTTAAAAAGACAACATTTGTCAAAATTATAAACATATTTCAATCATGAGAATATTTTTTACGAATTCGAGTCCATTTTTTTTCTTTATTGAAATAAATTCAGTATAGTTACAATATTACTGAAAGTATGAGAAAAAATTTCATTGAAAATATTTTACGTTGATTTCCAAGATTTTCTAAAAAGGCTAGAGTATAAAAAACGAAAATGTTCTGAAAATTCTTTGAGTTATACACAGAGCTTATATGGATCAAAAACATACATGTGTTGAGCTTATATAACTCGTCATATTTATTTTACAAAAAAATTTTTAAGAAATTGTTACATTTATATGTTATTGTATTTCCAAAAAATATCTTTATTTTTAAAGAAATAAGTACAAATTCATTTCCAATATTTCGTATTAAACGTAATACACGGTTTTGAATGAACGCGAATTAACAAGAATATTCTAACTTCCAGTTACAAAATACTACAATTTGTGTTTTATTTATGTATTTCTTATGCTTAATTCTTTTGTTTTGTTTGTCAAAATGCAATATAGACAAAAAAAATTTAAAATATTAGTTAGAATATCTAATTAATCTAAGAATGAAATCTAAGATATTTAAATATAACACTGCTTAAATAAATACTGATAATAGTACATTCATAAAATCCTGTCGAATATTTTCACCATACCAGAAAAGTGTCTCCAAGCAATGAGTTATTCCTGAGAAGAATTCTTCATATCTTATATAGATTAAAGGAATATTTTTCCCGAAAAAATGATTAGTAGTGAATTGTATCAATTTTCATGGGAGGCAGGCTTTCACACTCGTACCAAATAATTAACTATAACTTCGAGTAAATAAATTGAATAAAAATAAAATTTGAAAAAAGAAGAGAGAAAAAAACACCTGAGCTCATTATTAAATGTTTACTGTTTTGAAATGCTTCGATTTTCAGTACTCTTGACTATTTTTCATATTCTTAACCTTTAATCAATTCATCTCAATTCATCGTAAGAAAATATTTTAGATTTCCTTTGATTGTATAACTTTGCATTTGGAGACAATTGTTGATCTTATAAAATCTTAAGTTTACATGAGAAGTTATTTTTCTAAACTGAATCCTGATCTCATTTGCAATTTGTTCAAACATCATGAAAGAATTAGGCATGCAATGTTTCATAACATCAGACCATAAAACAATTATTCTCTTGTAGCTCATTATAATATCTGAAGGTGAAAAACAATAAATGTGAGGAAAAAATAGTCAAGAAGATCCAAAAATGAAATCCATTATAGTAACATTCCTCCTCATCGTAATTGCTTTGAAACCTAGCTTTGTCATTTGTAAACCTGAAATGAATACCACCATTGCATCTCACATAAGAAAGTGGCTTCCAACAATGCTTCCCTTTGCCGAAAAACCGCAGAAAGCGAATTGGCCATCTTGGCTGAATCCTCGAATTGACGCAAAGCTGGATGATTCCAAGACAAGCCCGTCATCCAAAGATTTACTACCACAAGAAGGTAGACAAAGGCCATCTTCTGGACAAATTCCATCTTGGTCGAATCCTCCAAGCGTTCCATGGGTTGATGATCCTCCCGAAGGGAATGGTGTGAGTCTCTTGCCAATACTGTACCTCTTGGCTCCACTGGTTGTGACCGCTATGCTAATGCCCATTGGTGCAACTCTTATTACTGCTATCGTAATGATGAAAGCCCATCATCAAACTGGACATGGTCGAGTCAAGTCCTTACTTCTTAGGGAAGAAGAAATAGCTCCCATGTATCAGGTTTTAGAGAAGAATTTGCACGAACTGTGGCAAAAACTTGAAGAGGCTATTGCCAAGTATGGCGATGGTTCTAATGACAGTCGTAAAAAGATATAAAAATATTCTCAAGTATTTCATTTATTTTAAAAATAATTAATACTATCAAAACACACTCAACAATTAATAAATAATTGTATTAAGTACTTATCACACAATTTAAGCAATGCACCAAATCTAACGAATCTTAATATATTTAATTAGATTATATTTAAAAATCTCTTTTCTTACTTTATGAATAGTTCAAATCCTCTGCACTTTTTCAACAGAAAAAGTGAGAATTTTTAGAGCTACATTTAAAATAACTGTGATCCTTGACTTGAAAGTACTTTTCTTCTCATTCATATAATTTTTTAAAATCAATTTATTTATAATTTTATTAAAAGTTTCATACTCTTGTTAAAGAAAATGTTTTTGATAAGTTATGTATGTGGAATTAATGTTTTGACAAATTTTTATATTACCAAACTTTATAATTATTTCCTAATACATAATTATTGTGTTATGAAATGTGTATAAAAGCTTTCAGTGGGAAGTATGGAATATTCCAAGAGCATTATAGAACAGATAATAATATATGTGTATTTTATGGAGAAAATGCAGCTTTTTTTAAAAAAAATATCGTTACACTTATTTTAGTTCATTTTGAGAAACCGTATTAAATACACTTTTCATGTAAAAAAAAATCGTAGATTGAGATATATTTAATCTATTAATTGTTGAAGTGAAGAATCAGATAAGTTATTTTAAAAATGTAACTACTCATCTTTTAGTACATCACAACTTATTTTCTTTCAAGTTATTTACTCTAGGCTTTTCTTTTCTTTGACAGTAACCAATCTTCAAAAACATGCCTCTCAATCAAGAACTTCATAAAATATTGATTTTACTATCAATTATTTGGGCAACATTATCTTCTGTTACATCTTTATTTCATCATCAGAATAAAGAATTCGCGGAGAATGCTTTGATAAAATCAGGAAAGATAGCAAATGCAATCAATAAGAATCTTTTGGATGGAAGTGCGATTGGATCTTGGAGGATGTATTCGCAAAGGATGAACAGTACATTCTATTCTCTTCAACGTGATGATTTTGAATCAAGTGAACACAATATTGTTAAATCAAAATCGAGCAACGAAACTGATTCGAGACGTTCAGGCAGAAGTGATAGACTCCATTCTAGAAATGCAAATGTAACTTTGAAAGTTCGTGTAACGCCTGATTTTATGTATGATGTATGGGATGGTATGGAAAAAAATAACAGCACGTTATCGACATTGATTCCAGAGCAACCAGTGTGGCAACTGCCTGTACAGAAATTGAATACATCCTTCACTGAAAGCAAAAAATTGAAAGTACTTCCGATTAGTTCCATGCACGAACTGTGGCACGCAACGAAGAAATTCCTGATGACAGATTATGGAAACTATACGAATTCTTCAAGTCTGTCTGACAAACTTGTTCCATCTGGAAACACTCAACACGTTGTTAACGATTCCCAATTAGGGCTCCAGAATTTTCAAAAAGGTGATGCTGAAGATGAATTGAAGATTGCTGAAAGTAGAGGTTACCAAAATGGCGGAATGATGAAGGGGGGTGGGCAACCAATTCTTCTCATCAAAGACAAAGGTGATAATGGCGGAGGTGAGATGAATGGTAATGGAGGAATGGGTGGAAAAGACGCCATAGGTCCGTTGATTATGATGCTTACGCCGTTGATCATGATGTGCATAATGATGCCCATGATGATGAGCATTATGGGAGGTATGATGAATTTCATGAAAGGTATAACAGGCATGATGATGATGTTAAACAATCCATTAACACCTACTTACACAGCCCAAGGGTTATCTCCCACTTTAATGAATAAACACAGGAAGACAGATGATGATGATATGTCTCCAGGGCGAATTATGTTAGGACCTTTAATAGTAGAAATGGTGGAAAGATTGGAAGAAGCTCTTAAGAAGTATGACATTTAGATGTCGAACAATAGTTCCCTTGTTGAAAAGATTCAAAATTTGCTACGTTAGCTCAATTGCACAAAAGGACAGCATATAATATATATAATTTTAGCGTGGGTTAATAGTCAACATATCTATGTGAGTTATAATAAGGTAAATAAACTGGGAAAGCCTTTGTCAATATGGTGATACGGCAACCAATAAGAAAAATAATAATGCTATAAATGACGCAGTATATATGTTTATCTACAGAGAGCACAAGTATTTATTAACACTAACTTCTTATAAACTTTTTATATGTCTATCATGTGGACTTGCAACTCGCTGAAAGTTAATAGCTGTATCTTTTATTCTGATCTACAGCAGAAAAATGAGCTCGAAGATTTGTTCGTTGTTTGCCATCGTCACCATCCTGGTTATGGAAGGATCATTGCAGCATGGGAACTGTTCCACTGATCTCGACAAAAGGACAGGATGGGAGCCAGAAAGTGGAGGTGGGTGGGCTGCTCCCATGCCGATGCCCATGCCTCCTCCGAAAATCATACTAATCGACAAAAAGGAATCCTCGAATGGTGGTAATCAGAAGGAAGATAAAATTTCTATGCTGCTTCCAATTATTATGACTTTGGGGCCTTTGATCATAATGGCCATCATGATGCCTATTTTCATGAGTCTCTTAAGTGGAATCATGAGCTTCATCAAATCTCTAATATCGATGAAGATGCCTATGATGATGCCTTCAGTTTCAATGATGATGCCTATGCCTATGCCTATGCCCATGCCCATGCCTATGCCCATGCCTATGCCTATGCCCGATCCCATAGCTCCCATAATAGGATTGGTGAAACCTTCACCCCTCATTGGAAGAAGGCACAACGATACAGGTTTGGAAGCTTGGACAAAGATGAATAATGTTGCTTTTACAAGTAATGCAACTAAAGTGTTAGGTTTAGGCAGAGGCTTTTGACAAGTTCATTAATATACACATTTTTCTGTACTTTCACAGTTTCTTTAATTTTCTGAAATGAAATGTCAAACATCAGAAAATTTTGTTTAAAATTAATGCGTAGCAAGGGGGACAAAATTTGTGTATCATACAAGTAAAAAAAGGTTTAGGCAAATTAATGAATTTTTTTTGCTAGCGTTTATGTAAAATCAGTTGATAATAAGAAATGATGAAAAAAGGCCTTATATTTATAGTGTTTTAATTTTAAAAAGGCTATACCTCTATTAATGATTTGAGCAACTTCTTAATAATTTTATATTTCTAAAATGTAGTAACGAAATTATATGGATAACAATAATGCTAAATATCATAACCAAAATTAAATCCGTAAAATAAGTATTGCTTCTTGCTTAAATCCGAAAAAGTAATTAGTGTAGATAAAAATATATTATAACTGACGTGCTTATAATATCTACATCAATGAAAGAATTGGTCAAAATATCTAATTAAAACTTGATTCAAATGAATTCTTTGTATAAATCCTAATTTTCTCTGTGTGTGTGCAGCTCTATTTTTTAAAAAAGCATTAACTTTTACTTTAAAAAATAACTAAAGCCTTTTATTTTGCATGCTAAATCATCTCTAAATTAAAAATAGTCGTATTTTTTAAAAATATTTCAAAAGAATTCTTACTGAAAGCTTCAATACTTCCTTTATTTATTTCTTATGTATTCATATGTAGTTCATGTTTTTTTCCTGCCAAAAGCATAAATTTTTAGAATGTATTAAAATGGTATTAAAGAATACTCTATCGCCATTCTTCCTTAAATGATTAACTTCTAAATAGTTTTATTGAAAATTCTACATTTTACGTAGCTACTGAAAAAAAAATTTTTATCAAAATATTGAAGGAATAGTTTTGATTCTAATTTTTAACATTGTTTGCGAGCTAATGGATATAGTTCTTTTTTGAGAAGAATATTCAGTTTAAGAATACACAATCATTTTTTTTTTTTGTAAATATAAACAGAATGATAAAGATTGTTTTTAATGCATTTTACATAAAATATTTTATATAAATTATTTAATTGAAATGCTTTTTCGCATTTAAAGTTAGCTGTAATGTTTCATTCTAATGTTTTTTAATACTTAAATTATGACATTGAGTTTTATGATCTAGTGATGACTATGTTATGTTAAATTATACGATTTCTTATAAAATTTGAAATTTTTAATTTATTAGTAGCTGAAATAATAAATTTGAAATGCTATATAAATGCAGAAAACTGAGATTTCTGAAGTTGATAACTTTTTAAATGCCAATACGTAAATCGCAAAATGACGTAAACCTAAAAAAAAATCTTACTTTAGAAAATGTATTATTAAAAGAGAAGAATGAAACATCTTCACTTTTTTTATTCATTAGTAATCCTAAGAATAATTTGATATATAGACCTTAAGAATATTTTATTAATTTAAGAAACCAAGAAAGTGATAAATAATAATCATAAAAATAAAAATCCTTAAAAATTTTATAAGCAATAAATACTTTATGAAATTGATTTTATAATTCTAATAACATTAAATACCAGTATATAATATATTTTTTTAAAGTAAAAATTTTATTAAGTAATCATTTGTTAACTTTCTTATAAAAGCATGTGAACCAAATATTCTATGAAAACCTTTAGATGATTCCATGTTTCATTTTGTTCGATATTATTTCATGATAATATCATAAATAAGCATTTTATTAATCACTGTGTTCATTATATTTGTTGCATTGTTCAGTTGCACGCTTTTAACGATGTAAGATGCAGTATATGCCCAGATTCTGAGTTCCAGCTTTTTCGCCAAATTTGGCAACTTTTAGTTTTGAGTTCATCTAAGCCTAACAAAGAAAGGAACTTAGCGTTTAGACATCTACTGCATCCGAGGGAGAAAAAAAGAAATTTAGTTTTTATACACTGTGTAATCAATTTTCTGATTATGTTATTGTATATCTAAATATTTCATGAACAAATTATTTGAGATTAAAATCATTTTGTGCATATTTCTTTGTATTTACGAACAAAATTTTACATTGTGACTTACACTTTTGTTTTTTCTGCGAACAAATTTACTTCTATGTTTTCATTTCATGATTCACTATTTATTTGACTTTACATATTTTTTTGCCGGTTAAGGTACATTTATATCTATAGGAGAAAAAAAATCTCCTAAATATTTATTTATACATTATTTATTTATACATTATTTATTTATATTTTTATTATTTATTTATACCTTTATTTATTGTAGTATTAGATGTATCTTCAGATGTGGTGTTTTGTGCATGTTTCTCAGCTGATCAAAAAATCGAACAATAAATTTATTTATAGTAAAAGTTGTTGAGTCTTTCTTTTAAGAACATATTATTTTTAATATATGATTTCATGAATTAAATAACTAAAACATTGTATATAAATTTCAATCCAAAAATAACAGTTTAATTGCTCATACCCAGTATTGCTGAACATGAACTTATTTTAACGACAGGTAAGTTTCGGTCCAAATACTTTCCAGAAAAAAATAATGAACTTACAAACTTCACGATACGGCGGCTGAAACTAACATTAATATTACACTATTCATTTATTTGTTTTAGTTATTAATTTTAGCATGCTCTTAATTTATCTCAACCGTGAGTGTTTGAATTTAACATTATTTAAGCATCGAATTTTATTAAAAAATGTACGGTAGATGTGAAAGATATAACTTTTTTGATTAAAAAAAAGTATCTTCTTAAGTCTGTTTGTCTTACCTGACAAACCATGATAAGTGAAAGAAGAAAAGCTGAAAAGCTTAGAAATCAGGGCTATATATATAATTTAAATCTTTTAATCTTAAACCAGTGCTTTTCAATCAATACGAAGTCTACGGCAGTGCTTCTGAAACTTTCAATATTTGCGACCCAATATTCAATCAAAACTTTCATCGCCCCCTCCTTATCAAATAACAAAGTATTGAATTCAATAATACTATACTTTGACGCTAAAGCTACAATACAGCTTTAACCTCTTGAGTTCCAAAGGCGTATATAAACGTCTCGCTCTGACACATATATACACGTACTAGCCGTTACCCACCTGCTTCACTGGATATTTAACGATGTTGTATAAATTTTAACTATTAACTGTTAATGTTATACTGTTTACATATATATGAATTATTGATATCTAGCATTAAGAATTCGATTGTATTGAAAAATAAATTTATAGCTGTAACTCTCGCCTCTTGATATAAAAAGGACATTAATTAAAATATCTAAATTCTATTTATATCTAAAATAGAAGTAGAAAGATTTTTTGCGCTGAATTAACCTAATAATCAAGTGGATTTCCACCAAAGCAACTTTCACTGGATCTCTACTCCATAAAATAAACATGCGTGCTAAATTTCAAGTCTAAATCTAACAGAGCAAAAACGGAATTTTTATCATCAATACCTCGTTGACAGCATTCTTAGCGGATTCCAATTCAACAAAAGAAGCATGCAAACCAAATTTTATTATTATAGTCTTAGAAGTTCGAAAACTGAAATTTTGTCTATCAATACGCCCCAATAACTCTCCTAGCTCCCCCTGGAGTTGATTTCCATAAAATCCATTCTTAGTGGAACTCTATCCAACTAAAGAAACGTGCTCAACAAATTTCAAGTAAATGGGTTAAATTCAAAAACAGAAAATTTTCTATAACACGCTTTAATCCCTCGCAACTCCACTCCTTTGAGGGTCCGTTTTCGCAAAACTCTTTGTAAAAGGAACTCTATTCCATGAACGGAACATACCTTCTAATTTTCAAGCAGGTGGGTCTATTAGTTGAAAAGCGGAAATATTGATCTATTACGGCCCTTAATCCCCATCAGTGACCCTTGGGGATCAATTTTCCTCCAAATTATTTTGCAGTGGATCTCTACGCCATGAAAGGAATCCGCTTTCCAAATTTTAAGACTCTAAGTCTAATAGTTTAAAAATGGAAATAATTATCTATAACGCCCCTTAAGCCCCCGCAATGCCACTTAGGAAGTGATTTTCACAAAACCCATCTTATAGCAGATATCTACTCAATGAATTGAATCTGTTTACAATTTCAAGATTTTACGTCTAATTGTTTTAAAAAGGAGTTAATTACCTATAACGCCACTTAATTCTCTACAACGCCACTTGGGAGTCAATTTTGACAAAACTCATTTTGTAGTGGATCTCTACTCTATGAAAGGAATCCGCTTATATACCAAATTTCAAGACTGTACCTCTAACAGTTTAAAAACGAAAATCCTTATGCATAACGCCTCTTAAGCGCCCTCAACGCCCCTTGGAGGTCTATTGTCGTAAAAATCATTATGTAGGGAATCTCTACTTTATGAAAGAAATCTGTGTACCAAGTTTCAAGACTGTACATCTAATAGTTTAATAATGGAAATAATTATCTATAACGCCCCTTAAACACCCATAACGCCCCTTGGGGTTCGATCTTTTCAGAATCCGTTCTTAGCTGATGTCTACTCCATGAAGGAAACCTACCTACCAAATTTCAAGTCTGTAGGTTTAATAGTTCCGGTGATATCGTGATTAGTCAGACAGTCAGTGAGTGAGTCGCTTTTCTCCTTTATATATACCAGGGATGGCGAACCATTGGCACGTGTGCCATTCATGGCACGCGACACAATATTTTGAGCACGCCAGCGATCAAAATAGTTTGCAGTTTATTTCAAAATAACAAAGTTGACTATGAAGTATTACGGACAAATGCGAGTGATCGGTCATGGGGCGTCGAGGAGCACACTCGTTTTTATTCTCTTGCCATAGTTATGTCGTGGACTACAATTGAAAAGTTTGTCTATGCATGTCATAGTCGATTTCATTAACACAACTGTGTTTTAAAGTTTACTTGTATTATACGAGTATTTATGATTTTAAGTGTTATTTAACATGGCTAGTTCAGCGAAAAAAGGGCCCTATAGTAAGTAACAGAGAATTTCAAATTTGGTGAATCTAGAAATATGGCATTAATAGTAAAGGCGACAAAAAGGTGCATGTTTTATGTTCTGGAATAATGGTATGCGGAACATCGTCTGTAAAACGGCATTTCGAAACACATCGCAAATCCATTATTAAAAAAGTAAACCACATCAAAAATAATTAAATGCTTAAGAACCGATTGGCAGATGACTCCTATTGAACATGTATTCTACTAAAAGTAATATCTTGCAATCCTAATATAAGTTATTTGTCAACCGCATACACACAATCTGCAACAACAGAAGTCACACTAATGTTACTTTAACTTGAATTACAAGTATAATTAAAACATTTACAATTTTACAGTGCATAAGGAATTTTTTCGTAGTAAATAAAGAGTTTTGTGTGCTCTTAGTAATTAGTTTTATTATTTTCCCAATAATCACAAGTCAAAATTATTTGGCGGCACGTCTGTACCTCATTAAACGCTTCTTTAGAAAAAATGGCACGTAGATCCATAAAGTTTCGCCACCCCTGATATATGTAGATTTCCGAAATACAGTCTACTCTATGCTCTGCAATCCATAAAATTATTCCAAACGCTTTGGAATACAATAAAAAGAACCTGACAATGTTTGTGAAGGATTTACTAATTTCATAGAACGTTTTACTTATTTATTACTTTTCACTTTTCTCTCCCCCCAATATATCACATACGGGGACCTACGTGGAAATTAGTGGCATTGGGGACAAATTACCAAGAAAAATGTTAATTTTTGTACATAATTTTATATATGACAAGCCCATGGGATTACTGGTAATTATTAAACTTGTTCTTAATTTAGTGCTGTTAAATTAGTTATAAAATACACTGTGCAGTACTGATACATTTATAAGTGTATTAAATCATCGCAAATCTGTGTTTTATTTTTCATTACGTCAGAATGCATTTTGTTTGTTTACTTTCAATAAATTAACAATTTTTTAAAATAATCTTTTGTTTTCGACTTTTCAATATGCGCTCGCGCCACACAATTTAAGAAACGCTGGGTTACAGCGTTAAAAATGGGACTCCACTTAAGGTATCCGACTACGTTCAGAACCGTGATTTTAAAAAAGCGCATAAATGGATATATTTCATAATATTTAGTGTCACTTAGATTAGAATACATATAGAAAATTGTTTTAAGGACATTGTGACAAAAAGAAATTATTTAAATCCAATATTTTGGCAAAAAATTAACTTAGAATAACCTTTACTCGAAACGTTCCCCATTTATAAAAAAATGCTTCTATAATAATAATATTTTGTTTATATAGAGTAAAGACTTCTCTCCGGTGAGTCTGAACTAGGATTTTTGAAAAATTCACATTATTTTCAGAATTACCACCAATTGAAATAATTATCCGCGTTTTTTTCTTAAAGTTTCTCCCCTCTGTTGTAGTAAACTATGGATAAATCCACTTCTAAGCTATATATTTCAGAAATTATAGTTCAGCCTCTGTACAGAGGTCTGAGCTATATACAGGCAAAATATTATTATAATAGAAGCATTTTTCATAAAAGGAGAATGTTTTGAAAATGGGTCATTCTGTGTTCATTTTTTAAATAACTTTTTATTGTAATAATATTCTTAAAACAATTTTATATACGTTTTCTGATCTAACTGACACCAAATATCATAAACATTATCCATTTATACGTTTCTCCAAAATCACGGTTCGAAACGTAGTCGGTTTAGTAAGTTGTTTAGAATTATTAATGATAAAGATATTGCGCCTTTGAAAAAGGATGACTTCCATACGGCATTAAAAAATATTTCTGATCGAAAAATATATATGAAACAGAGAAAAATATATTACAGCGATTTTTCTTTGATTAATTTTAAATAGTCCTGCTGAATCACTGAAGCTGCTTTAGCAATTATGAAAGAGAAAGACTTGTAAAACTAAGAAATGAATCGGTTACCATCCAAAATTTACTTATAAAAGATGAAATGCTTCTACGTTGCACGCATGGATGCACATTAAGAAACCTTATGAGAAAAGGTTTTTAGGAGGAATAACATCATGCAGACTATCGACAACACTAAATTCCATAAGGGCTAATATCTTAAATTATTGGCAATTCAAGGAGTTCTTTACATTTATGAATGTTGTCTAAAGGGACATTACTCACCCACTGAATTTCGATTGCGGTAAAATATCGAACAGATTTTGTGAGAATCTTAAAAAATAATTTTTTTGGCTAGAGCTTCTCATGAGCAAGGTCACAGATTTGTAATTTATATTAATTTAGATCATTTATTTAAATGAGTTAAATATATATCACCGAAAGATGTGAAAGAAAATGTATTACAACGCATGCAACATTTCAGAGTGAATTTAATCTAAAAATCAAAACAAGCATCTTATACATTTTGGCTAAACATGCTCTTGTGGCCTCTTTTTAATTTGGAGAAGTGACATTCAATAATATATTTTAATTAGTAAAAAATTGTTTCAGAATCTTATTTTTATTTTAAATGCCAACAGACTTCGAACTCAAAATTCGAAATACAATTTATTTAATGAACTATTTTAGCATGTTGTCGCAATCTGAATATAAAATATCGTTTGGTAATATGAATATCATTATCGATACAATTTGAAAGTGTGTCTTTCATACAGAAACACAGTTAAAAGGGAAAAATATTTCCAGCTTGGGTTTTCTACGCAATTCTACAGCATTTTTTTTTTTTAATGAATTTACAGCTCTTGCATATTTTATCATTTACATCATTCATGCATTTACAGCTCTTAAATATTTCATCATTAATGATTGAGTAGACTCATTAAATTAACAATTCATGCTCTAGTTATGTGTTTTGAAAAAATAAGTCTTACTAGACACTTTCTACTACTCATTGTTAAAAATCTCATTTTTCAAAAAAATGTAAATATGTTGATTTCTTGGTTTTTTTAGGAAAAAATTATCTTTTCATTTGCGTTTAAATAGAAGATTCACAAGCAACAGAAAAAAGAGCAAGATAAGCTGAATATTGCACAAATTGAATAACACAAGAATCGTGATAGTAAAAAAATAAATAAAATATAATGTATTAACATATTATCTTTAAAACGGTAAATTATTAGTGCTTTCCTATCACTTATTAATCCTTTTCTGTTGAATAATTAATTCATAGTCTACGCTTCTACATCCAAATGCCAGGTCTTAAAAAATGGAAACCTCTTCGTATCACACACACACATTGAATACGTATTATTTAACCCTTTATATTAACCCTTTAACCCTTTTTATTTAACCCGTGTTTTTTCTTTTTACAACAGAACAATTTTGGTTACATAAACTATACGTAGGGCACACTATAATGCTGAAACTAAGACGCTATATTTTTAGGAAAATTTTAAACACTGATTTAGGACCGGGGCATATATGTCCCATCAGTCCTGACCACTGGGACTTATGTGTCCCGGTAGTCTTCAATGAGTAATTTTGTAAAGAAAAAACCAATGATATATTCTAGTCATAAAAATTTAATTAAGAATGATATGGTTTAAAACAATCAATGCACAATGGAACATTACACATCATGCACATTATTTTAGTGCGCGATTCCTTCTTTTGTTGTGCACATTTACGGCACCGCCGTCGTGTTTTTGTTGTTACTGGCAGATGGTCACCAACATTGAGTAAGCTCCGTGATGTTTTGGATGGGTGTCCAGTTCCTCAACGGCGTTGATACTGTGCGTTGAGCTTTCCGGGCGACATCAAGGCTTCTGCAAGAGGTACAATGAAATCAAGAAGTGGGGTTTTTCGATGTTTGAGTTCGCAGTACGCAATCCATGAGTTGACGACTGCGCTCATCAATAGGCGAAAAAATACTTTTTCCACCACTTGCAAGATTTTCGATCTAATTCATAGACATTTGCCATTTGGTCTGCAAGGTCTACACCTCCCATGATTTTGTTGTAGAATTCGATTGCCACAGGACATTCAAATTCTTCTTTGCTTCCATCTTTCACGGTGCGATTTACTTTTGCGTATTTAGCTTCGTGGCAATTACTTAGCATCATCACTTCCTTTGAATCAAGCCACCTCGTACACATTGTTCCATTTTTAGTTACGAAAAACTCAGCCTCACCCCTTTTGCTTAGTTTTGTTGCAAAATTAGGAACATCTTTGCGTGTCGTGATGCATGTACCAACAGCAGGAAATTTCAGGGTTTCCATCAGGTGCACGCTTGTAAAAAATCGGTCAAACGCAAGCATGACGTCTTTTCCTCTGATTGTCTCCGTTATCTTTGATACTACCCGTTCCCCGAGTGTGCCTTGAACTCCACCTGTTTCTTTTCCGGAATAAATGTTCATGTCATATGCATCTCCTGTTTTTGAATCACATCGCTGCCAAATTTTTATCCCTCTTTTCACAGGTTTCATCGGCATATATTGTTTTAGGGATGAACGTCCCTTGAATTTAGTCATTGATTCATCAAAAGATTGATATGAGCTTTCACTTCGGCATTGTTTGAAGGGTTGTTTCAGGCACGAAACAACCTCGTCAATGTATGTAATATGTTTTACTTGCATTTTCTGGCTTTTCTGGTTCAGTAAAATATAGTTTCGACAACAACGTTTTACATCTGTCTCTTGAAATAGCACTTTTTATTGCTACGTTTCCCAAAGAAGGATTAGATGACCAATAATGAGAGAATTTCGACATCTTATTGTAAGACATGACAAGCATGCATCCTAGGACAAGCATAATTTCAGAGGGGTCTGTAGGGTGAATTGTTTGTCCTAACTTTTTGCGTCGTTGATTTGTGCATTGAGAGATCCAAATCATATAAGACTCTTTGGAAATAACTTGAGAAACACGTCCAATTTGGTAGCTGAACGATTTAAATTGAATAACAAACTAGGTGATGATTCTGCTGGAATTATCGTTCGAGGTTGAAAAGTTGAATCTGCATGAAACCATAAGAATGTGTGAAGAGAGATCCCCTTGGATCTCACTGTGAGAATGAGAATAATTTTGAGTCAAAGAAGAACCAGTAGCCATTTTTATGAATAACTTTCTTTATATTTGGTTATCTTTCCCAAATAAAATCAAAGACTTTTAATAACAAATAAATCAAAATATCTTTATGAGGTTTAAAATAGGACTTTCCTTTATATATTAACTTAAATATTTAATGATCCAATTAATTAACAATTAGAATATCGATCACGCAGAGATTACTGCAATAAGAGATCCCAGGATTATATTAAATAATGTTCCTACTGAACATTTAACTTTAATCTCACTGCTAATATAAAGCTTTAATGAGGCTTTAATTATAAATCAATATTTACCACACTGAATCTCAGCTCTTCCTGAGCCTAATTTATCCACCTAGAAATCTTCAATAATAAATCTTTAACTTCACTATTATAACTTCCTGCTTCAATCTCTCTCTCTCCTACTGCCTCCCACTTTACTATTCCGTTTGACTTAAATACTTTATCTAATCTGCATAATAAGGAATCCCTGTCCTCTTTTTGGAGCTGATTGGAAATAGGTAGGGAATTAAATTTCCCAAAAAAAGACGTCTCAGAAGGTTAGTGATAAAGTTCCGTATAGATTTGTCACAAATGGTCTGCAGCCTGAAGCATTAGCTGATGACATTTCATCAACTGATGAAAGTGATGCCGTATCAGTATCACTCAAAGCATCACTGTTCTTTTCATTTTGGGGGATGGTGTCTTGATCGATATCCATTTCACACTCGTCTGAATCGGATGAGTACTTCAAATTGTGGGCTGGATCCTGAAAATCGGGATCCTCTATTTCCTCATCAAAATCAAGATATTCGTCATCTGACTCTTCTAAAAATTTTTTCATTTCTTCATTAGTAAGTCCCCGGCGTCGAGTCATTTTAGATTGAATTAATGTGTGCCTATAAATTAAAAATAATAAGCAACTATTTCAAAAGTAACCAAAAAATATAATATCAAGAGAAATGATCACATAAGACTGTTGGGACAATGTGTTCCCATTATTCAAGACGAGAGGGACACATATGTCCCGATAATAAAAACGGAAGTAAAACTTTGCCACTTACCAATTTATTAGAGGTGATCCACTTCGTGAGTAACTTATATGGCTTTAGACCTATGGATCAATCAAAATTTAATCGAAAATAAGTGGTATTTTTCAAAACTATAAACTATTTACTTTCGTACAGTATGGAATGAGCTGCAATAACACTTCAAAAACGCGGGAATTGCACTATGTACGGTTGCGCCATCTATGTTCTGTGAATGTAAATACTTTCAAAAATATTGGCAGGACTGGTGGGAAAGTCTCCAATTAGACAGAAAAGCGTTTCTGTCCCAAAAGAATTTTTTTAAATTTGCTTGGGACGTATGTGTCGCGTTAGGCGCGAAATCTTAAAAATAAAGTATTACTAACCAATATACTGGCCATCCGGTATAGTGGTTAGTAACGCTGAATGCGGTACCGTGGGGCCTGGGTTTGAATCCCGGAGAAGGCATGGATGTTTGTAAATGTAGAGTGTCTTTGTGTCATGGGGGTACTCTAAATAGCCGTCTAGACGCAAGTCCTTTCGTGAGGTTGGCGGAAGAGAAGTGGGAGGTCTCTGACCACTCCCAGGGTGTTCTCCCTCCAAATTGGGGTGGAACCAAGATAAAAAAAATCGTACTGTCACCTGCATGGGGCTCAAGGCTACGGCTAACGAAAGGTGTGCATCTAGCTCTTGCTATGATGAATTTCGTGGGCCTTGATCTGGTGTTACTGTCGATCAGGTAGCATAAGTAACAACAACAACAACAAAAAGACATAAGACGAGTATTTCTTCTGTTGAGCCGAGGTTCGAGTCCTGAAACCATTGAAGACCCACCGTGTAAAGAGGCTTATGCTTGTAAACTCTGTCGAGGCTCCAAGTCTTCCTGTTACCTTTGTGTGGAAGTTCGGAAAGTGGTGTCGTCCTCGTCACTTGATCGAGGTTCAAAAATACAAGGTCCGTTGCCAAGAGACCTAGTGTAGTTTTGTAGTTCGAAGCTCATAAAAAATCAATCGATCAAGGTTAATTTGGTTGTCTGTTTAATATGCAATAACTTTGAATATATTTGTGGAAGAAATTTTAGTAATTTCCTTTTTAATTGATATAGAAGTAATTACTGATAATTTTTCAGATCCTGGAATGGTAAAATAGTTTTTGTGTCCATTAAATTTCAAAAGTTGTTTTCTCATCAAATGCAATACTTTTTATGCACAAACACACACATAAAAAATTATCAACATTGATCCGTAAGTTTAAGCGCAATGAATAATTGTCCACTGTTCTTACGTTGCTAAAAAAATTAAATTCGGAAACATTGTAACATCTGGGGAAATATCTAAATTACTTTAAAATACTTTCACTCATAACATAGAATTTATGTTTTCAATGAAGTACACACATTAATTTTCCATTTATATATTTAAAATAATTATTAGTAAGTATATAATTCTATATGAGTGTCACACGTACTGTGTTCAATATATATACATATGTATATATCTGTGAGAAGTTTTATTTCAAAGTGTATTACAGTCATTGAAATTCACCTTGGAGTTAATGATTTGGAATCATTGGGATTACAATGACATATTTATTTAAGACTATTCACTTACAAAAATAAGTTTTATACAGAGCAAAAAGCCCATGTGGGCAGTTTACAATGGATAAAAGCGTTCTTCCTTTACTCTAGATCTCACTTTATATACTTCTATTACAGAAAGCTTCTTGAATTTTCCTTACTCTTATGATTTCTGTGTTGTAATACGGCTGATGCGGTATTGCCTCATCTCACCACGAAATGTGATGACGCAGGGAAAATTTAAGAGATAAAATGGCGGTCAAATTTATATTTCTCGTTAGGCCAGTAAAAAAAAAGAATTAAGAGTCACGCGATATTTTGGAGGGTTCAAGACCTTCAGGATTAAATCAAATCCTTTCAAGAAAATTGAAATAAGAAAATTATTACACATACATACTTGCTAACACAGATAGACACACGCACACACAGTGGCGTAACGGAGAACACTTGGGCCCCCCTGCAAAGTTAGGTTTTGGGCCCCCAAGTTGGATTTTACAAAGGGTATGTAGTTGGCGATAGTCAGGTTGTGGGCCCTCTAGAACCCTGGGCCCCCCACGATGTGGGGGTTGGGGGGGTGTACGTTACGCCACTAATCACACACATTACGCACTTGCTAACACAGACAAACACACAGGCACACACATACACACACGCGTATTTAATATGTAACATAAAAGCCTGATAGAACTTTGTATTTCTTGTAGCAGGCGTATAGAAGGTTTTGTTTCGTTTTAAAAGTATTTTCATAGACTTCCTCTTGTATCATTTATAAATAGACCATTGAATACTGTGCATTACTCTGATATACATTCAAAGACATTTTAACCAGTTAATAGATACATAATAGTGCTTATCATTAAACTAAGAGAAACGAGATTTGATCTTCAAAGAATTAGGAAAAGATCGCCTTAAACTCTAAGGCTTTCAAATATTCTGAGGCTTCTCCAGCACTTTATAACCAATATACGTTAAGAAAAGGATTGTTAAAAATTACTTTCAGATCCTTGATGTATGTTGGGTTCCTAAACTGTAGCTCTAGCACCCTTACGGATTATAAGGCCTTGAATCTATTACCTAATTGTTGGAAGTTTGGGAATAGGGTTTTTGATTTCCCGGGTTTTTCCCATTTCTGGGAATATCCGGGAAGGTAATTGTCGTTCCCGGAATTCCCGGGAATACGTCAAAAATTTTTAAAATTAAAAGCAAGCTATTTTTAAATAAAATTAATAATAATTATATAATATAAGGATATATACATAAATTCCAAAATTAATACTTATTTATATAATGAGCTAAAAAATAAAAAATATATATAATAAATTGATTATTCATTTTTAAAATGGGATTTCAGAAAGCATAAGCAATCTATACTTTTATCACTTAGCCTAGTTCTAAGCTTTGTGACAAATAATCTGGCAGCAAAAAAAAATGCTCTCTCGGCTTCAACTGAGGTTGGAGGAATTGTTTTTAAAGCTTCTAATAGTTTTATAATGTTTGGTGATGAATTTTCAGTCGAGTCAAACAACTGCATCTCTTCTTTCGTGATTTTGTTGAAACTAGTACTTTTTTTTTGGTTAAACAATATAAAATTTTTGCTTTAGAGTAAATTGCTTTCTCTAATTTTTCGTCTAACGTTAGAGGTTTTTCTATCAAAATCTCAGTGCTCTCTTCTTCTGAGTGCGAAGAGTTGGATATTGATTCCTCTTCTTTGCAGAAAAGCCTTGTCCCCCTCTCTCTCTCATTTGGGCTTATCTAACCAAACAGTTTTTACTAGGCAATCGCGAAATATCGACTGTAACTGCAGCTTCTTCATATTTTCTCTCAAAATTCAGATATTGCATTAGTCCTATTAAATTATCGTTGCGTCTCTGGATTAGAGAATATTTCATATTTTTTCGAAAATTCCGAATTTTGTTCATTCGATTCTCCAATAACGAAAGAAAATACACCTTCTGCGGTCAGCAAATTTGCATTTCGACTGCATAATTTTTCTAAGCCAATTTTTTCTGGCTTTAAGCCTGCTACAATTGTAGTCACTGTTTCAAACTCTACATTGGTCATCATTTGCTCTTCTTTAATGTCAATTGGTGCTTTTAAAGTTACTGACTTTATTTCTAAAAATCTTTCAAACTATTCCAGCGTGTTTTGGTATCCAAACAAACCATCTTTTCTCACAGCCAAATTCTTTTTTATTATATTTTTGTAAAATATTCCTGAGAGGTGATTTTCTGAATAATTTTACTACATTTCTTATCTTTTTTAGATTCCCGGGAATAGAAAAACTAAAAAAATCGTATGATTTCCCGGGAATCCGGGAAAGAAACCCTAGTTGAGAGCAGTGCCTACGAGATTGGATGCACACAATGCACAGTATTCAGCCGAGGTATAGCTGAAGCATACCACCAGTGAAAAAATAATTTAATCAGCCGATAGTGTCATGAATATTTCAAATAATGGATGTGCTTGCTGACCAAGATGAGGGCCATCTTCCTTGCAGAATTATGCCTAAAATCAGTTTATCGATACTGAAAAATTGGACGTTTAGTGTCAAGATACTCATAACGTTCCTTGCTAGTGACTTCACTATCACATACAATGTTGTTAATACTGAAAATAAAAAAAGTGGGGGGGATCAGACTTACACTTTTTTGAGCTACAGATTTCAATTATTTTCCAATCAATATCTTAATGTTATATTTTCCCAAATAAGGATTTTGCGAGCTATTCTAAATAGAATTAATATCGAAACATGTTACTTCTTTTATACATATGTAAAATTTGTAAAAGAGCATTGGAAATTTCGCTGTTACAAAAGTTTCTAAATTTTTCAGGTTAATAAAAATCATTTTAAAATATGTAAGGATCTTGCCTCCGCGCCTAGAAATGTGGTAGAAAGGGAAGGAAGACTAACCATCTTTTAAAATCACTTAGTTTATTTGCAACACAAATAACAACACAAGTTCGATCAATCAAAACTAAGAGATGCACCCAGTTTAAGCAATATGAAGACAATTAACGAGGTACGTGAGGAATGAGAAGACTTACCAGTAACACTTACTTCAATTACAATAGCCTTCCTAGGACTGACAAATCGTCACCTTAATTATTACGATTATCAAATACTTAACATCTGCGTTACACTTAAAATTTGCTTAATCACTGCTCCGTTAGAAGCCTATTTATCTCTCCCTCTAACTTGTAAGCCTAGACTTTATATAGTAGTCTTAATTTGCATGTTCACGTTCTCTTCTTCAGAGGAAGCTTTCTAATAAAATAGTTTTTAAGAACCAGAAATTCCCCAAGAGGCTTGTTAGTGAAAGGGTCACGTATGAGCCGTTATAAATGTACCGAAGTACTTTCCTAAAATGATACACAAACCTTATTTTTAAGTGAAAATTTAAACATTAAACACAATTTTTATTATTTAATAGAAACTAAAACACGGGGAAAATTTGATTTTATCGCTAGAAATTCATTATTGAAAATGGCGCTTTAACAAATTAAATATTGTCTTGGAATTATTAAAACAATATTTTAATAAAAGAATTTTTTTTCATAGGAACTGTTCTCTCACACTTTTTACAGGAATTTAAATAAATAAATAAAATAAATTTCCTATAATTACATAAAAATTGTAAGTTATAAGGGAAAAAAATGAAATGTATGCCCTTTAACCAATGTAACTGATTTATTTCTTAGAAATTTTTCAGTTGCTAATTTTCGATAGCTTAATTTTTTACAAAAATGCATTTTCACCAGAAAAGCACATTTTTAACACAATTGCACATAAAATTAATTTTGATTATTTATTTTAAATTAATAGTTATATAAAAAATTACGATGTCGAACATTTAAATAAAATAACTAAGAAAAATTTGATGAATTATTTCAAAATTCTCTAAGTTAAATATCTTGAATATTAAAATGCACTTATATTTCGAGTTTTTTTTTCTAATCATTGCTCCTTAAAATTTTTTGTATATTGCTATGTAGATAAATTTTTCATTTCCAATAAGTTGTTTTTGATATATGTAACCAAATGCTTTATAATACTGCTTTTATTTTTGTAGATGGAGAGTTTGTGTTCCCAAAATATATGATTTATTTTACAGTGTATTTTGAGTTCAACTCAACACTTAGCTCTGTCGTCAATAAATTGGGTGGATATTAATTTACTGAAGCAATCAAACTCAATAGATAGATATACAATAACAATTTCCTCAAGTATAAGAAATCAGAAAGAAAACTTTTTTCTTATAATTGATACTATAATCATCATTTGCGTTTGTATAAAAGCTGTTAAATATTTATAAAACAAATCACATTATTTTTTTTTTTTTGCTTAATATATTTTATTTGAAATTCCACTTCCTAATTTCTTTCTTTAAAAATAGTTTGCTAAAGTAATACATTATAATTATTTGATTAAATTCGTTTGCTATTTTTAATAACTGTTCCCGTAACTGCAATTTGAAAAATAATTAATCTTCAAAATTGTCATTTCTTAATTCAACTTTTATCTTGCAGTAGTGTTGGGATGTAACATGAAGAGAAAAGAGTCTGGTCTTATGTCTCGATTGATTATTTGTAGCAAAAAGTTTTCAGACATTTTTTTAGTGTTAATTTTTCTTACAAACCACTGATAGTTAACACAAACACAAAATTTCACATTCAAGTTTTTTATTTATATCCTCTACTTTTTTTAATCACTCTTTCCCCAAAGTTTCACCCAAAATAAATTTAAAAAATTTTTTATTCTCATAATAAGTTTCGATTAAAAGTGACAGAATTTCACAGAATGGATGAGTGACTGTACTTCTCCAATACATTACCAATAAAAGCTCTTTGAAATCGAGGAAGTACTCAGTTCTGTAACAACCCATTTTAGAAAGATAATTTATATCACTTCGCCTTCCTATGACAATAAAACACATATCCCTTTTCTTACCCCCATAATGATAACATAGGCACACCAAACCTGGGAAGAATCAGGATGCATGGGGAAACACCCCACCAGCAGCAGCACTGTCCCCGATTTCAGGCGCGGCCAGCAACACAGTGTGAAAACCCATCCCCAAGAACAAAAGAGCGGGAAAGTAGAGCAGAAAACACTTCTCTCGTAGGCTTCTCATTGCCAGGTAACACTGGGTCAAGAGACACAGGTTGAAAACACAGCACGGAGTTCGTTTTCAATTACTCTCAGGTAAGGAAGACTCATTAGTATGTTACACTGCAAGTTCTTTTTTCTCTCTCTTTGTTTGTGTTCTACGTTACTTTATCGAACTGTTTCACTATTGTAGGAGATCGTTTTCGTTGATTGGGTTGGATAATTCGAGTGGAACAGTAAATATGACGGATGCCTGAAGTGATGTTTTCTTTTTGATCTTGTTTTTTCTTCGATGTTTCGTATGTTTTACGCTGTTCGCTATCAATCAATTGTGTTTTGTTAGACTGGGGCTAAAAGGAGTTCAAAACGATGCCGTTTCGAAAAAAATGGTGATGTGTTGTTTACAATAAATATACCTGACCCCGGATATAGGCTTGTAGGTGATACGGTAAACTCTCGAATCAAAAGGACCTTTCGGGTAGCCAATAATAGGTATTTTTTGATCGAAAAAATGTTTTTAATCGCAAGAGAGTTTTAAAGAAGTTAAAAGTTCAATACAAATATTTTTTATACGTGTGTAGCTGGTACATTTCATATTAGTTTTTTAATTCATTAATGGTTTGTGATTCTTGGAAGTTTTTTCTATGTTAAGTCTTAAAAATTATCCTCAAAAATACACACAAAGAATATTTTGCATAAAAAGAAATTTCCTCCTGATATATAGTTCAGAGATATTATCTAAAATCCTCTTTTAGATTTGCACGATTAAAAGTAATTTTTATTTAGTATGTAGACCAGAGAAGATCCATTCAAACCTACTCAAAAAATTCCTTCAAGATTTTTAGTTGAAGAATTTTCATTTATAAAGTTTTAAAAACCAAATGAATGATTATATCTTTCACAAATGAAATAAATATAATCTTCATGATCTGTACAAAATTATTAAAAAAGAATTGATTTTCTAAATTCATAATTGTTTGCAAATTGTCCAATATCAGAATTGTCATGCTTCAAATTTATTGAGATATTGACAGCCATAAATAGCGTTATTAAAAGAACATAATAATATGGCGGGGGTGCAAAACGAAAAGTATGTGTTATAATAGTCAAGAATGATTCACCAATGCATGTACCAGTTTCATCTTTTCTCCTGAGTTAAAATTATAAGTTCCTCTATTAGAATCCAGTTAAATGCTCTAATATCACTATTGTTAGCAAACTTAAAAAATGCTAATTTCATTAGTTAAAAAATGTTTCGAAACTTTTTCTCTCTTTTATCTAATCAAACCTCATTCTTTCATTCCGAAGAGTGACTGAAGTAATTTGGAACAATGTAACATCCAAAGATCAGTAGGAATTTGAATATTCCTTTCTCCCCCTCTCCCTTACAATTCCCCCCCGTTCAATACTTAATACATTTATTCTAACAAATAGCAAAAACTGAGAAATCGATTGCTTAAAAACTTTACTTCAAAACTATGATACGGTCTGTTAGCTAAATGCCCCGTGTTATCTCTGTTGAATCGTAAGCTCGATTCCCGATGCCACTAAATACCTATCGTGTAGAGGCGTTTCAAGTCCTCACGTTGGAGTGGCGGGAAATTTTAAAGAGTAGGATACCAACTCTAGAGTCGTCGTTGTCACTTGACCTAGGTTTAAAATTACGGAGGTCCGTCACCAATAGTTCACACTTCAAAGTACGGCGTTGATAAGCAATCAATCAATTCAATCTATGATTCCTATATTGGAATGAGATCTATATTATCATTGCACAATAAAATATTTTACATAACTTACAAAATTGGGATTTTATACTTAGTATACCTGTATTAAAAGAATAAATACTAAAATACATTTTTTCTTATGTTTTAGCATAAATACCTCCTCCTTTTCGATTTCCTCCCTCCTACCTTTGTGATAGTGAAATAATGAGCAGTTAGTTCAATCAGTTAAGGAAAAATTGCTTATCTTTTTTTTTATTTTGTGTCATGTGATATTATGCAAAAGGCAATATTTGAAGACATAAAAGATAGGAATATTTATTTTTAGTACCTTTATTTTCCTACCTGACAATAGTTTGAAACTTAAATTTCAACAACAGGGAGAGAAGAAAAAATACGAATGTTTCTTAGTTTCTTTGGAAATTAATTATGAATCGTAAATTGTATCTCGTGCTATTGGAATTTATACGATGAAATTTGTGTTATACGAAATTAAAAAAAAAAGCATTGTGCTTTTTTTTCTTTCTTGATGATTGGTCAACATTTATGAATCTTTGCATCAGACTTAGAAAAAAGAAGAATTGCTGTTTTAATGTATTGTTAAATAATCATATTCAATTGTGACACTACATTCAAGAAATTTTAAAGGGCTTTAAAACACCTTTTTTTCAAAATTTTCAGGCATCTAAATTGTGTAATTAAGATCTTTTTAGGTCATAAGCATTCAAACTCCTGATATTGTTCTGTACAACTACAATAAATTATATCTTTTTGTAAGAAAATTGCAGTGTTCAATAGATGGAAGGAAAATAGAGAGAAACTTGTTTTTGAACGAATCAAAATGTACTCTCATTGAGAAAAGAGAACACTTTCTCAATCCTTCCAATATCCAATATAAAGGAGGAGCGTTATTTATGAGCCCTTTCTTTTTGCGGTTCGATTAAATTGTCAATGACAAATGACTTCTACAAACAATTTCGAACACAACACTTGTAGACAAATATTTCATCTTAGAGCAGGCTCAAAAATTATTATCTTGAAAACTCATGAGATTTATGTATTTTTTAACAATGCTTTTTTCGCAGCTTGATCATTCAAAACAATAATCAAAAATAAAATAAAATTCTACAAATTGACATTTTCTATCCTTAATTGCTTTCTTTTGTCTGAATCCCCTTTAGAGCAAAACATCTGTTTTCCCTTGGCTATGTAAACGTCCTCAACCTAATAATTAGAGGTAAATAAAAAATAGCTTTATTCTATATTATTTATTTTAAAAACTGTTTTTCTATTACAGTTAACAGCAGCACAATGGACAAATTTGAAACGGTTCTCCTGATATTTTTGTTGTGTTTTGTCTCTCCAGCGACAGTGACTGGCTCGGCGATGTATCCGAATGCAATGTCCACTCTAATTCAGGTGGCATTCGATCCTGTTTATTGGCTGACCACCTTCCATCGCATGGACCTGAGTCGTCAAGTTCGATTTCGCTGGCTGAGGCTTCTTCCCGATTTAATTCATGGTCGATTACATATGAGACCGATTTATAGATGAAAAAGAGTAATTTGAACTTGGCACAGAAGAATTCTTTCAACCAAACATCACTTCATCAACATTATTTTTGCCAAATGACGTAAAAGACGGTTCCTATCTGGTGATATTTGCTCTTTTTCAAAAACTCTAGTGATACTCAAAGGTTTTAGTCATTTTTACTAAAAACAGAAATGATTTTGTGTATAATTGTGTATATATTTGTGTATATATTTGTGTGAAATGATTAAATGAAAGTAGGGGAATTTATCTGTTAATATTTTTTTGACCGAGTGTGGTTGTGGTATGATTTATCTTTTGACTGGTGAGATTTGGACAGCTTTCAATGACTCATCTTTTCTTATTCTCAGGAGGTTACAAACGGTCATTCTATGTAGGTATTCTTTACAACTGCCTTTGTAAAACTGCATTTTCAAATGATTCGAATACACATTAACTTTTTAAGAACTACAATTGCTTAAAAAATACAGAAAAATAAGAAACTCCTCCAAGAATGGATCAGTAGTACATAAATGAAACAAATCAGTTGACAGCTATTTAACTTTTCACCACTTGAAGCTTCCACGCCACCTAATCTATAGCTTTGGGCCTGGAAAGATTTTAAGAGCCCCTTCAAAAGATGTTTTTTAAAAGCACGCTAGAAACAACACTAAGCCCTATTTCGTGACCATGAACCCAAGTAAAACAAAGTAAAATGTGGACAATGGTGAACTTTTAACGTGCGTGTGTTAAATATATAAAATGAATATCAGTCAATGTGCAATTTCATCATCGATTTGTTTCTTAAAAGTATTGCCATCTGTGAATTTTGTGATTTTCTGAGATAATTGTGTAAATTATGTATATATGTCCTTTAGTATCGTCTTAACTTAACTCAGTGGCGCAACAGCCCATGAGGGCGTAGAACTACTGTGCCCATATCAGTACATTTGAACTTGGACCCTGAGGTGCAGGAGCAGATGTTCCGTTCAGGGGGTCAGCCTGATGCGAAAACCACCAGTGTTGAGTTCCCAAGCAAGCTTGGTACTCATTTTTCGACTCACTGAAGGGATGAAAGGCTGAGTCGACCTTGCCCAGGCTGTGTATTGAACCTTGGACCTGTAGTGCGGAAGTGCGATGCACTTCACTGAGCTGTATCAGGGCCGCGGTAGCTTAGTGGTCAAGGTATCGGATCGTGGCTTGCCTTGTCACGAGTTCGAGCCCAGTACCACTAAAGACCCGCCATGTAGGGGCGCGATGTGCGTTAAATCTGTCGACAGCTCAAACGTCCTCCTGTTGGTGTGGTGTGGCAGTTAAGAGAGGAGGTGCCAGCTCAGGTGTCATCCTCGTCTCTTGACCATGGTTCAAAATTACGAGATCCGTTACCAAAAGCCCACGAGTAGTGGAACAGTGCGACGTTAATATTCACTCATTCACTCACTGGACTGTAGTAGTCTTATAGTAAATTAGATATCGCTGTATCGTTTATTTTCTTAACAAAATGTCAGAATTTCTTCTGTACACCCAACTCGTTTTTTTTTTTACACAGTCTTTTTTTTACACGATTATTAAATAACACGTTACAAGAATTTAAAGATATTTTTTTTTACACGAATTTCAAAAATAATTTGGACATTCGCTCCTTTTGGGTGAGAACGATTTGAACGAGTTTATGACAGTTTATGATAATGAAGAAGTCGATACTGGAGAAGTAGAAGGGGAAGTTCGGCTATTAATAACGGATTTAATTCGTGAGGATTTGAAATTTGCTACAAGTATAGAACAACATTTTGTTACTCAATTCCAAACATAGAGCGTGCATTAAAATTTCTACGTAATCTTGTGTATCAAGAATTATGTAATAAATTTGAAAAACCAAACAACAGCCACTAATAAGACTTCGCGACAACAAAAAAACCAGCAACCGATGCCATTAACAACGAACGAAATTCTTCATTTGAATCTAAACCGACTTTTGTGCTAAATCTATCTGATACATTTACTGATGATAGCATTTTTTTATCAAGTTCTTAATAAACATGTATGCTTGTCATCAAATAGCGAAGAATAATTGTTTGTTTGTAGTATTATTCCTAATTTCTCAATTTGAATTTTTATATGTGTGTTGTCTGTACTCATAGACTAAATTTTCACTTATTTTAATTTTTTTCTAAACAAAAATGAATTGTTATTGCTTTACAAATATGTAAAAATTTTATTATTATTTTTTGCACTGTTTTTTGGGGAAATGTTTAGAGTTTTCATACATGATTTTTTAAAATTGTGGAACATATGTCCAAATTTATCATATCTCGCATGTATTTTTTACACTATTTTTGTTTGCACGGTTTTCTAAGGAAATTATCTACCGTGTAAAAAAAAGAGTTGGATGTGTATATTGTTTTAATATTTAACAACTGGATAAATTCATTGCAGTCACATGATGCGTGTAATCCAATGTTTTCTATTGAATTTAAAGCTGTGACGTTAGCCTTCGAATTGTTGTGGTACTTATAAAATCCAAATACAACTTTAAACTTGATAATTAGGTAAAAATGTCCAGATATTAAAATTCTTCACAAAATTGTTCGGAATAAAAAGAATTCTAATATAAAACGAATACTTTTAATCTTAGTACTGTTTACCTTTGAGGGCAATTATTGTTAACAAATGTTTATACATTTTAAGAGAAAATTTCTGTAAAAAAACAAAAGCTGGCAACAAGGAAGCAAATTACCGATCTCCTGACTACGACGTTAAATGAGTTAAGTATATTGGAAAACTGCGAAAAGAATAAAAATTGTGGTATTATCTGAAAAAAAGAATCTTTTTTTCTCCCTCGTTATTTGTTTCTTTTTGCACAAAATAACTTGGAAAGAATGATGTAAAATTAAAATATTTCTTAATAAAGCAACTTTATTTCAACGAATATGACATGATTCCGATTGCTTTTCTCTTTTATTGTTTAAGAAACAAAATATAACTTTATAATTTGAAATCAGCCTTTTATATTGAAATTTTTAAAATGCATATTTTCAAATGATGTATAGCTTTTAAAAAGTTATGTGGTAAAATTTTATTAACTAATAGTAAAATTCTTCATAAATTTTTAAGTAAGAACTACGCAAAGATAATACACAAAGTATTACACAAAGATAATACTCAAAGTATTACACAAAGATAATACACAAAGTATTATACAAAGATAATACACAAAGTATTACACAAAAATAATACTAGAAAAAAGCATTTGTTTTGTTTTTTGCGGTTTTACTTTCAATATGTATTTTTAATTTCATTAATCAATGACTAGTTGAGAAAAATATATTCAGTTATAAGTAAAAAAATTGAAACACATAAATATGATTAACAGCGAAAATTAATCATGGATTAATTGAACTTACCAAACAAAAAGACTGAAACTTATTTAAAAATCAAATCCATAAATACCTAGCTTGAATCTCTAAGAATCAATAAAAATTATTGCAAAACGGCAACACAAAAAAATCCTCATTTCAACGTCTTCTTTACTTTCTATACCTCGCTTAAAAGTCTGAAAATATCTAGTTTCTAGGTATATGCAGTTTTGAGTTTTACAGTTCTAGAGAAAGATTTTTTATTAATGAAAAAGCATTAATCATATAAAAATAAATAAATAAAAACTGAAACTTCTTAAATCAAAGCAAAATAATCTTTTTTTCACGGAAGAAATTTTAAGCACAACGAGAATGACCCTAAGCATAATTATTTTTGCAATATCAACGAGATGAAAAGAAAGTATTAATTGTTTCAGAAAAATCAATGCTACGTTCAACGGTTTCTAAAATCTTTCGAGTGTAACGTTGCAAAATATATTAATCTCATAATGTATTTTTTTATTGCACAATGTTAAGTTATTTATAGAAATACATTTCGCGAACTCAAGATTTGTATCGGAGTTGGACCCTTATTGTTTTTATTTGTATCTCTGTGTCAACAACACTTAGCTCATTTTGTTTCATACGTACAATTATGCTACGCATTTGTTCGTTAGAATAGGGATTCTTTGGGTTTGTTTGGAAGGCGCCAATTTTAATCAGAATATTTTAGATTAAAATACATATAGTTATGTTACTGTAATTTGAAATTTTCAAATTTAGATGTTTAAAACTATCTTAATATTTACTTGTTTGTCAGTAGGATTATAATTGCTTTTAATTTGAAAAATGATGAATCATTTTCCTTCCTCCTTTCGCCAAAAATATCCCCCCCCCCAAAAAAAAAATTGTAAAAATTCCCTATGTAATATAAACATGTACAATATATATACAAACATATTCATATATCACGTAATAATATAATAAAAACATATCGTGAAATAATTCGGGGTGATTCATAAATAAACACACATTTTCCATATGCTGTTAAACAATAATAGTTAAATTCAGACACCACCTTAGCAAACCGTAAGGTAGATGTATTTTTAAAGTTTGTGTTTAGTTCCTGACAGAAGTGATGTGCGCAATAATGTACGCATCATGTGACTAATTAGTCGAAATGACGATGTTTGAAGTGTAGAAGCTGTTTGTATTCTTGAATTTAGCAAAATGGAATCCACAACAGCTGTGCGACAGCATTTTTGATCAACTATAAAATCTATCAAGCAATGGTAAATTTAAAACTATGACCTGTTTGTGCAAAAGTAAAAGTCCTGGATCACAGTTGCTATCAATGTAGTTGATACCTTAACGTGCGTCTGGGCGGAAATGGATCACCGGCTCGATGTGTCTCGTGTGACTAAGGGTACCCACATAGAACATCTGTAACGGTCTTTAACAAAACTTAAAATGGTCCCATACAATTTTGTTACAGGTGATATATAATGTCTTACATTATTTTTGATTTTCAGTGCATTGAAACTGTATACTTCTTTATGAATCATCCTGTATAACTGTATACAAATTTCTAATACAATTATCATAATTTTCTTTATACACAACATACATATTATAGTGCTCTTCAAAATGAACCAAAATCTAAGAGAAGTATTAAAATACAAAATAATTAAAGACAATTATACATAATATGAAAATTTTGATATTTTAAAGTTTTTTCTTTATAAAAACTACCCTAAATGAAAAAATATTTAACCTACGACAAAACTTATGGTCCACTTTATAAAAAATAGTATAATAAACATTACAACAAAATTTCAAAACATTATCTGGTTTCATTCTTAAGACATCATGTACCTGGTAAAGGGTTTCTTTCGAAAACATAATTTTGAAAAAAAATCATTTAAAGTTTTATCTTACTGCCCCTTTACATGGAGTGATGTTTTTTAAAATCACTATAACTTTATTTCTATTTCGCGTAAAGGAAAAAGAAAAACTGTTTTGGAAAGAAAAGTGTTCAATCTATAAGATTTTGAAATAAAAAAAAAATGTCTTATGTAGACGAAAAACGTCATTTTCAAAGTAGGCAGTCACCTTAAGCTAGTATTATTTTAACAACATAAAACTTCTCATTAGTATTCCATGAAAATATTATTAACTACTTATAGGCATATATTTTTTCATTCTTCTTTTACACATATTGATAAATCAATATTATTGTATTCAAAAAGATAAATCTCGTAAAGATAAGTATAAAGAATAAAACCAAATAAGAATATAAGAATAAAACCAAAATGTGAATTCATTAGTATGCTGTAATTATTGTGAATTATATAATTTTGATTTATAAATACACCAATTATAAGGAACCTACATATCGACACAATTCATTATCATTTGGCAATCCTTTTATTTTCCAATTTAAAATATTTAATTGAAAATATATTCAAGATATAAAGATGACAAATAGTTTCTCAAAAATATTCTAACTTACATTCCTAAATAACGCTTCTGAATAAATATAGAGCTTTTTTTCATTAAAACAAAAACCAGGTTACATTTGTAGTACTTGAGTTCAGTGTTCTAAAAACTCTTATTACCAAATTAAAATAGTGCTTTATGGAGCATGTAGATTTCAACATAACAATGCCATTGTTTATTTTAAATCAAAGCTCTTCATTTTTTGTATGGAAAAGAAACATTTTTTTAGCATTGACAGCACTTCGCAGTTGATTGTACTGAAAGAAATTGATAAAATATATTATTTATTTTCATCGAAACTGCCTCATTTAAATAATATAGAAATAGTTTTACGTAAAATAACACAAAGGTTGAATAGTTTTTTTACGAGAATTCTTTATTTATACAAACTTTATCAAATTCTTTATGTAAATAATATGGAGATAAATAATTCCATATGTTGCAGGTAAATATGTTTTCAGAACTGTAGTATTTTTAGTACTTGTAAAACAATTACTTTGAAGAACTAGGGCTAAGAAATTTACAAATAAATTCAAAATTTATTGTCTCTCAATGCAATAAAATATAAATTAATAATAAAACAACTTTGTGCTAACAACAACAATAATAAAAAAACATCATTTTGAATTCCAATTTAATTTGCGCTCAACACAAAAATTAAAAATGAGAAATGAAATATAGTACCTTAAAATAGAAATTGATCGATTTATTTTTTATAGCACGAAGCATATCAATGAACATAATTATTTTTTTTCCTAAGCAAACTTATCGTTTTCTTCTTTGAACTATTTTCTTGCTACTTTAACTTGTTACCAGTTGCGCGAAGCTTTATTATTGTTTTTTTTTTTAAAAAAAAAAAGGAATAAGAATATTTAAAGGAAATTACCATTTATACTCAAACTAATTTTGTGATATAAATGATGATCAATAATAAGCATGAACATTTGTAAAATATTTAAGAGAATAAAAAATTTCTCAGCATTTTTTTTATATATTACCACTTATTTCTTGTTCCATGAATTGAATTTCGTAGGTATTTAAATATATAATGGGAATTCACGACCTCTCTTGGAAAAAACATCGGATATAAAACTTTCAATCAATGTCAATCGATTTCATTAATTGCATCGAAAATAAATAAAAGCGTTTGACATTGATTGAATGCTGAATGAATCACAGACATAAATGATGCATTAAGCGTAACTAAAAAAATCATCAATCAAGCAGACATACGATGCATTAATTCGTATTAAGGTATGCGACTACCTTCGAAGCATTTTTTTTTATAAATATATAAATTTTCAACTAAACACTTTTTTATTTGAAATAGGGCTTAAAACTAGGAATTCAAGTACAATTTCCACAAAATTAAAAACAATTTTGGATATATTGGTAATTTTGAGTGAAATTTTATTGAAAAACTGCAGTTACGGTAAGAATTGTATTCAAAATTCGAATTAATATATTTGAATAATATCTATACAGTACATATATAACATCATTATTTGTGTTTAGAGCTATCACATTTGTAATACTTTTGAAAGTTTTTGAAATATGTCATTTTTTTATGCAAGCACTCAGTTTTTTACAAAAAACTAATGTTATTTTCTCACTAAAAGTGCAATAAAATACATAAATATATATACAGAGATTAAATTATAGTCTAGACAGGAGAAAAAACTAAATAAAACATTTTCGGAAAATTTCACTTCAATATCTTAAAAAGAAATTTTGTAGTGAACTTTACCGTGAAGCAATAAATTGAAAAACAGTTTCTCAGAAAATGCATTTAAAGATTTTAATACAGTATAAAAAATATTCTACTAACTGTACATATTTTAAATTCACCATATTTATAGGTCAAGATATTTTTAGATTCATACTTAACTAATTTGGACTTTTTTAAAACTTTTGATGTTTTCTGGAAAGTTTTATAGACTATAACAATTTTCGTTTTTAGTGAAATTTCGATGAAAAATTGCAGTTACACAAGATTCTAATAAATGTATTCAAATAATATTTATACAGTACGTGTATAACATCTTTATATACGTTAGAAATTAAAAGATTTGTAATACTTTTGAAAGTTTTTTAAATATGCCAAATTTTATGCAAAAACGTGATTTTTTAAAAAGGTTAATGACTTTTTTTTCATAAAAAAGCAATAAACTACATAAATATAAACACAGAGATTAGATTTTTATTCATAACACAGATAGAACTAGATAAAATATGTTTTGAAAATTTCAATTCAAAAAAATATTTTATGTAGGCATCTACTTCCGGTTTTGTAAACTCTATTTCCGGTTTACTAATTATGATATAACTTTGCTTCTAGATATCGTAGAAACACACAGTGTTTTTGAAATCTTAAATGTATGGGCTATAAAATAAAAGCATAAAAGAAATTTCGAAACTTTTCACCAAAACGGCGAATTTTGGGTAGTTAAAGTAGTACTCAAAAATTTCATTTTAGTAAAAATAGCTTTTTTAATATTAGTATTTAAAAAAATTAGTGTATCTATATATATAAAGGAGAAAAGCGACTCACTCACTCACTGACTAATCACGATATTTCCGGAACTATTAAACCTACAGACTAGAAATTTGGTAGGTAGGTTCCCTTTATAGAGTAGACGTCAGCTAAGAACGGATTTTGCAAAGTTCGAAACCCAAGGGGCGTTACGCGAGTTTAAGGGGCGTTATAGATAATTATTTCCATTACTAAACTATTAGATCTACAGTCGTGAAACTTGGTACACAGATTTCTTTCATAAAGTAGAGATTCCCTACATAAAGATTTTTACGAAAATCGACCTCCAAGGGGCGTTGAGGGCGCTTAAGAGGCGTTATGCATAAGTATTTTCGTTTTTAAACTGTTAGACGTAAAGTCTTGAAATTTAGTAAGCGGATTCCTTTCATAGAGCACAGTTCCGCTGCAAAATGGGTTTTGTCAAAATCGACTCCCAAGTGGCGTTATAGGCAATTGACTCTTTTTTTAAACTATTAGACGTAAAATCTTGAAATTGAGTCAGGAGATTCCATTCACTGAGTAGAGATCTGTCATAAAACGGGCATTGTGAAAATCGTTTCCTAAGTGGCGTTGCGGGGGCTTAAGGGGCGTTACAGATAATTATTTCAATTTTTAAACTATTAGACGTACAATATTGAAATTTAGTAATCGGATTTCTTTCATAGAGCACAGTTCCGCTGCAAAATGGGTTTTGTCAGAATCGACTCCCAAGTGGCGTTGCAGAGTATTAAGTGGCGTTATAGGCAATTGAGTCCTTTTTTAAACTATTAGACGTAAAATCTCGAAATTTAGTAAGCTGATTCCATTCATTAAGTAGAGATTCGCTATAAGATAGGTTTTGTGAAAATCGTTTCCTAAGTTGCGTTGCGGGGGCTTAAGGGCGTTATAGATAATTATTTCCATTTTTAAACTATTAGACGTACGGTCTTGAAATTTGATATAAGTGGATTCCTTTCATAGAGTACAAATCCCCTACAGAATGGATTTTGTGAAAATCGACCCCAAGTGACGTTGTGGAGAATTAAGGGGCGTTATAGGCAATTAACTCCTTTTTTAAAATATTAGACGTGAAATCTTGAAATTGAGTAAGCAGATTCCATTCACTGAGTAGAGATATGCCGTAAGATGGGTTTTGTGAATATCGTTTCCTAAGTGGCGTTGCGGGGGCTTAAGGGGCGTTGCAGATAATTATTTCCATTTTTAAACTATTAGACGTACAGTCTTAAAATTTGGTAAGCGAATTTCTTTCATGGTGTAGAGATCCGCTACAAAATAGTTTTGGGGAAAATTGATCCCCAAGGGTCACTGAGGGGGATTAAGGGGCGTAATAGATAAATATTTCCGCTTTTCAACTAATAGAAACACCTGCTTGAAAATTAGAAGGTATGTTCCGTTCATGGAATAAAGTTCCTTTTACAAAGATTTTTGCGAAAACGGACCCCGAAAGGAGTGGGGTTGCGAGGGATTAAGGCGTGTTATAGAAAAATTCCTGTTTTGGAATTTAACTCATTTACTTGAAATTTGTTGAGCACTTTTCTTTAATTGAATAGAGTTCCACTAAGAATGAATTTTACGGAAATCAACTCCAGCGGGAAGCGGGGAGAGTTATTGGGCGTATTGGTAGACAAAATTCCCGTTTTTGAACTGCTAAGACTATAATAATAAAATTTGGTTTGCATGCTTCTTTTGTTGAATTGGAATCCGCTAAGAGTGCTCTGAACGAGGTATTGATGATAAAAATTCCTTTTTTGCTCTGTCAGATTTAGACTTGAAATTTAGCACACATGTTTATTTTATGGAGTAGAGATCCACTGAAAGTTGCTTTGGTGGAAATCCACTTGATTATTAGGTTAAGTGAGCGAAAAATATCTTTCTCCTTCTATTTTAGATATAAATAGAAATTAGATATTATAACTTATGTTACTTTTGTATCAAGGGGCGAGAGTGTAACAGCTATAAATTTATTTTTCAATACAATCGAATTCTTAATGCTAGATATCAATAATTCATATATATGTAAACAGCATACATATATACAACATCGTGAAATACCCAGTGAAACTGGTGGGTAACGGCTAGTTTATTTATAATTCGTTACATGATTATTCCCTTGTCATTTGAAAATCGGATTAAAATTTCTCACTCAAAAAGAATTTTAATTCGAGGCAAAGGCAACATAGTGATGCATGCTTTCACTAGAGATATGAGACAATCAAATAAATTTGTTAACATAATACCTAACGGTAAATAAATCATATTTTGTACAAACATTCATATCACGTGACCAAAGAAAAAGTTCTTATTGACGAAAATTTCTGAATCACACATTGATTCATTAGTATTAAAATATAGAAGTAAAAGGTAAATATTAAATTTAAAATTAAATTTTTTGTGTGGACAAAAAGCTTTTACAACTATTTAGCGTTAATATTTATTCAATTTGCAAGAGTAGTACTTTTGCTTCTTGGAATATTAATTGCATATTTTGGGTCAATGTTCAGTGACGAAGAACTTCGCAGTAGTTTTTAAAATTTTCTATTTCTCCTCTATTGTATAAGATTTCTATTTCGAAATTAAATATTCTTTTACTATTTATTTAAACCTTTCTTTCGACCGTTGTATAATCTTAGAAACGAAACAATTGTCTTTCGGGTTCAATGTACACCACATACTATAGAAACTTCATTTATTACTTCCAGCCCTGTTAAGTAAATAGTTTTCTCGTTTCTTAGCTAATTTTCGAAGTTGGATATTTAGATTCATATGCGACCTTCTATAATTAAACTTTTATTTTAGAAATGATGTTTGAATTTCGTAGCAGGTGGAGCAATTGTTTTTCAAAATGTTAACAAAAATAGGCATATGTAATGCACTATAAAGAGGAAGTATTTCATTTTTAGAAGCTTTTATTTTTGCAGGCAGTTTCAAATTTAATTAGTATTGCTTCGATTTTGCATTTTAACTTCTCAAAGTAAATCAACCTGAAAAACTTAACATTTTTATTTATTTTTTATTTTCAACGCTACTTTTTCTTTTCTTCACTTTTTTTTGTTTTGTGTTTTGCTGTTTGAAATTTTATCAAGCTTTGGGTTCTATAACACCTTTCTTGGTCGGATGCGAAGGGCTAAACCGGAAATATTTATCTCTTGTCAAAATTAATAGTGCTCGAAATAAATTATTCCATCTAATGCCCCTTGTACCTCACTCAACAAACACGAAGTACAAATCCTAACCTTAGTATATTTCCTAGAGACCTTGTCAGTCACTTCGATGCAAACAAACGAATTCTGATGCAGCTTTCGGCGTTTAAACACACTGTCAGTCAAATACTACCGGTGCTTACAAAAGCGATGTCCATCGTATTTATGTGTTGTCGGTGCGAGATCAAGTAGGGACATATGATCAACCCATTTCGGTGAATGACCCATATTTTAGGCTCAGGTTTGTTGACATATGTTTGCTAGATGCGAAGGTTGGCATATACCCCCCACCACCTTGACCTTCTTCCCGCCTCACCTGGATGAGTCGGATGAAATCTTAAAATGCAGCAGGGTTGCTGTTGGCGAGAATTTAGTGCTTTGAATGTAATGAAATTGTAGAATACAGCAGTCTATCATTTTTATTGTATAGATACCTTTGCCAGCAAAAATGAAACTTTCTGTAGTAAATTTGCTACGACATATACCTCTTTGTTAAGTCAAAATGTGTAATAACCATGCATATAAAATAATTAAAAACCAGTTAACAAAAAGTAATCTATAAAATATACATATAAAAAAGAGTATATTTTTCTCAAAACGTCAAAAAATGGAACAAAAATATTAGCTTGCGAGCAATAGTTAAATATAATACAGTGAAAACTAAATACTCTTGCTATGCTAAAAAGAATTTCAAATAACATTCATTCCTGTAGGATAATTTTTTTTTTGGTCTTGAATAAGAACATGATCCTGTCATGAAAAGGTAACTAACACCTTGCTGGATAAAATTAACTAATATTTTTGAAAAAAATCCCTGGAAAAGTTAGTGGAGAAAATTAAGATATCGAATTCACTTTACTCTTATCCACGCTCTTAAATTTAGAAACTATTAATGAGTTCATGGTTAAGAATCTTTGTCCCTAAAAAAATATTTTGGTTATAAAGGAAGCTATTAGTCATATAAAATATGATCTGATAAATTAAATGAAGGTCGTATCTCATTAATAGATTCAAAAATTAACATATAGTTAATTTTAAACGATTTCCTTTTATGAAATTATGGATTAGGTTCTAAAATACAATTTTAAGAAAGAAGGTTGAATGCAAACGAAACTTAAAAAAAAACTAAACAAAAATAATTTTAAAATGCCTGCATTAAAATCACTACTCCAAGTCGATCAAAATTTATAAATTAAAAATCAAGTTAACAACTCTATTTTATTTTTATCTTTATATATAAATATTTAGTCAAAATTATTATCCAAATAATCTATTTTATTTTTTATCTTTATAAATATTTAGTCAAATTTATTATTCAAATAATTAAATTTTTCAAGTAACATTTTAGAACATTCCTCATTTAAATTCATTAAAAATTATCTGTGGATAATTACGAATATTTTAATTGTATCACCCAAACCAAACTATAAATTTTTGTTAAATATTTCATTTTTTATTCATCGTATTTATTTAAACCTGAACTAAACAAACACATCAAATGACGTCTTAAGACTTCTTGAGGCCTTGGGGAAAAAGTAGGCCCCACCTGCTACCCGTTTATCAAATTTGGTGCAAATACATGTAATGTAAAGTTAAACAGAAGCAATTCCTAATAAAATGAAGTTCTATTAGAAAATTCATTTTCTGCATTTTAAGTTCTGTCTAGTTACTTTACCAGATCGCAATTAGTTCAAATTTCTTAGTTTTTTTTAAATATGTGTCCAGTAATAACAGTTGACAATTAAAATTATTCCGATCATTATCGGAACAATGCGTTGAGACTTTCCGAAGTTTAACCTCTGTTCCCGGGCCTAGTTGGCCCATGCTCAGGGACATCTTAAGATTTCTTGAGGCCCTGGGCCCCTACACAAATGTAGCCCCCCCCCCCTATGACCCCTAAAAGTAGACAGTGCATAGCATACGTTGTCAAATACTCGTACGAACCTCAAACAAATAAATGTGTCTGACTTCGAATCTCACAAACCGGCTGGACCGACTGCCATCTTTTGACTGAATGAGTTATGGTGGAGTTCGGTGGTAAGCCTAGACTATACATGGAAGATGGTCATCACAAGTAGCCAGTTGACATATCATCCCAAATGCACAGTTTTTCGGATAATACAACCGGAAACAACATTTGACCGGTGAAATTATTCGATTCATGACCTTATTAAGGATGATTCGAGAACGAGTCGGGTCCCCCAATTGTGGCCGAGGCCCTGGGCCTCACCCAGGCTTTAAGACGTCCTTGCCCATGCCATAAAACATATTTCGTAATATCTACTAGTCATGCACAATAAGTTAACATAAACATGTTTGAAATGTAATGATTAATTAAATACTCATGTTTATTTGAAAATTAAAAACGCCTTCATTTTGAAAGAATATTTGAATAGCTTTCCCTATGATTGATTACGTGTACAGAATCAATAAACTCCAGTTTTATTTCTATTCTAGAAAGATTATTAAGAGGACATGGTACGATTTACACTAAAATTTTTAATATAAGAATTTTGAAAAAAAATTTTGGTTGCCTCCTATGTGTGTATACTATGTAAAACAGATTTTATGCTCAAAATTTCATAAAAAGCTCTAACCATTTAAGTTTTTAAGGAAAAAAACTTAAAATTTGTGAAGTGGTTTTAAAATGCTAATTCCTCCTACAAAAATTTACGTACACGCATGAAATTTGATTTAGCTGTTCATCAAACCACGTAAAACAAAAGTTGGTATGAATTTTGCGATAACATGATTGGTATTCATACAAAACTTCTTTGTATGAATGCTAATTGAAAATTCCTTAAAAAAGTATAAATTCTGAGTTCAATTATTTTTAAAAAATTAAGTATTGCTTTGATTCAAAAATGCATACCAACTTTTGTTACATGTACTATTAGCAATAGGTAAAAAAAATTAAAGCGTTAGGAAAAATAGAAAAAAGCCTTAGCATTTTAAATGAAGACAAACTATTTATTTTATCTTTCTGAGATAAGTCCGTTTAAAGTTTTGATTTGCCATAGGAATGTGAATAAAAACCAACACAAAAGCTGTAATAATTCAACGTTTTTTAAGTTTAGAGCTTTCAAATTTTGCGAGGTTAAAAAATATATATAAAGAATAATTTAGGCCAAAAAAATTAGATTTGATTTTTTGACCGATTTTTTTTTGTCAATTGAATCGTACTGTGTTCCCTTAACCATTATTTTAAAAAAATGTGATAGGAATAAGGCTTTAATACAGGAAACGGTAAGACCTTTATGTGCAGAAATTTTTTAAAAATACTTTGAATAACTTTTTGAAAATCTAAAAACTAAAGTTATAAAGAATTGGAATATTTTTAATAATTTCTTGAAAATGTAAGCCGACGTAAAACTTTTTTTTAATATTATTTTGAATTATTTGATCTGTTCTCTCTCTGTAGAAAATAAATACACATAATGGTCCATATTTGATACAAAAAATTAGAAATTTCATAATTCATAACAGTATTTCATAGAATTTAATTAAACAAATTCTATGAAACTGTGCTATGCACTGTTAAAATCAAAAAGAAGAGTGGATAGAATCGTGGTGTTACCAATACCAAACGTTACTACAGGAAACAAAACGTTGTACATATTCCTTATACAAAGGATACAAAACGAAACTTCTCGGAATTTTATTTAGTTAAATATTAGCTTGCTTGAAATAAAAAAAAACAAAAATAATCAGATTAAGAGCATTAAAATATATCAGTTTTAATATCACGATTATATTGAACAAAAAAGTACTTCATGAACAATAACAACCAACAAAGAGGGAAAACGAGATGATAGCATCATTATATAGTAATTTATATTTATAAAAGCAGGATAAAAATAAGCGATGTAAACATATTTTTTGTTCATAACAATACAAGAATTGTATTCTTTTTTCCCTTCTGTCTTATACATATTTTTGACCGACTAATTACCGAAGGATTTAGATAACGACTTTTCTTTCAAAGGTTTTGGGGGGAAATGATCAAATGAATGTGATCCTATATAGTTAATGTATTTATATGGCCCAAGTTTATTATTTTTTTCATCTATGTAAGATTAAAATATCAATTGATTTATAAAATCGAGCAATTATGAAATTATTGTTTAAACATAAATAAGAAACTAACGTATAGATATTATTATAAAAGTTTTTTTTCTTTTTTTGACAGTGAAAATCTTTTAAAAATATTATTTTCTGTTTTTCCCCCAATATTGGCCTACATAAGTAATTATACCCTTAGCAAAGCAATGTTGGCTAAAACCGTCTATGGAATTGCCGCTCAATGTTTCTTTATTTCAATCACAAGATTCTTTTGCCCTACTGTGTTGCTATCATGAAAAAAAACAGAACAGAAAAGTGTACAAAATCCTATAGGCGTTATATTCCACTTAATTCATATAATTGAAAGGGAGGGGGGCATTCTAGTTCAATTTAAATATATTTTGTAACTTGAAGATCGACAAAACGAAAATTAGTTCCACTACGTATTAGAAGTCACTATGAAAAATATAGAGCATTTTCTTCATTTGTTCTGTTTCATGAACAGATTCGATATTTTTTTAATTCAATTTTTTAAAAGTATTTTTCAATTGATTGGCAGTAATTTAAAAATATCTTGAACAGTATTTTCATGTAATATTATTTCTTTTTACCATTTTAAAGGTTAAAAAACGTAATTTAAGTTTAGCCTGTATATACTTATTTGTTGTGCAAACTTAAACAGAATAAGAATCAGGACGGTTAAAAATTTAACTGAATAAGGTCAATACTAATAAAAAAATTTAAAATTTAAAAAAAAAAAAAAACTTTAGTGGTTACACATTTTTAGTGTTTGTATTGTTCGCTGTTTTCGCTTATTACTGAATCATTAACACTTAAAATATTTCTCTAAAATAAATAAAAATTAAAAAAATATTCAACTATGCATGTTCATGAACTTTCTTTTCTAACGTCTTGTTAACGTAAATTATGTCACTAGTTTAATTACTACAACAACCTGATAATCATACCGGCAAAGCAGCAAATAGAAACCAGGTGGTTTAGCGCCAAGTTAGAAAAACGAATCCAAAAGGAGTTGTTTGAGTACAGCAACCCCAAAATATCCACAGACAAAGGCGTAAATTCAGTTTGATGGATTTTGAGAGTATTTAGCAGTTCGAAATTGGCAACAGGATGCAAGATGCTACTGTTGATGGCAGAACCATTTAACGTGATTCATTTCCTTCAAAAATGTTCTACTGACAGTTTAGTCGAAGATATCTAAGGTAAGATACATTATTTTTGTTCTTAATTTCTTTTTCAAATAATTTTCAATATTATTCCTTTGTAAGTTGTTTTATTTTTTTTAAAATTAAATACCCCCTCTACGAATTTATGGATTACATTCTGTTAACGTTTTTGAAATCTTAAAATATTTTAAGAAGAGTCATTGGGCATAGCTAAAAAACAATATTAGAAATAATTTCAAATCAAGCACCGCATTTTTTTTATTTCGGAGTTTTATTATTTAAAATTTTTATGAAAGATTTTTAACTTTTATGACTTGAGATGTGCTTGCATAACATACTAAGACCACACAGTACCCTTTTTCCAAAAATTTATCTAGAAACAGTAACAGTAAAAATAATTTATGTTTTATGCTTAGAACATATTAAGCTGATTCTGTAAGTAAAAAGTCAATTTGACCAGCCAATATTTTACAATTTAAAAAAATTAGGAATTTTCGAAGTTTTTTCAAACCCTTATAAAATGCTCAATTTTTAAAAATTTTTAGTCATTTTAAGTGATTTATGTTTCTTGAATTATTGTAAGCAATTTTAATAATTATTTTTCTAGCTAAACCTGGAAAAAACACATTTTTTTTAAAATATCAATTTTATTATTTTTAAAAAAAAATAACTAGAAATATCAGACCTAAATCCATATTAAGTTTATAGAGCATACCATTGGGAATACATATAAAAAATTTCAACATTCTATTTTGAGCAGAAAAAAAGCCCACTTAGAAAACACTTACATCTTCAAAATTAAAAGTCTGAGAAAAACGCATTTAAAGTTTGTAAAGGCATAAAACAAAAACTTATAGTACCCGAAAAGCGATAATTTTTAATCTATGATTTCCCAATGTATTTTCTACCTTAAAACACTACTTTAATTAAATATGACAGAAAACATTTTTCTTTTGTAATTCGAAATATATTTTTGCATAATTTTGATAGCATTTGTTACGACGACAGATTATTCAGTGTAATCTTAACCTAATTTTTCCACAAAAGTTTTGAAACACATAGCATTTATGAACACGATAATAATGCTACTAACTTAAGCTAAAAATCGCCAGGTTTGTATATAAAAGTCAGTTTTCTTCTATTTTAAATTGGGGTAGTTTAGCAAGTTTTAAGTATTTGTTGCACGACTTTAAAATATTATAATATAATACTACAGTATGTTTACTATAATGGAGTTTGGTACATGATGGAAATATTCAGTTTTATCTACAATAATTGTATTCAAAATACTTTTATTCGCGCACGCGAAAGTCTTAATTGCAGTATCAGCTGAGGGCGTTTTTAGATTTATCATTTTCAGTAGTATTCCATCTCTTCAAAATATTGTTTCTCATAGCAACCTGAGAACGTTTTGGCCATGACATTTTCTCAATTGGAAAAAAACTGACGATAAAGCTTCTAAGTTTTATAAACTATTTTTTAAAACAAAAATTGGCCTTTAAACCAATCTGAATTAATTAACTATGAGAACTCAAAAAATTCAAAACATAATCAAGCAGAAAGAATTTTAGTAATGAAAATTGAAGTTAATAACGATTTCACACTGAAAGAGTTCATTAAACTCAAAAAAGTTTTAATTACTTCAATTTAAAAGTGGAAAAATGCTTTAAAATGAATGCATCTCATAAATTTCACAAAATGATCGATATATTCTACGAAGTAGGCAATATAAATAAAAATTCTCTAACCATTTTGAAGTATATTGTACTCTTTAGGTGAGTAGAAAAATAAAAATAGCATTATTTATGCATTATAAGAATTACAGTAATATTTTACTCCTTGAATTTTCAATTACATACTTAAAAGTATAAAAGATTTTCCAGGAGGAAAAAGGTTAGAAACATTTATTAAAAGAGAGTTTAAATCGAACTGTCAACAAATCGTCAAACCCCTGTGTTAAAATTTTATATAACTTGTTATAAACGTCATTAAACATTTGAGCTCTTACCTTTCCTAGATATTGAGAACAAAATAACCCAAACTTTTTTTTTTTAAAAAAAAGCAAATTTTGAGTAAAACTCAATTAAATATTCCTTTGATTGTCTTACTGGTAGTAGAAAACTATATTTAACAAAATGCTGGCCCATACGAAGGGCTTCATCTACTATCTTATGAAACTCTAATTATTCTTTTTGCAGTTTTATTTGTTTTCCTGCCTCTATTGGTATTCGTATAGTTTCACTCTTTCGAAAATACGTTCTTTACCTAAGTTCTCCTTACTTTTCACACAAAGGCAATACGTTATACGTCCCATAAAAAACCCAAGAAACAGGAACAAAAACATCAAATTTTAAAATTTCGTTGAACACAAATACATTTAATGTCTCTTGAGTCCAAATGACAACCTTTACTGTCGCCAGTTCTACAGTCATAAGACGACAAGAAAACTTCAACAATAATAACTTAAGTATGAACTGTATTAAGTATTAACTGAAATATCATTAGAGAAAAGAGAAATTTACATTTACTAACCCTTTAAATATCCAATAAACTATAAAGTCGTTTAATAAAGTACGAAAAATACTTTCTCTCTCACTGAAAATCAAATATGATATAACATTAAAGAAATAAAAGATTATATTATTTAATAACAAAAAGTAAGGATAGATTTTTAATCGATTTTATCTTGCCTGATCCCCTTAAGCATATCCTCTGCTGTGCATGTGGAGGGTGTTGTGTTTTTTTTATATTAGATACATTTATTATTTTATTTTTTATTCATTATATAGGTAAGTGAATAATACCTATCGCGAAGTTCAAATGTTATATTTATGTACTAGCCGTTACCCACCCGCTTCACTGGGTATTTCACGATGTTGTATATATGTATACTGTTAACATGTATATTAATTATTGATATCTAGCATTAAGAATTCGATTGTATTGAAAAATATATTTATAGCTGTTACACTCTCGCCCCTTGATATAAAAAGAACATAAATTATAATATCTAATTTCTATTTATATCTAAAATAGAAGGAGAAAGATATTTTTCGCTCACTTAACCTAATAATCAAGTGGATTTCCATCAAAGCAACTTTCACTGGATCTCTACTCCATAAAATAAACATGCGTACTAAATTTCAAGTCTAAATCTAACAGAGCAAAAACGGAATTTTTATCATCAATACCTCGTTGAGAGCACTCTTAGCGGATTCCAATTCAACAAAAGAAGCATGCAAACCAAATTTTATTATTATAGTCTTAGCAGTTCAAAAACGGGAATTTTGTCTACCAATACGCCCAATAACTCTCCCCGCTTCCCCCTGGAGTTGATTTCCGTAAAATCCATTCTTAGTGGAACTCTATTCAACTAAAGAAAAGTGCTCAACAAATTTCAAGTAAATGAGTTAAATTCAAAAACAGGAATTTTTCTATAACACGCCTTAATCCCTCGCAATCCCACTCCTTTCGGGGTCCGTTTTCGCAAAAATCTTTGTAAAAGGAACTTTATTCCATGAACGGAACATACCTTCTAATTTTCAAGCAGATGTTTCTATTAGTTAAAAAAGCGGAAATATTTATCTATTAAGCCCCTTAATCCCCCTCAGTGACCCTTGGGGATCAATTTTCTCCAAAACTATTTTGTAGCGGATCTCTACACCATGAAAGGAATTCGCTTATACCATTTTTTAAGACTGTACGTCTAATAGTTTAAAAATGGAAATAATTATCTGTAACGCCCCTTAAGCCCCCGCAACGCCACTTAGGAAACGATATTCACAAAACCGATCTTACGGCATATCTCTACTCAGTGAATGGAATCTGCTTACTCAATTTCAAGATTTTACGTCTAATAGTTTAAAAAAGGAGTTAATTGCCTATAACGCCACTTAATTCTCCACAACACCACTTGGGGTCGATTTTCACAAAACCCATTCTGTAGCGGATCTGTACTCTATGAAAGGAATCCGCTTATACTAAATTTCAAGACTGTACGTCTAATAGTTTAAAAATGGAAATAATTATGTATAACGCCCCTTATGCCCCCCACAACGCCACTTAGAAACGATTTTCACAAAACCCATCTTATAGCGGATCTCTACTCAATGAATGGAATCAGCTTACTAAATTTCGAGATTTTACGTCTAATAGTTTAAAAAAGGAGTTAATTGCCTATAACGCCACTTAATACTCTACAACGACTCTTGGGAGTCGATTTTGACAAAACCCATTTTGCAGCGGATCTGCACTCTATGAAAAGAATCCGATTACTAAATTTCAAGACTGTACGTCTAATAGTTTAAAAATGGAAATAATTATCTATAACGCCCCTTCAGCCCCCACAACGCCACTTAAGAAACGATTTTCACAAAGCCCATTTTATGACAGATCTCTACTCAGTGAATGGAATCTGCTTACTCAATTTCAAGATTTTACGTCTAATAGTTTAAAAAAGGAGTTAATTGCCTATAACGCCACCTAATACTCTACAACGCCACTTGGGAGTCGATTTTCACAAAACCCATTCTGTAGGGGATCTGTACTCTATGAAAGGAATCCGCTTACCAAATTTCAAGACTTTACGTCTAATAGTTTAAAAATGGAAATAATTATGTATAACGCCCCTTGGAGGTCGATTTTCGTAAAAATCATTATGTAGGGAATCTCTACTTTATGAAAGAAATCTGTGTACCAAATTTCAAGACTGTACATCTAATAGTTTAGTAATGGAAATAATTAACTATAACGCCCCTTGGGGTTCGAACTTTGCGAAATCCGTTCTTAGCTGAAGTCTACTCCATGAAGGGAACCTACCTATCAAATTCCAAGTCTGTAGGTTTAATAGTTCCGGAGATATCGTGATTAGTCAGTGAGTCAGTCAGTGAGTGAGTGAGTCGCTTTTCTCCTTTATATATATAGATATATGTATAATTAAATTTGCAAGAAATTAATCACAAGTAAAGATACATTTTTTAAATAACAAATTAACGTTAGTCTGCTAGCTACAACTTTATAATCACAGATCTGTTTAAATTTATCTTATTCAAGACTTTTCCACAAAATCTCTCTCACACAAACAAAAATTACATGTAAAAGGATATACATATTACAAGTAATTGTAATGTATGTATACATAATACCAATGATTTTAAAATCAGTGACTCTCTCAAAGATTTTGTTACGCTACCTGATTTGGGGTCACGATTCCAAATTTAACAAGCGGTACCTATTGTGTTTTTAACGCGTCGAACACATCCACTTTTATTCATTTACAGAGTGGTCATTAGTAGAGAGCATTCCATTGACCCAGTTCTATCTTTGACATAATATAAAGAAACCACACCTGCACTGCTGATTAAGATGAACTTCAGCTTAGAAAAAGATTCTATCACGTTCGCACGATTCCTTTTTCTCTCATTTGTGTGTACCAACCGACACTCTTTTGTAGTAAAATAAACAAACTTAGACTCATTCCACTCTATTCGGGTTACTCAGAAACTCTCCTTGGATAAGAACCTACTTATTATACATTGCAATTATAAAATAGGACTTAAAGTCCGAATTGGATTTCGTACTAATAGTTTATATGAGTTTTATATCTAATTACTAGTATAAAAGGATCATAAAATAACTCTTTGGTAAATATTGAAAATGTAAAGTTCCATCCATTATAATACTTATATAAGCATGCATTTTCGAAATATGAATATTAAGAAATAACAGCATTAAAAGAAATATGATAAGCCAATAAAATAAGAGATCCCATAATTGAGATCAAAACTATAAAGCGATTTACAGACTTTTAAAAAGTGAAGGGAAAAAGCAAATGAATATACACACATATATATATATATAATAAAACTTATAGTGGTGAATGATTTGCGGTGGCAAATGGACGATTATACTGTAACAACGAAAGGTTAGGGCGTGGCCATTGGAAGTGATTACTGTATATTAGATGCATTTTCTATGATGGGTGATGTTACTTACTGATGGAATTGACGAGGCAATCTTGTAAGTTAGTAATCCAGTTTATTGCATTGAACATGTAGAGACACACAAACATATATTGACGGTATCATAAAGAAAACACACACAACAAAAGTACACACACGACAACTGCAGCCAATTACATGGTTAAAGACAGACAGAAGACAGAGATCACAAAAGATTTTCGATTTTTATACCCGGCAGTGAAGACCGCGTGACTGTTTTTTAACAAGAGCTCTGACTAGTTTAAATGGGCGGGAAAGAGATTTCTGTGGTAATAATACTAGAGAGAGTTGATTAGGATTAAGATTAGGGCGTTAGTTTTGAACTTAAGAATTAAAAGTTATTTAAATATTATTAAAAAAGAGTTAAATAAAAGGATGCTAAAGGGAATTATATATATATATATATATATATATATATATATATATATATATATATACAGATTTTCTTATAATTATTTTTCTAAAATTACTTGATACTTAGATTTTCGAGTCAAACTTTGAAAAGTATGCGAAGTGATTCTGAATTGACAATTTTTTTCATCGCGTTAAAAATAAACAAATTAAAACAACAATATTTCAACTCATATATTTTTTAAATAATAACTCTTTTTTTAATGAATTTAAATGCCTGTATATTAATTGCTTCCAAATTCTCTCTAAATTTTAAGCTACATAAATTATCTTTATTTTTTTTTCGAATTAAATGGACACATGTTAAGGCACATTAATCCAACATTTTAATGCCTTTTAAATAGATCATTTTTATAAAAGGAATCAATTGGAGCCGAAAATAGCTTTTGAAGTGCGTATTTACATAATCTTCCACACAAGGATACTAAATACAAAAAAATCTGACCAGAAATGAAACAGATTTAGAACATCGTGCATCAAAGTTTGATTGATATTCGCATAAAAAATAAAGTGAGTACAAACCTATTAATTTCATAGTTGCTATTTGCTGAAACTTGACTGAATTACCTCGCGTATTTTTATTTAATTACTCTTAAGATATTTTTTATAATTGATATTTTGTTTCTGAATTCCTAATGAAATATTGCTTAAATGTATGTTTTTAATTTGTCAATTTTTTTAAGTAAAATATTCTGCTTCTCTCAAATCCAATTTTAGATTAAATTGATAAATTATTTATTTATTTCTCTTGATTTATTTGAAGTTTTGATTAATTTTATTTACAACTAGCTGATATACACGTTCTTCGCACGGGTGAATTTAAAAATTAAAAAAAAACAGACTGAAGGATAAAGAAGTTTTTAATCAGTTAATTTTACGTGAATTGTATAAATTAAATAAAAAAAGCTTTTTACATAACTCAGCTGAACGAAAAAAACCGTGTTCGCTAAATTTTAAGTCTTTAGATACAATTGCTGATTTTTTAATTATTGTTATTATTATTTATGACGCCCCGTAACTTTCTTGTGGGTCGATTTTTGAAAACACCTACCTGCTCAGCAAAAGTAACACATTGTTACAAATTTTGTGTAATAATCGTTAAAAATAGTGTAAATAATTTTTATCTGGATGTGTAATACGTTAATATTACTTTCTGATGCATTTATTTTATGTTAAATAGCTGTTACCCGCGACTTCGTCCACGTGGAATTTAACAAAACAGTGTTTATTCACTTCGCAGAGTTTACGAAAACTTTTCTTATACTTTGTGAATCTATGTTTCTTTTTTGTTTTATTTTTTTTCTTTGCTTTTTGTTGAGCAAGGGGTGAAAGGGACGCATGACCTTTGACACTGTCGATGGGTGAGGACTAAAATCTTTAGGATCAAAATAGGTCTAAGTAGCAAGTAGGGTGAAACGCGAACACAAACGAAGCCGCAAGGAAGGGAATTTTTTTATTAATTCTGATGAGGAGGTACGTCCCGTTTTTTGGGACAGGAACTCCGTAAATTCCATGCCACTTGCCGCAAGGAAGGGGTGAAAGGGACGCATGACCTTTGACAATGCAGTTAAGGACGGTAAAATCATTAGGATCAAGACATGAATGGGAAATGCGGCAAATGGCAGCAACCTAATCAAAGAAAAAAGCTTGATATAACTGCTAGCAATCGTTGAGACAGAAGGCTAACGAAATAAAATAATTCCTATTAAATAAAAATAATCCCTATTGAATAAAAATAGTCCCTATTGAAATAAATAATCCCTATTTGAATCGGATATTGCTCTCTATTTCATTGGTTTTAATTTTATTTTCCCGGAATCCTAATTTTTTTTCTAAAATAAAAGTAGCCTAAGTTATTTGTTATAACATTAGCTATGAAAGTTTCGTCAAAATTGGTCCAGCCGTTTCAGAGATTAGCCGGAACAAACAGACGGACAGAAAGACAGACAAACAAAAATTTTAAAAATTGAATTTTTCATGTAAGTACCGTATATACTTTAAAATGCATTTAGTAAAAAGCTGTTATTTTCAAATTACAAACAGACACTTCATTTTTATTTATATGTACAGATTTTGACTCTTCTCTCTGCGTTTCACAGTTAAAATTTCATAAATTTCCATAAAACAAATTGCCTTATAGTCTCAAAAAATAACTTTTTAATTACCTTACACAATGGTACATGGCCTCGGTAGCTAAGTAGTTAGAGTCACAGACTCGTGGCTGGCACGTTATGAGTCCGAGTCTTAGTGCCATTGAAGACCCACCGTGTAGAATGCACGTCAAATCTCTGTCGAGGCTCAAAGTCTTCCTGTTGGCGGGGCGTGGAAGTTCGGAGAAGGTGCGCCGCCTCAGGTATCGTATTCGTCATTTGACCGAGGTTCTTCACCAATAGTCCTTGTGTTGCTTTACAGGCAAAGAGAGAATGCTTCGTTAATAAATACTTATTCACAAAATAGTACTGTAATGCGGTTTCTGTTTCATTATGAAAATTGATTCAGTTTGAAAGAGAGATCCAATAATTTTAGAGTGTAATATTCGCGCATCAAGAAATATGGTATTCTGTGATTTTCCATCTAATTATTAAAAATAGGAATGTCACATAAACGATTTATTTTAACTGACCATGGTTATTCTATATCTAGGGCAATTCTTTTCCGTACTTTTTTTTATCAAGATGTGTCCAATAATGAAAAAAAACTAATGACACCTAAACGTTGCTAACAAGTATAATGTCTATTCCATATTTTCAATTTTGTTACACAAGCAAGTAAATTAATGTTTAATTAAAGAAAAATATTTTGCTTTTTGAGTGCTGCAAAGATTCTTTTTGAAACTGAACCATTTGTTGTATTAATTTCAAAAAGATTTGGTATGCTTTATTAACTCCTTGCGTACCAGACTGCGGTTACTAGCAAATCACATAATTTTGGGAATCCTTAGATTGATATTATGACGCACATTTCATTTTTCTTTTTCGATGCTGATTACGGCACACGTTCATTCGTGTTTCGTTTCACTTTGTAAAATTTTTATAGCTATTTTGTTGTTTATTTTTACGTTTTCTTGCCAATGTGGCATCATTGTTGGATTCCAACGAAAGTGATTCTGCATCAGAATATTTATCGAAAACTGATGAATACGACAGTGACTCTGATACTGAGATTTATCTATTTTCGATGAAGAAGATGAAGTAATGGAAAAAAAGTTGACAATACACTTATGTAGCGCAAGTGGAAGTACTTTTTGTTCCAAGGAGCATTTCGAGTAATTTCTTAAAGATTTGTAATTTTAATTCTAATTTTCCTATTTTTTCAGATATTTGTAATCCAGACATTTTTGTAGCTTAACTGTTGTAATTTTATACAATCCCAATAAAAGAAAATCTATCTTATAATGTTTCCTGTGCTGATTACAGCTAAATAAGCCGTGTATCTGTTGCAGGGAAATCATAAAAATTAGGAATTTAATCAAATTCCTAAGGAAATAAGATCAATTCCCGGAAAATGCTAAAATAACGTCTTTTCAAGGTCATATCCCTGAAGAAAGTAAATGATTTGATGAAATCCCTGCTGTTTCAGTGAAATAATGAAATAATATTGTCAATAGTTTTAAAGTGTTTATTTAGCAAATAAGGGGTTTCTCACACACACACATTAAATATAGAGTAAGTAATACAACTTTAGTCATTGAAAAACAAATTATTTATTCGAAAGTAATAAACAAAAGATATAAATACTTAGACTAGTACTTTTTTTTTAAAAAAAAAGACATTCATTTTTGTTAAAACACGTTGTTAATTTGTTGAATTTTTTTTTTGGCTCACAGGAACATTTCTTAAATCCCTGAGCTTCAAGTAAGGATAATTTCCCTGCAGAGTTACGTTAATCTGTGGAATTGTTTCGGTAAATATTGTAGTAGCTTTTTTTGATGAGCGTTTTTAGGTAGCCAATTTTTTATGATTCCTACTGAGATCCAATTAGGTATGAATTATTTTTTTAATCTAAAACGATCCCCACCATCCGCCATTGTCTCTGACTGTTGCTTCCCTTTCTGATGAAAGTAACATTACAGTTGTTTTATTGTCGATAAAGGCATTGATTTAATTTCTGGTGGATCCTTTAAATTTATAGTCTTATTGGAAAATAAATCAGCTCTGCCGGTAGATCATGTGATGAAATGTTATAGTTAATTGATTTAACAATTAATGAATCATTTGAGGTTGAAGTATAGTAAACAATTAAATCAGATGCTGAGAGATATTTTGAAGCTGAAGCGCCATTTTTGTACTCTAAGAGAGTTGTGATAAGTCTTTTGGTATTAAAATAATGTCATGATCATATTCATCCAAGTCCTCTTCAGTAACAAGTTTTTTAAGTAATTCTTTAAAAGTATGATTCAATCGGAGTTCTGTTTTTGATTCTGTTCCAAAAACGCTTTGTAAGAGGATCGTTTAATGGTTCGATGAAAATAAGAATTCGTTTGGAATTGAACAAAGAGACAACCTATAGTCCATTTTTTTTGTGTCATTTGCAATTAGCTAAGAATGTAGCATAACTTCAACATCTTAATTTGATCACTCTACCAATAATTTACTAGCAGGATGTCTAGGTCTACCATTTACAATATTGGCCGTTGGCCACAGGCTTGTTAATTATTGTATGACAGCAGATGTAAATTCACGACTGTTGACACTTTGTAGTATATGAGGACAACCTATTTCCTAAAATATTTTTAATAGCTCAATTTTTACTTTAGAAGTTGTTTTTGAAGACAACGGTCGAAGAAAGCTGAAATTATACTTTTTGTGCTGGGCACAAATTAATATTTTTTAAACACAGCAAAAGCTTGGAAAGGAAAGAGTTGCAGCGTTTTCTATTTTCATTGATACAATGTCATTTATCTGCATGGAAAGTTCTATTTATACTTGTTATATTTTTATCTTAATTTTTCCTTTACACTTTTATACATAAAAGAAGGAAGACTTTTTTTTTTTGGGGGGTATATTTTCATAAAAAATATAGTATAGTATTTATATATGCGTATGATTAGAAACATATTTTCCAAATTTTTCATGCTATTGTGTTTCTTATGGCGTATGAGTATTTTGTCTTAACAATATTTTAAATAAGCTTTAAAAATATAAAGGTTTCTTGCAAATGATTTCATACATACTACATGTTAATTATTAATTAATTTATTATTATTCTACAAGAACAATTACACTCATGCCCATAAATCTGAAAATAAGAGTGCAATTCCTATGTATAGATTAACCGCATAAGTGAATGCTACCCATCTGATTCACATAGAGATTGAGCAACCGGCGAGGAGCTATAAAGTAGTCTAAGGTATCTGGTACTTGGACTACTTGTTCTTGTATTTCCCACACATTACGAAGTGGTAGACAGGCAGCACGAATTCGTTTTGGAATTCTATGTGGAACCGTAAATGTCCAATTAGATTCATGTAAGGTGAATTCGAAGGCCAAGACATGACTCAAGTCACTAGAATGTTCTTCTAATCGCTCCCTTATGATTTTGCCTTTTAAACAATGTACGTTATCCTGTTGAAAGCGACAACAACCACTGAGAGTACTGTTGCCATTCAGGGATGCACCTAGTCTGCCATGATGTTCATAAAGTGTTTATACACCGTTTTATATATATACGTTTTATGGAGGCGATGGGTCCTAATGTGCCCCATGGAAACATCGCCTACATCATAATATGAGCGATGACGGATGTCAATGCAGGAATGTGATTCTTGCACCGGCAGCGTAGACCCACACACAGAGGTGTATAATGTGCTATGCTGCGAGACATATCGTATGGATTGCCATTGTTGTAGCTGCTAGTGATATTGACCACTAAAGCCCTTTGGTCATGGCGAACAATGCGTATCACTCTCTGCCCTCCTCGGGCATCAAAACGCCGTAACCGACAAATCTCTGGTCGGTGATTTGTAGTTTTCTCTATTCATGAGCCATTTTCGGTAAGTATTCACAGCGGCAGCACTTGACCAAACGACTACCAAACACAAATTGATGTTTTCAGACGTCAAGCAAAACCAATTTGACCTTTACTAAATCTGATAAATCAACTGTTTTTCCCTTTATGGCTTACTTTTGGAAAGACAGTGCATGGGCTCTTTATATACTCCAGCATCATTCCGCGTTCTCCGTGGTTTTGTAGCTGGGTGAACTGCACTCGTGTCTATAAATTAAGGGTAATACAAAGTCACATGGAAATCGAACTCTAAAATATATAAATATATCACCCGTAAAATGACTACAAACATTTTCAAGAATTATATGGAAATTGCAGGAAGCCACCAGATGACATCGATAATACGTCACAATGACGAGAGTGTAAGAGAATACACACGTTTTTCTTAGAAATGACAAAATTCGACCCCCTTTAACCCCTCCTTATACTGGACCTCATTTGGTTAAAAATGGATCTGACAAAAATTTTGTAATTTGTATAAATAATAAAAATGTGACTGTCACTATAGACAGATGCAAGCCAGCTTTTGAATTTTCAGAAGATTTTATTTCACGAAAGGGTAGTTCAAATTTCGAACCACCTCTCACCAAGCAACAAATTGAAGATAAAACAATTGTTGATAAAAAATATCAGAACCACACGTTCTGGCAGGCACGTACATTTTCCTAAGAGATTAACTTACTAATTAGAATTCATTCTTAGTAATTTATATATGTATATCTTTTATTACATTGTGTACATAAATAATTGTATGTGTTATTGCAATTTATGTATTTTATAGTGCTTTATTTTTGTAAACAACAAACATTTTTATATTTGTATACATATATTTTTTATGCTGTTCCCTTCGTCACTGGGGGGATACTGTATAGTGTACTTTCGTAATACCGAATGATCCTTACTCATAATAACAGATCATCCTTACTCATAGTAACGAATTCTTGATCCTTACGTCTTATTGGCTGTTAAAACCTACTGTTGAATTTCATTGGTCAGAAGAAATGTCTTCTGACCAATAGGCATACCTCTTGTAGGCATTTCTTCTGTCTTCCTAGAATTCCACTTTGACGAAGGGAATATATATACTCAAACTTGATTCACTGTTCAGAGATGGGACGGAGAATCGCTACGCGTTCCATGTTCCAAAAAATATTATTCAGATTTGTTAAGTTGAAATCTGCAATTTTACTTTGCCACTCAGCACAACACACCAAAAATTAAAGCCTGACTGAGTATCGGACTCTCCTCGTGCTACTGCTGTGGCTGAGTTGAGACTATGGACTGGATATGACTGCTTTTGTGCTTCTTTGTTTCGTTTTTATTTGACTGTCTCACCTTTATGCGTTTTGTGTGATTCTGGAAAAGTCATGGACGCTGCTCATTTGGACGTGTGCTCTGCACTTAAGAATTTGGACTGTATTGTAAAAAAAGTATTGAAGTGCTGCTTGCAATGACCTGATGGCCAATGTCCAGGCATTTGATAAATTACTAATCTCTAATTTTTTTTCTTCTTTCATATTTTTTTCGGTCCATCGTAAACATTCGAAAGACTTAGTGTTATTTTAGATATCCAGTTAGAATCGTCTCTGCCAACGCAAATATCTCACCTTAATTTATCATTTTGCCGATTTCTGGATATTTTTGTTACTCTCAAATGGGACGGGCTTGTCCCGCCCACCATGAGTTAAATTTATGTATTTTCTCTTGTTATAATACGCGCTCTTTAAAAATTAAATTTTAATCTAATCTTAATAAAACCAAGTTCATTTCAAGAGCTTAAAAGTCAAAATTTTATTATTATTGAATTTCAGATAAACACTGGATAGTGAAAAACTATTATCGCCATCTAAACCGTAAATAGAAACGCAGCCGCTGTAATCTCCTGATCAAGGTAACACACTAGTGGCTGGCTGAGTTCGAGCGCAGTAACGCTGAAGACTCATCGTGCGGAGGAGGTCAATGCACGTCAGACATGACGAGGCTCAAATGTCCTCCCGTTGGTGTGGTGGGGAAGTTAGAAGAAGGAGGTGTGACCTCAGGAGTCATCCTCGTCACTTGACCAGGATTCCGAATTAGGAGGTCCTTCACCAAAAATCCTCGTGTGGCTGAATACAGAAGGTCGTTCGAACTCTATTGAAACAATTTTGTAATTCATTTTTTCGTTTGTATTTTGAGATAAAACTTTGGGAACTTCAGAATAATCGTCTGCTTCATTGGAATGCAAAATAAAAAAAATTATTTTAAAAAGGGCTCCTAAAATGACATATGGCTCGAAGATTACGTAATTACGCTTCCCAAGGAGAAATATTAGTATTAACAAATTAAAAAGTGGTGTAAAAATCTTGATTGTTGCATTTCAGTAAAAGGTATTTATAACGTATTAAATTTGAAAGGGAAAAAGCGTCTAGCAGAAATTAAAAATGAAAAAAGGACCGCGAAACTTCATTCTGAGACTGTTCAAACGCAAGTAGCTCTCAAGAAAGTGAAGTCTCTGATCCTAAAAGAACACCCCTGACTCAAACATTCATTGTATCGAAACTAGGAATATCTTCAGAAACTGTAACTAAAATCATTCATAAGAATTTAAAGTTTAAGATGTTTAAGGTATCCGACTACGTTCGGAACCGTGATTTTGCAAAAGCGCATAAATGGATAATTTTCATGATATTTAGTGTCACTTAGATTAGAATATATGCATAAAAGTGTTTTAAGGACATTTTGACTAAAAAAATTATTTAAATATAATATTTTTGCAAAAAAATTAACTTAGAATAATCTTTTTTTCCAAATGTTCTCCTTTTGTGAAAAATGCTTCTATTGTAATAATATTGTGCCTGTATATAGCTCAGACCTCTCTACAGAGGCTCAACTAGAATTTTTGAAATATATAACTTAGAAGTGGCTTTATTCATATTTTACGACAACAGAGGGGAGCAATTTATAAGAAAAAACGCCGATAATTATTTCAATTGGTTGTAACTCTGAAAATAATGTGAATTCTTTAAAAATTCTAGTTGAGCCTCTGTAGAGAAGTCTGAGCTATATACAGGCAAAATATTATTATAATAGAACCATTTTTCAAAAAAGGAGAACATTTGGAGAAAAGATTATTCTAAGTTAATTTTTTTTTGCCAAAATATTATATTTAAATAAAATTTTTTTTGTCAAAATGTCCTTAAAACAATTTTATGCATCTATTCTAATCTGACTGACACTAAATATCATGAATATTATACATTTATGCGCTTTTTTAAATCATTGTTCCGAACGTAGTCGGATACCTAAAATCTAAAGTTCGTTTCCTTTTTTGAAACATATAGCTAAAAGAAAAGCACAAATTGTAGAAAATTATATGAAAAACACCTAGCTGCTCAAAACTGGAAATTTGTGGTAACACTCGATGAGGTATGGGTAGTGACTGTAGTAAAAGATCAATTTTCTATTATTCAACGGAGGGGAATGTCCGTACGAAATGGCTCTGTCAGTGAAGTAACGTTCCCAAAGGGATTCGTGATAGTTGCAGGATTTTCTAACAACGGCAATTTAAAAATAAAAAAAGTCTCAAGTAAATCCTAAATTAATTCACTCTACTGTCAACAGAATATTTCAGAACCAATTTTTGAAGAAGAAATGCGAACTTTATATTGAAAGGACATTGATAAAGTTGATCTTCATACAAAGTTTCTAGTCACACATCTGCCGCTTATTTAGCAAAGAAAGAATCAGAAACTGGAATAAAATGTATCCCATTTGATGAAATACGTGTAAAATCCCCCTACCCTTCTACAATGGTCTTTTGTGCTTTCGGTTTATTAAAACGAGCTTTAGGAAAACGGCATCAAAGAGTACTGGACGGACTTTGGAAAACGGCTCAAGAAGAATGGAGTAAAATTTGCGTGACAGTACTAAAGAAAAGTTTACTTACGTAAAAATTTCGAGCTAGAGCTATTGTGAAGAATCATGGCTATCATATGGAAGCAAACTTCCACAAAAAATGCGGTATTTATTGATAAAAAATTAACTACCAAAATCATATGTATAATGTGTGAACGACCTTCTGTAGTATGACGTTAATATTCCCTCACGGTGAAAAGAATCCAACAAGGTTAAGTGTTCCAACATTTATCCTTAAGACATACATACAAATGTGTGAAAAATAAAAAGACCCGATTAACACACTATGTATTTGAATTAAGTATTTTATTGTTAGCGTAAAGGAGGAATAATTGTGTGTGTGGACATATGATGTTCTCATGATGTTCTGCTAGATAGTAATCACAATCTGAAAACTTATATAAGTCTCAGTTTATATAAATTCATTTAATGTCTTATATCTCCACACATTACAATACTATCTATTAATTCTCTATGGTTTCATTTTTAGTTTTTAATTGAAAAGATTGTGGGAAATATTTTCTCTTAGTGGAGAGTCGATTATTATTTTTTTCTTTCTCCATTTAAATTCTGTTGTGTTCATATCCTATAACAAATGACACGGGGATTTACGTACTTGAGCGGAACTGAACTGGTGTTAGGAATGTACTTGACCTTTACAGGGAGGGACTATTAGGTATCGTCTGACCTTGGAATGTTTAAACACACACTTTGCTTAAGACAAATACCGGCAGGGGAGCACAAAGATATTCGCGACCCAGATTTGTTAGGACGATACTCTCCTCCGGCTCTTTTTCTCCGCATCACGCGCTCGAGTGGTCATCGATTCCTTATCTGACAGAGTGAACGATTATAGACAGGTATGGATCTCCTCCATTTCACATTCAATTATTTATTTTTGTTAGCATAATTAATCCGGTTGTTTTAATTTCAGACTCTATTTAATTATTATGAATATTAGTGTTAACAAGTAATATAAAAAAAAAATTTAATTCAATTCCTACTTAGGTCAACAAAGAAATTTTTTATTTTAGTTAATTTTTATTAAATAGTTACAAGGAATATAAATATGTATATACGTAGGACAGAATCACAATATTAAGTGGCAAAATAGAAAGCGTTTTACCAATTTGCCTTTCTATATAGGATGTTGGACTATTATTTTTGTTTGTTACTATTTATTCATTTATAAATTACATTCTCAGAAATTAGGCAATCCCAGGTAGGATTCGAATCCACGACCTTTGGATTAAAAGTCCAGCGCGTTATCCATTGCACTACAGGGACACACCGAGCGATTTTCCTTTTTATATATGCTGTTGGACTATTATTTTTGTTTGTTACTATTTATTCATTAATTAAGTTTAACTAATGAATTAATATTTGAAAAAACTGTATTAACATTAAGTGTCATCTATTACAAGTTTAAAAAATGTATTTTAACTTGAATGGTTGAATAGAGAGTATATATATATTTTATTAACGATTGAAAATTTGAACAAGATATATACAGGTATATATAGGGAGATTGTGATCTAATAGTAGGAATTGAAAAAGGATATTTTTTAGTCAGTAAACTTATTTGCCTTTTGAATGCTCTATTTATAGTTATTTTTTATTAATACTGAGATTCAATTTTATATAGGGGTTTATTGACTTTTAAAACTCGGTGAAACATATACTACACCACAATTCCCCCCTCCCCTCATATACTTCGCCTGCGGTACAAGCAATTCAGAGGCGGTTCCCACCTCTCTCCTAAAGAACAGCAGTTTTACTGCAGCCAAAGTAACTGGAAGGGAGGAGTTTCGATACAGCATTTGTATCGCCGAGTTTTGATGGTTGATAATGTAAAAAAAAAATAAATAAATACGATTTCGTTAAAAAAAATGCCAAGGAATGTGTTGACAAATTACTGGATAGAACTTTAAAAAAAATTATTATTTTTAATTAAATTTTCCCTTTGAATATTTTGTTGCACCAGGACTGAATTCATTTTTCCCTCTTGGAAACACTCATTACTTTTAGAATCACAAGAGCCTTTACACAATAATGTGGATGAAACTATGCAAAATTTCAAATACAGACAATTCTAATTCTGAAATGATTCTGTGAATAACTCGCTTCATTATTTAGATTCCCAGGAGTCCCACATATTTATTCGTACTCATGTAGAAATGTCGAACAGTTTAAAGACTGCATCTCTCAAATAATCCACTCAAATTGTAAGCATCTTATACTTTTTGCTTGAGTCATTAAAATGAGAATTTGTATTTGAGAAAAATAATACGAAGATTTTCTATCGTGATATATTGTAAATGGTGTAAATATGCGAAGCTCTATAGTAAAATATGGTCAGTGCTGCATACAGATTTGAACGTACAGCAGGTATGAATTTCGTTTTGTTCCTGTTCAACTGTATCAATTAGTTCTAATGCTATAGCATGTGTGCCAGTTTATACTTTCACGTGATTAATACAATCTTGTATTCTCTATTGAATTCAAAACTAACATTAGACTTCTACTTGTTGTTCTACTTGAAAAATACAGATAAAATTTCAAATTTCGTTATTTGGTAAAGATGACCACTATTAAGATTCTTCAAAAAATTTTCAAGGTGAAAAAATACTTATATTACACGAGTATTTTTAAATTAAGTGCGTTTTTTTTACCAATGTGCATTATTATTGTTTGCAAATATTTATTATTTTTAAAAGAGAGTTTTTTTAAAAAGCGAAAGTTGGCAACAGTGAAGAGCATGAACTGACTGGCTGAAAACACGTGTTTGCAGTTATGATGTGACTATGAATTTAGCGTATTTGAACGAAAAATTACGCTCATATTTTCTCCATCTATATTTCGTCCTTCATATTTTATAAGCAAATAACAACTTTCGAACGATATTCTATAGAATACTTCACTTGAGTTATGCAATTAAGTTTTGAATGATGCTGTTTCCACAAGACATTAAGGTGGATATTGTTTTTGCATAGCTTTCAGCAATAATAAGTTTCAAATCGAAGTTTAACAAAATTCCATTTCCAGTAAAGAAAATTCCATTCCCATTTGGTGGCATCTTTAATGATGTTTGATTTGTGAATCTATAATTCATTGTTTAAAATTAGAAATACAATGAAAACAATTTAGGAAGTCAGTTACACTATTTCGTGCATTCAAAACAAATAAAATGATTTAAACTAAAATGTGTTCCCTTATACCGAAGGTTTCCAAATTTTTTTGTTTCATAGACCCTTAGTCCTGTTTTTCGGTTTGGGGTAGACCCCTTCTTACCAAATATTGAATTTTTGTAAATTTATCAACTTAAATGTTTTTTCGACAGCTGGTACTACTACTCACTTTAAAAGAATTAAATTTCTAACTGTACTAAAGTATAGCGTTTAAAACTTAAAAGGCATATGTTGATAAATGAAATTTAAAATTAAATTAATACATAAAATAATTGAACAAAAAACAAATGGTCTTCAATATGTGTTCTCTAATAACAAAATTTCAATATTTAATATCAATCTAGTCAGGTTTAACCCTAAATCTGCTTTGTTACTAAGTGCCCAGTCCCCCCCCCCCTTTTTTTTTGAAATTGGCAAGCTCACTGAAACTCCCTCTCACTAGGAAAAGCAATTAAAAACTTTCTCAAGATGTTCCATAATTCGCGACAAATAACAAGTATGCCTTTTTAATGCCAAAACTGCTAACATCCTTTTCTGAACTTTATTTTAAGATCTTCGTTAGGGCCTATTCTGATCAGTTTCTATTTTAAAAAGACATTTTTTTTCGATGTTACTATATGAAAAAATTCATTGTCTACTTTCATATCATTATTAAAACAGCAATTTCAAACCTAGTTTCAAAATCCGAGTAAAGGGCATTTAAATGTTCAATGTAGGTTAAAATGCCTTGAAAGATTGATTATCTGTGACAAATTGAGAAAATTTGTGACGTCCAACATAATACTTCTTTAGCTTAATTCTGGAAAGAAATGCTGAAGTGATTCTTGTCTTAGTAAAATTTATGCTGTCATCTAATAACCACAAATTAACCTCATTAAATTTAGTAAATAAATCAGTTAAATTGGTAAAATCTGGTTTCTACTAGATAAAATTTTTTTTTAAAAGATTCAAGTCCCGATTTGTTTTAATGACAGCCAAAATCATAGACCCCCATTTATACCACATAGGCCCCAAAATTGTTTTTTAGCTGGTGTGAACCCCTTGCAGGTTGTTGTAGGCTCTGGGGGTCTATATAGACCACTTTGGGAATCACTGCTTTATACGCAAAACCTTACCCGTCCTGGCCATCCACAGGCCGCAGAATAAAAGTAACGTTTGGGGTAAAGGATCAATGTCTCTTACCTGTTATAAGTAATTCGAGAGAATCAAATTTTTTTCTGCTAAAAAAGTAATTCTTTTAACTTAAGTCTTCGACAATGTATTAGTTCTACTTATTCGTAATTGATTTGAATTTTAAAATATTTTGGATGCTCCTTCTTTTTAAAAATTTATTTTCATCGCATTGATTAGTCGTATTATAATTCTAATAGCAGTGTTTTATTCTTTTATACTTACTCTATCTTTTTCTTACTCTTATTATTTTGAGAAATTATACTGATAAGCTTTTTTTCACTCGGCAATAATACAAAAAGGCTGCTTTTAATAAAAATAATTAACAAAATGAAGTTCAAAAAAAGTCCATCAGTTTATTCTAAATTAATGTAAACTGAACTCTTCCATTCAAGGTATTTAGAACAAACAAAAGTTAACCCGTTTCTAAAAACAGCCATCCGCTTATAAAATACCGACTGTTTTCGATTGCTTCACCCGTATGACAGAGAAACCCTTTCCTCATTATTAAAATCGAGACACGAATTACTACTGCTCGTGACACGAATACTGCGCCTTCACACACTTACAAAAGAAACTTTCGTTACACTCTTTCCAGGAGAATCGTTTGGCCTATTTGGAGTTGAAACAAATATGTTCCGGTTTAACGCCTTCTTTCGGCAGTTGAAACAGAAAACAATCAACATAATGGTTCTAAAGATTGTTTGCTTCGATAATTTTTTATTTTAATGTAGCATCACTTTTTAAAGTGTGACTCTTTTCATGATTCTCCGAGCTAAAAAGAACTGCTTTACGGAGTTATAAAAGTACTTTTATATATATATATATATATATATATATATATATATATATATATATATATATATATATATATATGAGTGATAAAAATAATAAGCAATAATTTGGGGAAACAAGTACAGAAATAATTATGTAGAGTGAACGTTCTTGAAACTATATGAACTCATTTTAATTATTTTTTGACTGTGTAGAAAAAAACGCAAACGATTTTCTCATCAAAATTTGTTTAAAATAGTTATTGATAATTTTTTCTGCAAAAAACTATTTACGATTGTAGCAGACAATTTAGTGTTTTTCAATTCCTACTATTAACTCACACTCTCTCTATATTTATTTATTTATTTTTATTCATCTTGGTGGAATTTTCAATCGTTAATAAAATACATTTTAAAGCGCTCAATTGAGCTGAAATTTAACATACGTGATTATTTTGGATGACAATACAATAATTTAATTATAATTAATAAAAACCAATTGATTAAACTTAATTATTTAAAGAACTACAAATACATCCACGTGGCGACTTGTGTCAAAGCCTGAAAAGGTTTTTTCTCGCGTTTTAAAGCATTCAGTTGAACTGAAATTTTATAAACACGATTGTTTTGGATGACAATACGATACTTTAATGATAATTAATAAAAATTAATTACTACTTAATGTTGTGATTCTGTCATATGCATATACTTATTTATATTAATTGTAACTATTTAATAAAAAATAGCTATTAAATAAAATTTATCTTTGTTGATCTAATTAGGAATTGACTTAAATTTTTATATATATATATTACTTGTTTGATTTAAAAATAATGTGCATTTGAGTTTATTTAAGCAGCAACTTTGTGTTTTAAAATTTGTATGACGAATTTCAGCGACCAACGAATTGATAACCTTTTACTGTTAGACATAGAACTTCGAGTTTTTGTTGCTGTAGTAAATACTTATACGTCGAATATTAAAGTTCGCGCTTCAAAGCTCTTTCAATTGAGTAAAAATAATACAACATTCTGAAAATTTTTTTTGCTTTTTGCTCAATGGACTCAAATCATAATGGTCACATGATAAAAGCAATCACGTGTTCGAGACTTCATTCAAACCTTACATTAATCTAACTTGTACTGGTTGTTCTATATGTAAAATTTGGAGATAAAATTTCATATTTCATAATTGGGTAAAGGTGCTTAAATATATTGGAAAAAAATTCATTAAAAAGATTTTAGAGTTTTATTTTAGTTTTGTTCTTTTAAATTAAGTTTATGTAGCTTAATTATATACGTTATTATTGTTGACAAACTAGCTGCATGGCCCAGCGTTGCACGGGCTATCTCTACTTTCATATAAATTCTCCCTTTCTTTCACAAAATCAGAATTTCTAATACTCATTTTCAAAATGACCCCCCTCTCCACCGCTTAGCCCAGCGTTCCTCGGACTTTCTCGTTTCCTCGTGAAACAGCATTCCTGTGTGTGTGTTTGTACGCTCACAATGTGAGTGATTTCTAAAATTATGTCAAAAAATTTCCCTTTTTCGAAATTTGTTCCATTCCATTTATTTTTGATTTAAGACAGGTTTCTTTCCCCTCTTTATAGCCCGAACACGGGTTTTTTTTGTGTAAAATTATTGTTCTATCTCCCCCTCCTTCTCACAGATAAGATATAGCTTCAAATTTCGATGTATGACTTATAAAAAAAAAGTATTGCGTTAGAATTAAAAAAATTATTAATGTGAAGCAATAAATAGAAAACGATTCTGATGCTAAGAGTAAAACAAAAAACGTTCATCATTTTTTAATAATAGTTAGTTTCTAAGAATCTAAAATAATAAAATAAATTTCAGATTTTCATGAATCAATCAATCGTTATATACAGTTAGCTTAAAAATGTCTCTAAAATGTATTTTGATCCAAATTATAGACGATGTACTTTTTAATTAACAAAGATTTCATTTCGTAATGAAACCATAAAAATAATCCTTTTAAAAAAACATATATTTTTATTAAAATCAAATTTCTATAAGTAATAAATGAAAGAAAAATTAACAGATAGCTATTGAAACGATTGCTTTTTTCTGAACGTTTGATTAAACATATAAATATATAAGTAAAAAAACAGTATGGGGAAAGCCTATATATATATATATATATATATATATATACACATTTATATACACACATGTACTGAAAAAAACATTAAAAAACCGATCTGATAAAAACACTTTGATATTTCATTTTAATTTTAACCTTTTTCATTCCACTAAAAAAATTTTAAACTTTAAAAAGTAGCGTAATGCAAAATTGAAAGTTTCATCCTCTTCAGTTTCGAACCTGGGAACTACCGTTTTATAAAGCAGCGCTTTAATCAACCACGCTATCCCCTCCTTCGGGGAGAATAGTAAAAATACCTTTAAAATAAAAGAATATTTTTTCATTATCCTATTTCGTTATTCGTTAAAGTAAAAAATTTTTTTTCGGACTTCATTTGATAAAGACTGATAAAATATTTTTAAAAAATTGTAAAATAATTAAATTGAAAGAAAGATATATATATATATATATATATATATATATTTTATTATATTAATTTTTAAATAAATTTATTTATGTGCAAAGTTACGTTGTTTTGTAAAAACAGTATTTTTAATGCGAAGTAAATTATCTTTCCGATTCTCTGTAGATAGCGCCACGTGTATAATAAAATTTTGATTTGCGTAAGAAATGAAAAACACATTTTTTTTTAAAAAAATGAACCGTAATTTTTAAGATATTTTATCAATCTTTGTACAGATTGTGTATAAAAATTGTTCTACACGCTTAAAAAAAGTTTCGTGAGATTATTTCTATAAATAAAAAAGTTACTAAGTATTTAAATAAAATTCTGAGTATTTTTTGAAAAATCGTAAAAAAAACCAGTTTTTGACATTAAATTATTTAAATTACTAATTCTAAAAGAGAAAAGCATGAACTTTTTTTAAGTGTAAAATATTTTTTTCATTAACGCTAAAGAAAGTTCAAGCGAAACAATTTAGAAATCTTATTCATAAAACGTATCGATTTCGACTCATTTTAAAAAAATCGTAAAAAATACAAAATATAATTATTTTGCAAAATAAATTATAGCATATCGTGGCGAAATAAATGATCTTTACGAATCTGTAATTATTTTTTGTGTGAGTGTCGTGAAAAAAATTAGATCGTGCTTTAAAACCTCTGAAAAAAAGAAGTTCCAAATTTTCCCCTGGTGGGGAGAAATGGTACTAATTATGCGTTTTAAGGTTTTTAATTAATATCTTTTTAACCAATTGGAATATCTGAATATAAATGGTCAAAACGGATTCCTCGGATACTTCCCGAAATTTTGGTACCTTCGGCGAGTTTCTGCGTCGTGTGGTTCGTGAGAAAATTGGGCTACATTTCTATATACCTACATAGATATGTTTGTTTACCAACGAATTTTAATAGTGTAGACAAATATGTGCTTTTTAAAATAAAGCTTCTGCAAAGAGCAAAAGCTGGCAACAATGAAGTGCATAAAAAGATTAACTGTGGAAACACACGATTACATTTATCGTAGGGTTATATGACATTACATTAATTTATCAACTAATTTGCTAGAAACACGTGGTTATCCTAATTACGTGACTATGACATCATATGAATTTAGTTCATTAGGCAAAATGTCTAAGCATTTTTTACTCTTTAAACAATTTTTTTTTTTAAGTTTTTAAATTTAATGCAAAAACTCCTATAAGTATTGTCTATTTTTTATAACAATAATTATTTTCATGAATATAAAATTGAATTTCTCACAACACGTTACTCCTTTCTTATTTTGTTTTATATTTAGAATTTGAATTTTTTATCGATGTAAATTAGGTCAACGCATTATCATAATTAGAGTTTAAATAATCAAGAACTTGAAGGAAACCTTCTTTAAATTTGACAAATTTTGCGCATCATACAAGAATCTGATTCGAATAGAGATTGCACATTATATGAATTAAAATAATTATATTTATTACTGAACTGTTAAAGGAAAAAAATATTTGATAATATCAACTATTATTTAATCAGTTCCTATAATTCCTGATACTAATCAATATAGTTTAATTTTCCTCATTGAACATGGTATTTATATAATATATATATATATATATATATATATATATATGTAATAATATTAATAACATTCCAATGCATTTATTTTTCAAATTTTTTTTGAAAAATATTTCTTAGACGGGATTATTTTACGTTGGTCTACTTATTATATTACTACTTATTATTTCTGGTAACAATTAGTTATAACAGTCGAGACCCTCCTTATGTAAATTTCGTAATGGTATTATTTTATTTTTTAAAAAAATGTTAATTGACATGATTATAATAAAGAAGTTGATAAGAATTTTGAATAACAGTTGTTTATAAGCAGGGTTATTATAAAGAGGATCTATCTGATAAAATTCAGGTCAATGTTTCTTCATAAAGGTTTTCAAGAAAGAAATTTTATAAAAATGCTTCCTTATCGAAGCTTTATGTCGTGAATCATTTTTGGTCTCAGTACTTTCCTCCTTAGATTTCCTTAATTTATTTATAAAATATTCACAGTAATAAATGCTTTATTGGATCATTTAAAAACCAATGTAACCTGTTTTTTAAAAAAATTTCGTAGTCTCAAGTTTTATCATTTTTTTTAAAAAAAAAATTATGATTTAAAAATTTGCTGATTGTGTTTTTCTGATATTAATCGTCCCCTATTCTGCTATTTAAGGGGACATGGTATAATTTACGCAAAAATTTTTAATTTACAGATTTTCAAAATTTTTTTGGTTGCGTCCTCTGTGTGTATACTATGTAAAACAGATTTTGTGCTCAAAATCTCATAAAAAGTTTATTCCCCTTTAGTTTTCTAAGTAAAAAACTTAAAATTTGTGAAGTGATTTTAAATTGCTACTCCTCCTACAAAAATTTACGTACACGCGGGAAATTTGATTTACAAGTACGTCAAACCATGTATAACAAAAGTTGGTATGGGTTTTGCCATAACATGATTGCTATTCGTACAAAACTTCTTTTTATGAATGCTTGTTGAAAATTCCTTAAAAAATGTGTAAAAAAATTCTGAGTTATATTATTTTTTAAAAAATGAGTATTCCTTTGACAAAAATGCATACCAACTTTTGTTACATGTACTATTAGCAATAGATAAAAGAAATCAAAGCATTAATCACAATAGAAAAAAAAAGCCTCAGCATTTTAAATGAAGACAAACTAGCTATTTTATCTTTCTGAGATAAGTCAGTTTGAAGTTTTGATTTGTCATAGGGATGTGAATAAAACCGAACGTAAAAGCTATCTTAATTCAGCGTTTTTTAAGTTTAGAGTTTTCAAATTTTGTGAGGTTATAGAAAAGTATATAAAGAATAATTTAGGCTAAGAAAATTAGATTTGATTTTTTGACTGATTTTTTTGTCAATTGAATCGTACTGTGTCCCTTTAAAAAACAGTTTCACACATTCTTTTTATTATTATGTAATCTGTTGATTATGATGTTCCCTAAATGACACTTCAATGGTTTCTTACACAATATTTTATCTTTTGTATAATTAAAACCATGAAATAATCCAAAGACTTGAAAATATTTTCCCCTAGACTTTTGACAACATAATTATTTATATAGTATCTAGTTTTTTTCTTATATTTCTCTCATCCATAATTTTACCTGATACTATTTTTTAATTTCTTCTGTTTGAAACCAGACAATTAGTAATTAGAAATGGAACTGTGAGAGCATGGATACAGAATTGCCAGTTTCATGAATTTGTATTGTGATTCTATAGAAGATTGCGATTTATAGAATAAAATAGGGTCTATGCGAGTTAAAAGTCTAACCAACACTCAAATTTCTCATTTGGTTGCGGGTAAAAGTTACGAAAATGAAGTAGGGTTAAAAGTATCCTTTTCTTTGCTTGATCGCGCTTTATATAAAGAAAGACAAAGTTCTATCCCAGTTACCTTGAATAATTTCAATTTGATATTAATTTACTTGACTAAGTAACAAATTCGTTACAACATATTATTCTCTATCAAAATATTAGATCAAACCTGATAATAAGCTGATTTTTTTCTAGGAAAAACTTTGCAATGGAGTTGTTTCTCGAAATATTTAAAATTTAATTAAATAGTTTACAGTTAACTTTTATTCGTACGAGGGTGAGTCGGAAAATAAGTTTCCCCAGTCGACTGTGGTCCGAGTTATGTATGAAAGTCAAAAAATAGAATGAGACATTAAAGATAAGACATAACTTTATTTTTCCACTTAAGTACCAAGTGCATTGAGACATTAATCATACCACTTGATAAGCTTCAAAAAGCCCTCCACGAAGAATTCAGAGCTTTGCATATGGAAGAAGAGTTTACTTTTGCGTGAACTTTTTGGAGGTTAGAACCATCAATGCTACGCGTTACTGTGACATCCTGTCGAAATTGAGGGAGGCAATTCGGAAAAAGCGGCTTGGGCTTCTTAAATCAGACGTTCTGTAGTTGGATAACAATGTGAGACCCCACTCGGCGACGGCAACGCAAAACCATATTGCAACTCTTGGTTGGGAGCGCCTGTATCACAGTCCTGATCTCTCACCAAGTGACTTTCATTTGTTTCCGTCTTTGAAGAAAATTCTCACCTGAAGGCGCTATGGAAGCAATGTTGAAGTCAAACAAGGCATTAAACGCTTCTTCCGTATGCAAAATCCTGAGTTTTTCCTGCAGGCTTTTTGAAATTCATCAAGCGGTGTGACTAATGTCTCAATGTACTTGTTACTTATGTGGAAAAAGAAAGTTATATGTTATCTTTAATGTCTCATTCTACGTTTTGACTTTCATACACAACTCTGACCACAGTCGACAGAGGAAACTTATTTTCTAACTCACCCTCGTATTTAAAATTCACCAATCTCACAGATTAAATTATGGTAGAATTAATGAACATTTTAGAAATTTACTTGTTTTTAATAGAAAATTTGTTTCCGAAATGTCACCATATAATGAACCACAGTTACACTGACAGAACAGTTTTTCAAATAAAAATTAAGCTACTTCATTCACCTAATGAATCCGTAGGATCTGGAAGTCCAACTATACAAGATTTACCGTTGCAAGAGAATGCTAAATAGGTTACAGTTTATTTATCAAGTCTATTATATCTAGGAAGTACGGGAGCTCCTATTTTAATGATAACGAAAGAGACAATTAAGATATTTTATGTGGGTACTTCATATTAAAAAAAGGTTAACCTTAATGAACAAATGAACAAGATCCATTTTCTAATGCTTTTAAAGTGAATGAATGAAATAGAAATTTCTTGACCATTTTCAGATATTCTGTTTTTTGCATTCTACTGCAAATTTCTCTCTCTTTCTTGATAATGAAAACATTGTTGAAAACACGCTTAACTGTTAAGGTTCAAATTGTACCGTGGTTTTAATAATACCCATACTCTACATTTAAACTAAATTATATTTTCCTTTATGTTTTAATTTTTATTTTTTCAAATTAGTTCCACTGAACAAAATTTTTGTTATGCTTTACTGCAAATGTTAGAAAAAAAACTATTAACTTTTTATCTAGTCACACATCTTTGTACGACATGCTTGTTTTATTACTTTTACTCATTCCTGTTTAAATTTATGGCCATTATAATTTGATAACTTTTTTTAAAGTATTTTGAATGGAGAAATTTTATTAAATTCCTTACTACATTTTTTTCTCCTTCCTTAGAAATTGTACAACAATGTCTTCAAGATCCAGTAGGGCTTTGCTTCTTCTCTTGCTGTTCCTAATTTGTTCTCAGGGTTTATGTTCCGATTCATCACCTCCGGAAACCTCCCACCGACAAAAAAGAGGAATAATGAAGATGATGATGCACATTATGTGGGATCCTGTACGTCTCATTAGGTACTGGTATGCTTACGATGTAACTAAGGAGATTGCCAAGAGCTGGCGAAAAATCCTACCCACGATGATGCTCTTACCTTTCAATCCAAGTTTGGCAGACACTCCAGGAATTGCCAAATATCTCCATCCCACTCATGGACTGAGAGCTACAAAGCATCATAAGAATACGAAACAATTCGCCTATCCTGCTGTCTCGAGTGGCGAAACATATTCTGCCAGTCAGTTCCCGAAAGATTATTTGATTGCCGGTCCTTCTTTAAAAGATTCTTTTTCGCAATTTCAACCCAGTTCTGGTGTCTCATTTGAAGGACCTCATAAGCAAGCTGTTTCAGAAAGTTCTTCTAACTTAGATACAGCCCCGGGAATATTTCAGCATTATTTAAATTCCAGACCACAACCAAGTCCGGGTGGATCTCAGAACATTCCCGTGTCTTCCTTTCCTGTCTTAGCCGAAGGATTTGGCAGCAATGAAGAGCAACAACAAATCATATTGCATCCAATTCCTCATGGTGCTGGCCCTTTACCAATGCTACAGCATTCTCATACAGCCTCAGGGGAACAAATGAAGCTAATGCCTTTTCCCTTTAAAATCGACAATCCGAACAAAGAGCATATGATATTCAAAGCAATGCCACTATCTAGTGCTGAAATTCCTGATTTCTCGTCAGAAAAACATGATGGGGATAATATTCCGTCGCCAACTAATAGTAATAGCAGGGGAATTAAAAGTGATTATTTCAAATTTCCTTCAGAACACGAATATTCCCCTTACGTTCATTTTCAACCTGATCCGAATTCTCAGGGGAGTTACGAGGAAAGTCAAAAGGAAGGACAAGTACAGGCTCCTCATATAATCCATACGGGTCACCAAGAACTTCACATCGTCTTGCATCCAATTCCTATTGGGGATAGTAACCCATCTTCTCCAGTGACAAATGCACACGCTTTGCATTTCGTTCCGGTCAACTTCAATGCAAGTGAGGAGGCAAACAGCTTGTTTCCGTTTAAATTTCAGACGCTTCCAAAGACTTCAAACCACGGCGAAAAGAAGAATTCTGTCCCTCCTGAGTACGACGAGGAATTTTACCCGTCCAACAACAACTCCCATAAAACATCGAAAACAGATTTGAGAAAAAATGAAAGTCGTTATGGAAGCCAGGAAGAAGATGGTACATCATCGTCCTCTTCGGAAAAATCGAACTCCAAGCAGTCATCTCGGATAACTTGGATCTTGAAAGAATCTAAGTCAAGCAGACGCAAAGATAATAAAAATTTCGACAATGATTCGGAAAGCAGCATTCCTAGGGTTAGTTCTGTGAATTTCAAAGATGGCGAGGTTCGAGATAAGCAACCTCTGAGGCTTAATGGTCAATATATTGATCTTGAACAACTGCGGGAAGATTTGAAACACGGTACTCCAGTGCTGATTCCTTACAACAAAAAACCACAATTTTCTTCAAGTTCGACAAAATCAAGCGAAAATTCTGCGGAATTCATACAGTTTGACAACTATGATGGATTAGCATTCAGTGCGATGAATATGCCGAAGTTATTTGCAGCAGAAAGAGCTTCTGAAGAGAAAACTTTACCTGAAAATAATTCTGCTGAGCAGTTTGAATCGAAGAACTCAACCCAAAGAATAATATTTTTCTTAAGAAGACCACCGTCTAATAATGAAAACAGAAACTGAAAATCAGTTTACTATTTTTAATTCTACTCTTATACTGTACAAAGTTTGTTTTGTTTCAAGTGAAATGAGTAAGTTTACTTTGCTTGTTTTTAGATGAATTGTATGTAACTCATAATGAGTTTTATCTGTCAGGGACAAACTCTTAAATTTATATACGTATGAGATAGTGGAAAACTGGTTTTTCCTTTGCTGTAGAATATAACACTATTTTAAATTAAATTTTTGGTGAAAATTTTTAGTATTTTCTGTGTTTTTTCTCCCTTTTAGTCACAAAAAGGACATTTAAATCAAATTTACCATACTTAAATATACATTTTTTTTGTTTCCACGTTAAAATTGCACGCTACATTTTTGATCAACATAAAATGTTTTACTTACTTATCGCATTGAGTAAATTTCAGTAGAATATCATACCCGATTTTATACTGAAAACTACTTAATATTATAAGTAAGTAGGCTGTAAAGCAGTACTTGTAAGATAACTCTTTTTTTTGCTGAGAAATAGCCAGAAACATTGCTTTGATTTACTTTTAGTTAAGAATTCTGATAAAAAATCTGCACCAATTCTTAAAAAATGTGTACCCCACCATGATTATCATTATTTTAGGATAAAATAATATGAACTGCGATATATACAGAAACAAATATTTAATAATCTTAATGTTCCACAACACAGAACATACATAAAAACACTTGTTTTAGAACTCATTAAAAGCATCTTCCAAAAGAAGAAAGGCAATTCCCTACAAAGTGAGTCGGCAATCTTAGTTGAAGCGTTGAAATGTACTACTTTGGAAGAAAGGAATTTCCCTCCAAAGAACTAAGAGGTCCTTTTGACTGTCGTTTAATAGTAAAGGAAAGGAAGCTGTAAATATTCAGTGTTAGAGAAATGCGTAATTCATAAAAGTAAATTTCAATTCATTGTATTCTTTAGGTTTTCTATTGCAATAAAAATGAACAGCAAAATTTATTTAAATACTTTCAATATTCTAAGCCAATTTTTATTCCCTTTCGGATTTCATTGCTTAGAGAACATGGGAAGACTTTAAAAACGTTTTTTCCTTTAGTAACATAAAAATAAAACAACCAAAAGATATTCGAAAGAAAGGGTAACATGGAAACTAGTGGGGGGGGAATAAATCTCTGAAATAAAAAGAATGACAGATTACTGCTATTCTGTAAAAAAATACTAATGTATTTCAGTCGTATAGAAAATATTCCTCAACTGATTCTCAAAGTATCCCACACAAATGCCTGCCTTCATATGAGGTATATCAAGCAGAAGTATACACAATGTGATAGAATGTTTGTAGACAAAATGAATAATATCAGGACACACATAATCAGTATATAAACATTTTATTTCTTCTAAATCAACATATGAAAGCTTTGGGTGAAATGTACAACTGCATACTCAAATAAAATGCAATAAGAAGGGGGAAATGCTCTTCCCTCGTTCAAAAAAAATTAAAACAAAAACAATTACATAACATATGAGCAAAAAGACGAAGGAAAAAAATAAGAATCACAGCTCTAGCTGCCAAATGAGATGACAGTTTTTTTCATATGTACAAAATAATTCATTTTCACTCGCGTTCAGTCATCAAAACCACAGTCGGAACAAAAAAAAAAATGCTTTGATCTTTGACAGCAGAGATAAATTAGAGTGAAAAGGGAAATCACAAGAGATTTCTGTCCACTTACAATGATGTAATTTACACATTGGGATAAAGTATTTTTAAGATGTGGAAGTAATAAATAATCTTAAAAATATCTTAAGACTCAATATTTTTAAAACTTAGAAGAAAATGTTATACGTTTAAAAGCTAAATTAGTTTTAAAAGAATACGTGCTTTTGCTAAAAAATAAAAAAGTTGCAAATTGATTGAACAAACATGAAATATTAATTTAAACACTTAAAATACATTGCTACATAAAATAACAGTTTAGAAAGAAGTCAATATTTCAATATATGTTTGTTCATAAATATTTGCAAAGAAAAATATTTTTAACCTCTAAAACATTATAATTTTACTACACAAGATATATAAAACACAGACAAAGCTTCTTTGATAAATAAAGAGAATAATGAAAAAAAAAACATTTTTTTGTTACGAAGTATAATGCATAATAAATTGACATATTAATAATTAAAAAAATTAAACCTAATATCGTTATGGGGTACACATATTCTTTTGTGTCTGTAAAAACTCTCATTTTGGAAGAAATATCGATCAATTTCAGTTATATTTATAACAAAACTTTCAGTTAATATTTGGCACCACGGGAAGACATTGGAAATATCTGAGGAAAAAAATTATTTTATAGAGATATTACAACAGAGAGATCATTACTTCTTTTAAGTTATCACATTTACCTTTAGTTAGCCATAGTTGCCATATTTTTAGTAGTCTCGATCAATTGACTAGAAGATGCAAAAACATGGTGTATAACGCATTAGAATTTCGTTCGGTCATTAGGATGAGAATTTCTTCTAAGTAAATTACATCTGTGCAGTTTCCAAATTTTAAAAAAAGAAGAAAAAGGTAGAAACTGAAAGCAATGCCAATGCAAAAGAATTAATTGAAAAAAAATTAAAAATCAAGAAATATCGTTTGCATTTTATATACTTAGAAACATGATAGTAATATTTTAACGTACTTTTTTCCATGATTTAAATTTTGTACCTTCAAGAAAATGAGCAAAAAAAGAAAAAAAATCCTCTCCAGGACTTTATTCTACATATAAGTTTATTCTAAAAGTTATTTCGTTTTCAAAAAAAGTCACCAACATTTCATTTAAGGAGCATCTTTAAAATAGGATATGTAAGAAGAATAACAAATATGCAAAAAAAGCATAATTTCTCTGTTATATAAAAGAATACATTTCTTAGTATCTTAAATGTATAAAAAGAATCTTGTACTTATTGAAAATTCTCAAAACATATACAAGATTGTGTTTGACTTTTCATGTAAAAATGGTACAAAACGTTTGAAAATTCAAAATGGTATCTAAAAAGTTATAAAATCCAAATGGTATCTTGTAAACTTTATTACCTAATTATGATATTATCGATGTAGAGCAAAGAACTTCGCTCTAAATCTATGGTATAAAATCTATAAAAAGATCGAGTCCGAAAAACTATTCAAAGCGCTAACATGTCTATGACAATCTAGCTCATATTTAAAGAATTAAGACCTAACATAGATTTTCATTAAGAGCAACAAACATTTGTAACCTACATCCGTATATAACTCCATCCAAGATCATTCAAATACATTTTAAAGATGTTTTAATAATAATTACGTAATTATACAGCTGACTGATTTAAACTCCATCTATAAGTTTTTTTGAAGAAATTAATAATATTTAAATTGCAAACATTTTTTAAATCTTATTTTCATTACAATATTAATAACTACTTAGTACTCATTCTAACTAAAACAGTCATTTCTTTAATTTATGCTAAATAAGATGTTATTAATACTGAATCTAAAAAAATTTAATACAGCTTAACAATGGATGAGTTATGCTAAGCATTTTGAAGAATTTCCTGATTTAATTTCCCACTTCATTCAGACTATAAATTTGTTGTTTTTATTCATATCAGGGTTTCAGGCCTAAATTTTTCCAGCTTGAAAGATTTTATAACAGTTTTAGTTCATAATTAATCTTTCTTTTTTTTTTCCAGTGAAGCTATAAGTTAAAACTATTTTAATGAAGAACTTGAAAAAGAGAGAAAATATGCCTTTCATCATTTCCTTTCATATTAAATTCTTTATTTCTTGAACTGTGACAAATAAAATAAATATTAATCCTATCAATGAAAAAAAAGATAAGAGAATTCTTAATAGGAGATTCTTATCCAATTTTATCTCGTAGATTCAAAAAATAGAATTCACTACTTTTCAAAAAATATATTACAACTGATAAATTTAAAGGATTAGTACCAGCTTTTCCTTAAGAAAGCTGGTTTTAAATCCTTTCTTAAAAAAAATTTCCAATTAAATATTTTTGTAAAAAAATTCCACACATTTTAAGTCTTAGCTTTGAAAGATGTACAGCTCAGGGTAAAATTTCTGTTAGAGAGAGAGATTTCCCTATTCAGGGAATCTACATAATTCAACTTCAAAACAATCATCTATTAAATAGCGATATAGTTATCAGAACTTTCGATAATATATTTTTTTTCAGACAAGGGAAATAAAATGCTATACAAAAAAAAAGAAATTTAACCTAGTGTTATAGTTATATTCTCTACAGTGAACCGGCATTATCCTTTAATACTGTACTAAGCCTCAATTATGTGAGTCAAAATGTTGTAGCAATCAGAAAACATTTTTATATCTGCAAGAAGTTATGGGAAGAAAAATTTTATGCAGTCTCTGTGAACCATCGCATTATATCCAATCATGTTACGTATGAAGCATTTATGACAGTTTAGAGTCTCAGTAAAAATGATACGTTTTCGATGCAAATGGACAGACATTTGAAATAGCTGCTCTACAACTATGAAAAGAGCGATTCTCGTCATACGAGGAAAAAAGTTGCACGCTTAGCAGCAAAAAAAAAAAAAAAAGTTGCCATGTTGCTAAAGTATAAGAAAGTTTTCTTTAATGTCACGTAAAAAGACACACACATTCGATAGTAGAAATGCACCGGAGTATAAAGTGGTCGGCTGAAAGATGATTGGCGCGTATCACAATGAGAAGATGGTGTCGTCTTGATGACTCGAGAGAGAAGATCACAGCTTTTTGAGAAGAGGGGGGCATCAGGTGGTCATCGTACTCAGGATGTTCCGCTCTTCTTCGGAGAGTTCCAGTCCACCCTTCAGAGTCCGTCGAACTGCAGGAAAAAGAATCAAAATCAACCCTTATTGCTAATGCTTCACCAGTGTATCGCAATTAATTTTGATGCAAAAGGCAACATAATAATGATCAGATGCGTGATTCAACAATAAGACCACTCGAAATCGGGTCCTGTGTTTGTGGTTATGACAGTATTCTTGAATTTTAAAAATATTTTACAAACATGCTATATGTTCTCATTTTAACATATCTGATTAAAATTCTGTTTAACATTGAAGTATGAGAACAGGTTATAAGAAACATACGAGGGTCATCCAGAAAATGAAGACTATTAAATTATAAAAAATGAAAATCACAGAATTTATTGGGAAAAACAATTCTGTTATGCACTTTGAAGCTTCCTTCACCTCTAAATAGTCTCATCCTACTATTAAACATTTGTTGTAGTTGCTTAAGAGCTCCAGATATTTTCCATGGTAAATGTTATGCCACCACTTCTCTAAGTACTATATGTTCATAAAATTCAAACAAAAGACCAGTCGTGATTACCATTTTTTCCCTAAGCTTAGGGAAAAAAATGGTTTTTCTGGGAAAAAATAAGAGTTTCTAGGCGGTAAATGTTTTGAAAGAGATGAAAAGTTGGAGAATTCAGAAAGGAATTAATGAACAGGCGGCAGAAGAGTGGGAATTCTTAAGTTAGTAAACAAATACGACAATGTTTTAATGTACGAAATAATTATGTAGATTAGTGAAGGGAGCCTCAAGGTATTGTTACAAAAATACTGCACTTTAATTATTTATAATTAAACGGTCTTTATTTTCTGACTGACTCTGAAAAATGGAAAATTGAAAGTGGAAGTCTTCGTTGAAAAATGGACTGATTCAATATGAATTCAGTAGTACTTTACAACATGCTATTCTCTACGCGATAATGAATTCACCGCATGAAATTCATATTAATGGCAATTTAATATCCGGAAGAGTGCTTTGAATTAGGGTTCTGTGTTTTAATATTAGACGAGGCCAACTTGAATTTCAACAATCAGTACACGGAAGAAGTAGAATTGAACGGAGTCGTTGGAAAAGTAAAAGGGGAATGGATACTCACGGGACTTCCTGTCTCCATATCTGGCTTTTTTCCTGATGCGTGGCTCATTCCTGGCCGGCTGAGTGGTGGCCGTCTTGACCAGGCTCTCGAGGATCTCATCATCAGCTTCCTCCTTGCCGGGGGCGCTGTGCCTACCGAGGCTGCCACCGGGACCTGAAATGAAAAAGTATAGCAGTCATTAATCTCGTAAAAAGTAACTAAAGCAAAATGATTTAGAAAATATCAAATTTATAAAAACATAAACGTGAAAATGAATTTATATATCATCCACAAATTGATAAAAGTTTTACAAACTTAAATACTTTATAAATTTTTCAATGAGGAAGTGTGTGTAAAATAGTTATCTTTACTGAATTCTTTCAAAGGGGCCCCGGATTAACAGCTTCTATTTTAACTTAAAGACTGACTAACTTTCAATAGCACAAAACTTAGTTCATTAATTAAACCTTCCTAACGAGGTTTGCAGTTATTAATTTATGGTACTCATATACTACAGAAATTTTTTTTGTAAAAGATTTTAAGTATTTTAAGCTGTAGTTTTCAATTTATTACGTAGGAAAATAATGTATTATCGGTGAGAGAGAGAGAGAAAAAGAGAGATTCTCGAGATTTTATTTATAATAAAAACTATCTTTAAAATTATCAAAGAGTATAATTCAAAATATCCAAAAGAGATAAAAGTGTTAGTTCTTTAGAATAAATTTACAGCATGTTTCAACTTGTAAGAATTTTATACAAATATCCAATAAATTAAAATCAACTGTTTCAATTAAAAGCCGCGTAATAACTAACAATATCAAAGCTGTGTGCCAAACTAATCAAACAAATATAAATAATATGTCAAACTAAAGAGAACAAACAAGTATACAGAAGAGTATCTAACTATCAAACAAGGCACACAGTGTATCATGAAATTAACAGCTAAATTGACTTTTTTTAATAGCTCATTTTACCAATAAGGAATCAAATATTCAATATCTGTAAAGTCTTACCCAGCTGGGACCTGACCCTTCCTCTTGTTCCGGGTACAGTGCCCCACTTCTGAGTTTTGTGCTCCTCGTTGGGCCCTCCTCCCCCGCTGTTGGAGTTGCCAAGCAGCTGCCGAAGCTCGTGGTCAGCTTGCTGCTCCTTTGTCTTAAATCGATCCATCTAAGAGTATAGAACGACACATATTTTATAAATCATATCTAAAAAAGGAAGTTAAATAATAACGATCATGAAATACTTTAAACCTTCTAGTTCTTTGAAAACTTAAAAGTTTCGAAGATAATATTTATATTTAAAGATATGGCACTGGGAAGAACTTTTGTATAAGTTCAAGGTCCAAGATATTCACAAAAATATATTTAAAAATACTTTTCCCAAGAGTTTTGCTCATTATAAAGCTAATGAACAAAAATGTTTAAGTACTCAAGCAAAGTTAATTTTATCTTGAATTGTACTAAGGTAATATCTAGAATGAATTTTTAAAAAGTTAGAACGAAGGTGCATATTGAGAGAAAAATAATTATTCAGAATTCTCTCAAATTTGGGAAACTATTTTTAACAATTGTACGAAAAACAATTTGATTACTATTTCGTGGGTATAAAGTTGCCTTTACCAATTTAGAACAAATCATAACAAAATCAAGTTAGTAGCATATTCATCTGATCTATGGCATTTCAAAAGGGAGAATAGAAAATAAACTGTAACTTACATCTGTGATCAGCTTTCCCCTGGTCTTGTTCCTCTCCCTGTGGTTGGCCTTTTTCTCAATCTGCTGCAGCACCCTCTCCCTGGTAGTTCTGTACTCCAGTGCGAACTCACTCAGAATGCGGCAACACCTCTGGATGGGTAGCTCCTCGATGCTCTGGCTCGTGCAACCCAGATACACCAGGAACTTGTGGTACCTACATGTGTGTGTGGAAAAGGTTACTTGTTTCTTATTTAAACATCCTACGATCTATTTAACAGTATGCCATCTGATCGATACTGAATTACTTTCTGTAGGCCCAATTAAACAAATTTTTATCAATATAAAATATCAATATCAAATTATAAAAACGTAATCTTTTTCATTGAATAAAATATCGTTAACAATGCATTTTTTAATACGACATGGTTATCTCTTAATAATTTAAGAGCTTCAAGAAATTAGGTTTCATATATCAAATCCACTTGATTTCAAAAGAAACGTTTAGAACAGGGGTCGGCAACTTATGGCACACGGAACAATTTTTAGTGGCACTATGCACTACTCTGCTAATTTGTCAAGTTTTGAGTGGTTGAAAGTTGATAAATTTATATATATATATATATATATATATATATATATATATATATATATATATATATATATATATAATGAACCTTCTTCACAAATATCTTCACAATTAAGGACATTTAACGAATTCTGAAAGATAACTCTAAAGATAAATTTTCAGCCATTTTGTAAATTATTGTGAATGCCCTTTCTAGAGAGATTTAATTGTTTGAAGAGAGAAAATTGCATGTACTCTGCTTTCCGCTTTTAGTTTTACATATTTAAGTAAAAACACTTAACTCATATCAAAAATATTTTAAGTCCGCAAAGAAATTGTTTAACAACTGAGTGCTCAGAATCGTGTCAAGTTGAAAGCCACACATTATGCCCCTGATTTTGGGATATGAAAGTGAAGCAGTGAAAGCACTAGGTTCGCATTAAAATTTTTATTTATCTTTTAATTTAACTATAATGTAGGGACAAACTTATATTTTATGATGTATATTTCTTATTTTAATATATATATATATATATATATATATATATATATATATATATATATATATATATATATATATATATAAAGTACTTAATATATGTACAATTTTAATTTTTGTTGAAGAAGTAAATATATTTCATGCTGTTTATTTTTATTTTAAGAAATATCTTTAAATGATGCAAAATTAATGCATAACAAAACTATAAATCTAAATTATGACCTCTATTCTCTTCATGTATTATCACGGGAATCGAATTGTTTCAAAAAAGGTCCCACTGTGTGGCACTCTGAATCATATTAGTAGATTGGTTTGGCAAGCCACAGATAAAAGGTTACCGACACCTGGTTTAGAAGCTTCTAGTTAATACTACGTTATCAAAATCCGAACAATGAATTTTAAAAATATAAAGAACATGCAAAAAATTGATGAAAATGTTCAAGATACATTAAGATACACTATTAATAGTTACATAATTAAAAATAATAATGTATCAAAATAATTCAAGAAAGAATAAAATGCATAAATATCAATTTTGCCTAGTTGCAAAACAAATATATGTGAATAGATTTAATACTATAAGATAAAACAAATGCATCAAGGTATTTGTTCCGCATTCCTCTCAAAAAGGTTCTAAGGGGCATATTTAACACGCGTATTGATTTTAATGTATTACATGCACAATGAGTTTGGCAAAAAAAAAGTCTCCATGTTCCTGTCATACCTATTAATCATTCGCCTGTGGATGACTTTAAGAACAATAATTCTTTCTGCGCAGTCTGTCAGAAATTCAGTCGTCCTAAAAGTAGAAAAGAAACAAATCGTGAGAAGATGGCGGACAACGAGACAGAATTATATTACGTGTTACAATGTCATCCGAGGTCACACCAAGAGATGCAACACAATCCTCCGAAATTCGAATGAAAAACATAATTTTTCAAAAGGGGATAGCACTCACCTAACCTTGAGGGTTATATTGCAGTCGTGCTTCAATATGGCCTTCAAATAGTCCCAGGACGCCTTGCACTCGCTCTCCATTTTGTTCAAGCTCTTCGTCACTTCGCCGTAGTCAATCTGTCCCAGAAAAAACACGAAAGTTTTACGAAAATGAACGCTCAGTTGCATAACTTGTACAAAAATATTTTTATCAACACTCTCATTTTTAACAATTTGACAACATGTGTACATCTGTGCTATCATTTAAGCCAGCATTTCTCAAACTGTGGAGCCCGTCCCCCTTGGAGGGGCGTGACAACTCTACGAGGGGGAGAGCATATTGAAGAGTCAAAAACAAAAGATTATTTTAAAAAATTATTGATTTACTGTTCGTAAACAAACACAAAATACATTCTGACATAGTAAAAAATAAAATACACATTTACACTGATATAATACACTTATAAATGTATCAGGTGCTACAGAATGTATTTTATAATTAATTTAACAATACTAAGTTAAAAACAAGTTTAATAATTACTACTAACCCCATGGGATTGTCATATATAAAATTATATAAAAAAATTAACGCTTATCTTCATATAATTTGTATAGTTTATCATTAAAGCCATATGTAGCTTAAACATGTAGCTAAACATGTACCGATTAAAAGTTAACGCTATTCGCTTCCCGATGCCACGTAGGCTCGCGTATGTGATGTATTGGGGGAGGGGGAGGAATAAAGAAGCAAAAATAATGTCTGGAATAAGTAAATCCTTTGCAAACATTGTCAAGGTCCTTTTATTGCATTCCAAAGCCTCCGGAATTATTTTATGAATAGTAGTGAACAGAAAAGATCGGACTTCGTCCGGGGAAATTAACGCTTTGCCTGAGTGAGGCATTTATATACGCAGGTGGCACTTAAGTGTTTAAAGTAGTATCGTAGTTTTTGCGTCAAAGTACAGCATGATTGAATTCAATACATTGTTATTGTATGAGGGGGCGCGATGAAAATTATGATTGAATATTGGGTCGTGATCATTGAAACTTTGAGAAGCACTGATTTAAGCAGACAAAAATGGAAAATCAATTCTGGTGTTTACTATGAAAATTATTTCACGAAATTTCCTTGCAAAAAATACTTGTAGCATATATTACTTTTAGAAAGAAGAAAAAGCAAAGGGTAAAGGGAAACAATTTAATAATAATTATGAGAGATATTCCACTGCTCCTTGTATACGGCCATTGGCATATCAATAAGTAATACTTCCATGACACACGTAAACACTATATAAGAATTTCCAAGGAGAACACACAAGTATAAATTACAATAAAGTTTCCAGTCTATCATATCAAAAAACAAGTCTTCTGTATAAATAGAGGAATAAATATAGAAAACAGATACTCGAAGACCACAAAAATTTTATTAACATTACATTGAAGAATAAAGAGAATAGCGAAATATGAATCGCAGTAGCAAAATTCTTTTCGTATATCAACATCACAATTAAGCTTAAATACTGATAATTTATAAGAGCAATATAGGAAGTTTCATTTTGAAATGTATTTTATAATTACATTATTATATAAGCCCACTAGTCGGTATTTAAGAAGTAATCTGTTTCAAAGAAAAAAAATTATATCTGTGCGAATATTCTGAACTGTATTTGCTACTTCTAGCGAATGAGTAAATATCTGCTGGTTGAAGGATAATTTTATTAAGATTCCTTTCTAGTAGATTTTAATGTGACTTAATGATAAATGCGAATTGACAGAATATCGCGATGAAAACAGTACTCACTTTGGATGCTCTTGTGACGGAGCCAATTTCTGAATAGAGATCACATGATTTAGGAAACTTCTCCATAACGATATGGCACAGGTGGTGCAATAAGGAGTGCTTCTGCACCGTGTCCTTCACCTCAGGAACTTTGGATAGGTACTCGATGTGGAAACCTTTGATCTAAGAGTGCATAGATAGAAACATGTTATAACTTCTGAATTTAGACACATAAAAGAAAAGAGTTAAAAAATACATAATTATAGGATTGTTACCTCTACACCGTTGAGGAAATTTCCCACTGACCTCAGAGTGGATAAAATCACTCTGAATGTCTCACTACTCTCGATTTCTTTAATCGCCTGCTTCAGGTCCATCAAAGGCTCGGCTACTTCCTGTAATGAAGAGACATAATATTTCAATAATATGCCAATTCTTCATTCACAATTCCACAAGTTTCACATTGATATCTTAACACACAAAAAGTCTATTGAAAATTCACGATACTTTTTGAAAATCTAATAGATATCTACAAGAAGTAACAAGACTTATAGATATCAGATGGGTGTTTTTTACTGGTAACCAGACAACCATTGATAACATGTAATTTTGCACAGCATGAAGTGTGTACTCAACAAATTTTAAAATTGAAATCGTGATTGATACGTTGTATGCCATTACAGAAAAAATTATACAATAGTGCTTCTTGTTTATACTTTTTAGTTTAAAAAAATACGCTCTAAAAGAGAAAAAATTCTATAATCGTACCAAATCGTCAAACTTTTCGTAGATGTTTCTATTCTATTGATTTTGTAATAATTTTACTACTGTATATTTTTCGAAGTTCGGGTGAATATCTAATGTAGTTTATGTAACAAATATTTCAAAAAAGAATCAGAGAATTAAAGGACTGTACAAGATAACGGGTATCTATGAACAAACTGAACATAAATTATTGAAGGTGTTTGCGAAGTCAGTGTCAAAAGCAACAAATACTTCTAAAACTCGTGAGGTAATTATTATCTATATAAATCACATAGTCTTACATGTTTTTTTCTAAAAACTAGCATAAGGAAATGAAGTTTCCTCTGTCAAGTTAAGACTGAAAGTTAAAAGACATCTGGAGTCACTGCATTTTCTCTTTCCCTTAAGAATTCATGATATAAGCTGAGATCAGGGGCGTAGCTACCGTCGTATCAAAGCTATGGGGCCCCTAAGCTACAGGGGCCCCAACGTGGGAAACTACAGTCCCACTAACATGGCTCTCATATCTAAAAAATCGGCCCTGAAGGAATTTTGATACAGGGCCCCTTCAGAGTTAGCTACGCCAACGGCTGAGATGTCTATAATACTTCCAAAACAGCGACCTACCCTTTCTAAGGTCTCGTAGTCTAGCCTGAAGGCCCACAGTCTAAGTCTGGCTTCAAGCTCGCTGATAGAAGACAAGGTGAGAAGGAATTGTTCGGCTGTTCCCAGGGGGACATCTGGATTCGCCATTTGAGCTTCGGCGATACGAGTTTTCTCGTCTTCTGTCGGCAGCATCGTCAGAATTTTCTGTAATAAAAAGATATTGCGTTTTGCTGTTAATTATTCAAATAAGAAAAAAAGTAATATTGGAGAATTTATTTTAAAAAATATATAACTTTAATTAAATCAAAGAGAAATATTTAGACTTAAATCGAATTTGCTACTTGAAATTATTAATTCCATAACTTAATGAGTTTAGTTTTAGTTCATATTGCATATGCACTTGTTGGTCAAATATGTTCAAAACTCCTTTGCTAAGTTTTTCTTTGAACTTAAAACTTTAAGGGACAATAACTGTAAGAAATGTTATGAGGAGATTACGTACCTCTATGCCTTCCCTGTTCATGATGGTACTGTCCATCTTAAGGATGGCTGTCTTGATGGTGCGAGGTGGAGGCAGCTTAGTCATACCAATGTTGATAGCATTCGATCGTTTCGTGTCCAGCACGATGATCGCGCTCTTGCGAACTGTCTCTTGAGATTTCTGCAGAACAATGAATTAAAATCAGTATCCAGCATTGATTTTCAAGCAAGTGATATTTAAATGCTCTATAATTGTAGTTCTTAGCGACAAATTGTCTTATAGTAGAATTGTTTGTACAAAAAAACAGGAAGTAATTTCTTTTTAAAATTATTATTTATTGTTTATATACATATTTGCCTGGCTAGTATAGTTTTTCCAATTTCGAAATTTTTCAAATATTTCATCTATAATTATTATTTTGAATTTATATTAAAATTGATACAAAGTTTTGAGTTTATATTTTGAGTATATTCATTTTTTGACTGTAGTAGATAAGTTCTTATTATTTATAAATATTTTTCAGAATTTCCATTTGTTATGACATAAATCTTATATATCTTATAACCTTTAGAATCTTAGAAAAGTATTCCTCCGCTCTAAAAATTGTTTTTAATCACATACATTACCAATTACAACATTAATTAATCACACACATATTTCACCACTACATATTTGATAGAAATTAGTTTGAAAAAACATCAAAAAAATATCAACCTTTTAAATAACATTCTTTTAAAAAATATATTAGTAAAGATCTTGACACTGTACAGAATATTATGAAAATTTACTCTTGAGTATTATTCAATAATGTCTTTCGTGCAAGATTTATCTCATTGAAACTGTAGTACACGCAGGAAAATCACACACACAACAAATCAGGTTATTAAACCAGTATTGTTCCAATCAAATTCCTTTTTATTAAATCGGCAGAAAATGTTACTTTCACAAACTTAAGTCACAGCAAAACAAGAAATATTAGTGTGTGCTCAATTAAATGCAATAAAGCAAATGTCTTACCTCCTGTTGTTCAATGAGGACGAATCGTGAATCACAGCCAAAGAAAGCAAAGCAAAAGAGAAAGGAATAAGCATACAATTATTATACATGCAACAATGACACACTCTTTTACAAAGGATAAAAGATCAACTCAAATAATACTTATACATAAGAAAAATAATAATATTAGACATATTTATTTATTTTTCTAGATTTTCAGAGTGTTCTTATTTCTTAAAATATAATTTTATTACTTTAAGCCAGATTACAAATACAGCTAAATATAAATATTCGTCACATCCAATAATAATAAAAATAAATATATATATTTAACAAGTTTTTCTCGAAAATTCCATTAATTGATTAAATTCTATTCGTGGTATGAGTAAATATTTCAGCTAAAACATGGTACTTACAAAATTTAAGTGCAGTCATTAAAAAAAACATATCGTAGTAAAAGTACCGTGAGTATAACAATGTATTACTGAAAAATTTTATATAAATTATGGTCCATGATATAATATATAAAATGAACTATTTATATCTATTCATAAATGAAATTCGGCGATAATTTAAAAAAAAAAAACCCGGAATATAACTAAATGAGTTACAAACCTTATTCACCAGTTCCTTTGCCCTATTTTCAAACAGGTGCTCCAGTTTTTGTGTATCTACAGGCACTGGTTTCAGTTCGTCCCATATGGTCTTTTTCTTTCCTATCCTCTTCAATAGAGACTTGTCTTCTTTGACTTCCCTCCAAAACAGTTTGACGGTCTTTTTAGTTTTCCCATTACTTTTTTGCTGGTCCTTGGTAGGGCTGTCCTGGCCGTTGTGCTGGCTTCTCTTCATCCACGTTGGGGCCACGGAACCATTCACTCTGGGGACCAATTTGTTGTTCAGCATTTGTGGGGGTGGAGGGGGTGCAATGGGTCCTCCCCCAAGTGGAAGAGGAGGTGGTGGAGGTGGAGGACCCAGTCCTGGTGGTAAAGGGGGAGGTGGTGGACCTCCGTTGAGGTCCGAACCTACTTCTGGTTCCAGGCATTCCAGGAAGTCAACGTCCTCTTCTGATCTAAGGTCTGTAAAATCCAAATCGTTGATGACTAAAGGTCTCTTCACTGACTTGATCAACTGTTCCCACTGAACATCACTATCTGGTTTTTTGGACATTTCCTGTACAAAAGAAGAAGACGGAGAAAGAGGAGAAGTGGGCTTAGAAGGGGTCTTGCTGGACGCTAAACCTTCTTTTGCTCTGCTGATAATACCACTCGGATCCCCGATCCGGGGCATGTTATCTGAAAAAGTTGGAGATCGGACACCACTGTCTCCATTCCGATAAATAAATTTCTCCTGCATATCTTTCACACTGCTATCTCTCTTTAGATTGTTGAGATTGCAGTTGGAAGTGATAGTTTCGTCTTTGGACTTGTTGTATACGATGTAGTTATTGTTAACGATCTCAACACCGTTACTGAGATTGCTGTCGGATTGCTTGCCTTCTTCGTCTTGACTCTTGCCGTACATCATAGACAGCATCCACGACTTTTTGTGGTTGTTGCTGCCGAGACCGTTGTAGGGGAGAGTGCTGGGTCTGCTGGAATCGTTGTTCCTTTCTTCTTTGAGCTTTTCTTCTTTCTGTTTGGTTATTTCATTGTTCTTGCGATTTTCAAGATCGACGTGGTTCTCAAATCTGGAGCGATGTCGATCAACCAACGAATTATCTGCGTAATAAAGAGAATAATTACTTCAAAGAAATACTTTAAGTTTGAAATATATTAAAATCGTATTCATACAAATTTTTGAAAAAAAATGAAAATGTCAAAATAGTTATTGAATAAAAATAACATAAAATGAAAATTATATTCAGTCAAGTTTTCCTAAAAATTTCACTATAAACAGTGATTACGAGGAGCAATCATTAAATGTCTGGAACCACTTTTAAAGCTATGTATTAAAATTCAATAGAAATCAACATTTTCATTCTTTCACATTATTATTATTTATACATATTGACTAATATTTTCTCATATTTACTCTTCTTAAAAACTCCAGAAATGGTTTGAATCCATATCTGAAAATCATTAGATTCTTACTTCATGAAAATGAAAAGAAAATTAGTACAGAAATTGATATTGTCGTCCAAACAAATATTCCATCGTTTTCTATCGCTTGTGATTACAACTCCCAATTGTTAATTTTTAAACTTGCACATATGCTGTAACTTCAGATTTTCAAAGTCATTGGAGGCTAGTTCGAATTCTAGATCTATAAAGAAAGTGTTCCACTCACATGTTTTGGGTTCTTCTTTGACTAGAGATTCGTCCGAGAGCATGCTGCTGGAGGAAGACAGACTGTCGGAGCGGTAGAAGGCGTTGTTGCGACTGTTCTCCTCCTGCTCCTTGATGAGGGACTTGTTGCGAGCGGCTCTTTCTCGTCTCCTCCTTAGCGAAGGAGTGATTCCGTTGAATTCGTGGCCTAAAACAGAGTGAAAACGGTTTCAAACAATTACCAAAACAAACAAATTATTGGATTTCAATCATTATCAAAACATTTGCTCACCATTGGTTTCGGCAATACCATTGCCATTCACATGTCCGTTAATTTGGTTATTTTTCTTTGGATCGATGTGGTTTTGGTTCCTGCAGATAAAGTTCAAAATAAAAAAAACATTTTTGATTTACACATTAGCGTATTCATTGGCTATTCACAGTCATTAATATAAAATCAATATTAGATTGTTTCTGATGAGATGCGATAAAATGATTTAGTCCTCAGTACAAACCAAACTAAATGCTTTACACATTTGCTTTTTACATCTTAATTTTTTTCCACAAAAAATGCTTTGATTATGTGATAAGTTAGACAAAATTATCTTGGAGTGAAATAGCCTTGAAATTCCAATAACTACCCACACACTAAACGAAGTATTCCTCTGGAAATGTAAGAAATTTCAACTGTAGTCTACGATTCCATCAGTGGCGCAACGAAGAATATCTGCCCCCCTGCAAAGTCAAGTTTTAGGCCTCCAAGTTGGATTTTACATAGGGAAGGTACTTGGCGGCAGTCAAGCTTTGGGCCCCTTAAAACCCAGGGCCCCTTCGCAATGCGGGGGTGTACGTTACGCCACTGGATTCCATCCATTTAATCTTTAAAAACGACGGGTGACTAACTGTCTTCCCGTTAAATCCTCAGAAGATATCCTCGCAATTTATCGTTCATTAAATAGGAGGAGATTGCTTCATTTTGAGAAATAATGAAGAAACTTTCCAGGAGAAATATCCACTCACCTGTCCTGCCAGTTGAAGGGTGACTCCTCTGGTGTGTTCTCGAGGGACCTGCTGTGGAACTTGAGAGGTTTAGTGGTGTCTCCGTTGCTCACCGTCCCCACTGAGTGTCGACGACTCTTCCGGCGATCGTTATCGTCGGACAAAGATTTGCGACTGCGAGGAATTTGCCTGCACAAAAAAACATGTTAGTATGAGAATCAAATAGACTTACTAATGGTGCATTAAAAAGACGAGGAACAAAAGAGAATGTTTTACCTGAAACGACCATCCAGGGGTAAAGGTTTGGTATCGGGCACACCATCTTCGTGTTTAAGAACAGCCTGAAAAAGAAATTTTTTTTCATATTATTCTCTAGAATCTAAACACGTAACTATATTTTACTAGATAACTTTGCGACTAAAAAGACTTCACGATAGCTTTCGTGGAAAATGAGTATTTGATACCTAAGGATGTTTAACAATTATACCAAAGAGTCATGGAGGTTTTACTGAAAGAATATGTTAGAGAACAATTCTTAAATTTCCACAAATGCATTGCAAACTTAATATAAACAAGCGCCTTATTCATATGGGCTGATTTATGGCGGATTATTCTTCCATATTTGATGAGATGTGCGAAGAATAAAAAGGAATATGTATATGCGTGTATTAATCTCTCGAGTTCAGATTTTTCAAACATTAATACTTCTATACTTCGCATCGAATTTGCATTTACTCTGTTATTTTGATATAAATGTTCCTGATATTAACATATTATCACTATAACATATTTAATTAAACTGAATACCAAGCGCAAGTGTTCTATCTCTTTCTTATCAATTCAATACTTATGCATTCAAATTTGGGAATAAAGAGTTAAAGAAAATCTTGCATCACATGCTGGTATGCAAGATTTGTTACGGGTATATGCATGCTAAATATTCAATAAATATGTAAAAAAAAAACTAAGGCTTCTTACGTAGAATATGCCATGGAATAAAACTTAATGAGAACAAATAACTATCGGTTACCAGAAACAAATAGAGAGAATGATTAGATTCTCATAACGCATTAAAAATCTGTGCTCACTTCGTATATCTGAAACTGTGACAGGAGGTCGAGATCTGTGCCCTGTTTAGACATATAATACTGGATGATGTTTTCCATGCTCTGCTCTTCGAGGTGGTCCACGATATCATAGTAAGTGTCCTGGTCAGGAATGCCGTTCAAGGTCTGAAAAGACAATTGTACTACTAAGGTTGCATTCTGAATGGATAAAGAATTTTTGACCAACATTTGACATTTCATTTGTATGTACAGTAAAGTATTTGTTATTTGAGTTATAACGAAAACAGGGAGACATACATACAGTTAAAACTCCCAAGCAGTAGATATAAAAAACAGTAACGAATAAAGAACACGAAACGTAAAACAGGCAATTCCCTATACAAGTAAAATAAATTTTATGTTATTTTCTGAATAGATTCCGAGATTAAATTCCACTTAAGATCCGAAAAAAATATTTTAATTCGAAAGAAAATTGCAATTTGAGAATAATTCTTTTTGTATTGTAAAATTTTGAATTAAGTTAATATGAAACTTAGAGTAAAATCAAATCTGATATTCAAGATAAAAGTTGTGCTTGATGAAAAAGAAACAAGGAAAACTATAAAATAGTAAATATACAACATAAAAGTGTACACATAAAAGTTATACAAAGAGCATGTAAAAAAAAGAAATTTTGAGTGCAATTACTATTCATTCACAGCTCAAAAGCTTTTCTGTATTAAACAGCACTTAAAAAAAGAAGGGAAAAAAACTACACGTATAAAGTTTGAATGTTCCATAAAAATGATATATATAATTTTCAATTATATATATATATATTTTCCATACCTTATTTATAAGAGTCACCGCATATACCAATAGCTCCATGTCAGCAGAATCTTTTTCTTTCAACAAGTTCATGATGTTGGACCATGGTGTAGTGCCTGTTAAATTAAATCTTTCTGAATACCGAAACATAGAAGTATTGAAATTGAAACTAAAATATAAGCATACGCAAAATAACAATTTTGAAGAAAAGGTTCTTATAAAATTCAATTATTCAGAAAGATGAACTTCCACATTATCACAAATGCTCTATCATATATGAGCAAGATCACTAATGGATAAAAAAGATTTAAATTAAATTTTATATATAATTATATTTTACATACCTTATATTTTTAATTCATTATATTTTTATTTATTTATTATATAGATAATTATATTTTACTTATATATTTAAAAGTAATGTTTGAGAGATTCTGATAATATTATTTGATTTCGAGGTACATAAAATTTTATATTTATTATTTTGTTTTAAGATTGTAAGTATTGTTTTATATAAGAGAATCTTTTTTACATCAAACAATGTACGCTTTTACTATTCCTCCCAAAAATGTTCAATTTTAAAATCAATTATGTATTATATATATCGTCCTTTTTAAGTTTAAACTAATATTCCTAAACCCGATTTTATTACGATTTTAGGAACGAAAGTTTTTTACAATATATGATTACATAATAAAGAAAAAGTATAAAATATATTGTGTATTGGGTTTATTTATGCTTCATAAATTTTTCATTTAACGTACAAGCCCTCCCCCAAAAAAAAATCATCTTTCAATTAAACCCGTCCGGAAACACTTATATTAAATTTACTCTCTACCTCGAAGATTCTCATTCGAAATATTTGTACTCTTGGTAAAATTTTTATTTTACGCATTTTACAACATAAGGGGCATGAGAAGCTTCTGACCACCTCCCAGAGTGTTCTCCCTCAAAACTGAAGTGGAATATCGTTCTTTCACCTGCATGGTGCTCAAAGCTACGGCTAATGACAAGTGTACCACTAGCCCTTTGCCACGATGAATTTCATGGACATCCATCTGTTGTTACCGTCGAAGGGTGGGATAAATAACAACACCAGAGCATAAGCGAAAACTATTTGAGAATCAAGTTAACGTTGTGGATGACGCTCAACTCAGATTATAGAAACGTAAGAGAAATTTGTTTCCGAGTGTACCTTTCTCGGAATCAACGACGCACACTGTGTTCATGAGCAGCTGGCTGTTGGAATCCGAGTACTCCACAAACACCAGAAGCAGCTTAAGGGCTGTCTTCACCACAAGGCGGTACTACAAAGAAAATAGGAATCGATGAATTATTTCATCCTTTTAGGCAGCTAAGAGTAGAGAAAGTATGCGGTGTGCTTACTTACTTTTGAGGAGATAAGAGAATACAGCCACTGGATAGTTTCAATGTGCTCGATCACTCCGTTCATTCCATCCACGTAAAGCATCACCTGGCCCAAGGCTGAAATACAATGGAAAAATTTACATTGTTCACAGCAAAAGGAGAATTATGAGCACTTTTTAACACAAAGCTATTGACATCCAGAAATAACATTCATTTCTATTGCCATTTTTTTTTCAATTCCTACTATAAGTTCAGTATCATATCTTGTTCAAACTTTTAATCGTTAATAAAATAATTTTTATTCATCCATTCAAGTTCAAATAAATTTTTTAAAGCTTGTAGTGGATGACACTTGATGTTAATACAGTTTTTCAAATATTAATTCATTAATTAAATTTCCATTAATATCCCGTTAGGTGGGTAAACTACAGTTAATTATATACGTTCGAGACCTGAAGAATTCAGGACCATTACAAAATAAAAAAGTAATTTAATATGAAATTACAGCAAATTATATATATATATATATAAACGTAATATAATGGAACTATAATTATAATTTTAACTATAATTATATTTATGGAATTATAATTTTTTATAAATTAATCACAAAAGTGTTTGACAAAATGATTCATCCACGTACCTCGTAAAATGTAATTTTGATAATTTTGGTCCGCTTCAGAGCCAACTTTAATAAGACATGCCAGTCCATCGTTTTGCACAAACTCGTGAACCAAATCTTTGTCATCCTGCAAACAAACAATCAAACATAAAGCATTTTTCAAGTGATCAACTCATCAGTTCAAAAGAAGAAGAAAAATTGCTAAACGCTTCTTACCTGAAAGATTTGTTTCAGAGAAAACAGAGCTCTTCTTAATTCTCTTCCTGTTGAGTTTAATAGTTTTTCTGGAAAAAACAAATGATTTTTTTAAATGTATTTTTAGATTCTAGAAAAAGGACAAAGAGCAAATAAAAAAAGTTTTAATAAATTCAATTTCATAATGAAAACTAAACATTTTCTTCCCTTTTTTGAATATTAATAAATTAGATTAAGCAATAAAATTCGGTTTAAGAGAAAATTCAATATAAATTCTGCAAATCTTGGGCGGGTGCGAGTGTTAAGTTATAGACCGTGGCGTAACGTACACCCCCGCATTACAGGGGGGCCAAGGGTTCTAAGGGACCCCAACATCGGACTGCCGCCAACTGCCCCTTTGTAAAATCCAACTTAGGGGCCCAAAACCTGACTTTTTTTACAGAGGGTCCCAAATGCTCTCCGTTATATATGTTATTATGTTCTATAACCGTGTGTTCCGCCACTGGTTATAGAACAATAAAACTATTTTAATTTTGATAGATGGAAAATATTCTAAATTGCGTTGTAAATAAATTATTTACAACGAAATTTGCGAATTTTCATTGTTCTTTTCGAATTAATACAAACAATTTTTTTGAAAACACAATTTAAAAAAAATTGTTACATTTTTACACTTTAAGGCTCTCATCAATTGGCGATTTTGCAGCCATAAACGTAATGTTAATACTATGGAATTATGTGCAATTCCCAATTAGTTTACGTTAGTAACACTAGATGGCGACACTGCACGCTTTTGTGGAGCTTGCAGTTGGATAACAGTAAAAGAATTAGATATCGATTCACGTTTATATTTACCAAACGGACGAATATCACGTAAGGCTTTCGCAATTTCAGAAGTGCGTGTGAAACTGCTATAAAATTTCGAAATATTCCGACGCACGGGTATAACCTCTCTTTATCCTATGGTTTATATGCGACATGATTTTTAACTCCCAAGTATGAATTCTCAAAACTTCATAAATTTCTTGATGCAACAAACACGAAAGATTAATGAAAATAATACCTTAACACCTGGCCATGGTGATAATTTCTCACGAGTCTTAAGTAAAATAGCATCTGCTCCAATTAGAGTTGAGAAATTCCGTTTCTAGTAACTCAATATATATATTTCTCTCTCTCTCTCTCTCTTTTTAAATGCGCAATAAAATATATTGTACATGCTTAAATTTTGTTTTAATAAAAGTACTTAAAAAGGTAACTCATTGTTCTTATGATCCAATTAAAGGAAAAAAAACTCAAATTGCTATATTGCTTTTGCATTTTTATTAGCAATGCATATACGAGTATAATATATTTTATAATTATATGGTATAATATAAAATTTAACAAGTACATTAGTTATAAAATTTTATAAAAATAATTTATTACAACTACTTTTTTACAGACGATGGTAGTAAATTTTAATTCAAACTAAAAAAAACTATTATAAAAATTAAATGAAAATAATTGAAAATAAACTTAAAACCGGCAATATATTAAGAACATCAAAATTCACCCTCCTATTCTCTCAAAATTAATACTAAAACCAATACGAACAACAAAATAAGACTCCAAGCTGATGTTAACATAGAGTAATAACAATTTTAAGATAAGGAACTACAGATCAAAAGTACAGAAAAAAGATAAGATTATAAGAATGGAGAAGCCAGAGGACATTCGTCAAACTTCCACACCAAGCTAGTGTAAGGAATTTGAACAAAGGTGTATTTAACGTACATTCGTCCATTTATTGCTCTATTATGACACCAGGACTCGAACACGCGGCTTATGAGCTCGCGGCAGTACAAGTTTTAAAAATTACTGTCGGTAAAGCCGATGGCGGAAACTCTGTAAAGCATCGAAGGAAAGAGGACAGTTTTCTTTTCATCAAAATGTTTCAGTTTGTTTTTTCCATCGAAGTAGAAACAAAGGTAAAAATAAAATATCTCATTCGCTTACATTTTCCCTAATACATCTTACTTTGCTTTAACTTAATTTTCTTATTTATGTTTTCTTCTACTATATAATTTGGATTTTGCAATAAAATCCTTCATTATCTTGAAATTTGCAGAATAAAGCTTTCAAAAACTTTTTTTATGATTCCAGTAATGGAAATAGCTCTGAAGGATCTTATCAAGGACTATTGTCGAAGATCTGGCATAAGCCCAATGCGATTTGCTATTATGTTAAAACTTGGAATCAAAGTGGTATATATAAGTGGGAAGGTATTTCTGGGGGAACCAGAAGAAGAATACAAATATCTATGAAATAAATCTGTAATTTTGGATTACTACTAGTTAGAAAGGTGCTACTTAAATACTTATTTTACAATTTGTGTAATTTTCCTACTTCACCCAAGTTTTTTTAAATATCTTTGTAACCATTTATCTTCCGATGGTACTTATAAGTACCACTCACTTTAAAGTTACATAGAATATCCATTTTTACGAATACTTTGACGACACTTAGCAGGAATATTCTTTGAAATCCATTCTTCCAAGATATATGGCAGCACTGTTTCTATGATGAGTATTTAAACGGGGAAGGTAAACAGTTTTAGAGCAGAAATTGCGTTTTCAGCGGATTCCGAAGATTATAATTTTTGTCTCGAAAAAATAGTTAATGTCAAAAGGTGAGTGTGTAATTTTTGTTTTCTTTTTTTTTTTTGTATGTTAAGGAAGACCTTAGAAATCGATTTGACTATTTATTTTAAGTGAACAGTGTATATAATTAATTTTACAGTTGAATATCTTAAATTAATTAATTTGCTCTAACGGATTAAATTTCCCAAAGTTAAGTATTTTGTTTATGTATATCCCTTAATTTTTAATGTAGTAATTCAAAGTAAAAAGAAGTACAACTTCAAAAATATTGCATTAAAAAAAGTGCTGTAAATCATAATGTGGTAGATAAAGGGATAACAAAATCCATAAAAAGATACCGATAAATTATATCCCATTCTTATCGCATTTTTTTGTGTGACTGGCAATAATAAACAGTATATAACAACTCGGACAAACTTCATGAACGGTCAAAAAAGAAAAACACACCTGAAACATCATCTCCGCCTGAGCATTCGGAAGTTGTTTGGAACTTAAAAAAAAGATTCCTTTCGTGACACCTCGGACACGATTCAAGGAACCTTCCGCGACCCACGAGACAAATGTATTTATAAACAAACGGAAGGAAGACATTGGAATGTTGGTCCGTTTCAAAAATTTCGAACGGAAAAATCAATTGATTTATCGATCCGCTTTGCTTCCTTAGTGAAACAATGAAAAGTTCACTGACTTGCCGACTCTTTTTAGAAGAGAAGACAAGACTTTTCAATTAGCACTCTCGAGTCTTTCCGGACTGCTCACTAAACCAATTAGGATAAGCCCGGTCTAATAAGATTTCCCAAGGACAGCCTTCGTACGGTCGGATGCTTTTCGGGAATTGCTGAATGGAAAAGTGCGGGAATTGAAAGAAAAAGCGAAATAGGAATGTCTGCAATTAAACCGAGTTCTTTATTCTCAGAAGAGGGAAGGAATGCAGTGTGTTGTGTGAAAAATTTAATGGAGCGCATAATTTGTGTTTCTCGTCTGAGTTCTCAGAATACGCTGCTCTTATAGAGAGAGAGAATTAAATAGAATGTTATAAGTAATCACTGTTCGTAGGGAAAAAACCGTTAGCCTGAAGAAACAGAGATTGATTCAGTGGGAAGAATGGATTTATATGTATAGGAACCTAACCCTAAGTTACATACAGTCGAGTCTCCATATTGCGAATTTTTCTGTGTAACGAACTTTTTCCTGGAACCAAGAATATTTCACGATTTTCTTCGTAAAATAACCACCCAATAGCGAAGTACAGCTTCTATGCATCGAACTTTTTCTCTTGTGATTCAATTTTTTTTCTCCCTACTTTAAAAGTACTTCTGTACATTATCAAGCTGGTCATAAATATTGAAATGGTTTTATTAGGTATCTAACTCGCAGAGAGAAATAGAATTCTCGGCGTTTCCTCCAAGCAACTTTTAACCCTCATTGTACAGTTCACTGGAAATATCTTCAATATCCCCTTTCATCTTCAGTGGTGTTGTCTCGTATCCCCGTGTCCTTGAACTGGTCTCCGTTCATTTGTAGTGTTGATCAGTCGCACTGTTAACTTCATTTCTTGTAGCTCGAAAACGTCAAAACGCAAGCGCTTGAGCACAAAAAAAATATTTAATTCTTCAGAGAGATAAAGGCTCCAAGAAACTTTTTATTTGCAGTTTTCCTTTTTTTTTTTTAGATAGGTAAGATAGATAAAATATACAATGATAAAATAATCAAACAATATATAATAAATGTGTATTAATTTATGGAAAGGTGTGAATAATTACTTTTTTTTTAGTATAAAGTGTGCATGAATTTAAAATTTGTTTTGTGTGGTTTATAAAGAGAGTTGAAAAATGAACCTCTATATAACAAATTTTTCCATGTAACGAACTTTTTTTCGGAATTTAGTGATTTCGCTATATAGAGGTCCGACTGTATTTGGAAAAACAATTTACAGTCAATGAACTATGCAGTTAATGAATAATGCAATATCTTAGCAAACGCACAGGCATAATATTGAACAGATCTTAATCCATCCTCCAACCTTCAATCCGCACAAGACGCGCTGTCGATAAGCACACACATAAATAGTGGAAAAGAAAGATGTTATTCAGTCTAAATATTAGGATATAGATTACCTGATGATGAGTTTGGTAACAAAATATATAGAGAAGCATATTCTTATCGCTCTTTCAATAAGTAACACAATACATGTATAGTGCAAGGGGAAAAAAATCACCTATTTAAAATTATAAGAAACTTGCAAATTTATTTAAAATAAAAAGATAAAAAAACCAAATGGTCAAAAACTAATTTCCGTTGAGGATTTTTAATACAATTATTATTATCAATGAATTGTAACATATAGGAAAAGAATAATAAACAAAAAAGGTATTTTTTTTAAAATAAAAGCTTTGTAATTAATACGGAAGTGAATTTACTAATTTGTTAATTATAATATTTTTCAATAGCCATGTTTTTGATATTTTTTTTAGTGTTTTTTAAATACATCTCATTAAAATATCCTTATTCTCAGAATATGTTTCTCTTGCGAAATAATAACATAATAATAAAAACCAGACAATTTTTAATAGCTTTTCTGTACACATGCTTATTCTTATTCTTCTTAAAATTTGAATCGGGTGCTTCAATAACAATTTTTCAACATTTGGCATTAATCTTGTCAGGTTTAACCCTAAATCTCCTCGGTTAGTAGTGTCCAGTCTTTTTTCTTACTTTCTTTTTTTTTATTATGGAGATTGGCAACCGAACTGAAACTCCTTCTCACAAGGAAAAGTTATTAAAAGCTTTTTCACAATACTCCATAATTCGGAATAAATAACAGTATCTTTTTAAAGCCAAAATTGCTGACATCCATTTCTAAACATTACTTTTAGATCTCCCTTACTGCCTATTCCAGTATAACTGCCTCTTGTTATAGGACCTTTATTTCAATGTGACAATATGAATTCATTGCCTACTATGGAACAAACCTTAAAAATATCTGTTTGCCCTTTCATTGTTCATTCTAAATCTTAATGTAAAAAATGCTTTACAATAAAAAATATTTCAATGATTGACGAATCTTTATACTTTATTACAATACTTGATATACCCCCAATAGATTCTGACTCAACTAATAAAGTTATTATTTTTGAAACTATGTTGTTTGTTTGTTTGTTTTTAAAAGAATATTTAAGGAGGATTTGACTACCACTGCTCAAATAACCAATTTTCTGTGACGAATGGGCCATTCGTAATCTGAGAAGCACTCTTCGTCTGTCTGAATGCTTTCTCTGCGCCACGACATGAGCTACGATGCTTTGCATTTCAGAAAAGAAAAAGAAAACGCGGTTTACATTCGCAACTGAGATAAACCAAAATGACGCAAAGGCGGAGATAAACACCTCTCGGTGTCATCCATTAAGCCAGTGCGCAACACGTTGCTCTCGTGACGCAAATGATCCCCATTCGTGACGGGGGAGAAAGTCCTTTGCGACACGCGGATCAGCTGGGGGAATGGCGGGGAGGGGAGAGAGAAATCGCACAGAATGGGTCACGATGACGAGAACTCAAAGTGTCGGTACTTGATGCATTTCGTATGGAAATTATTGCTGGTGGCGATGATCGGTGCTGTACCGTTTGCAATAATGATGTTGGTCACTCCTATTCCTTAGGCATAGAGTAGTGAATGAGTGAATATTAAAGCCGCACTGTTCAGCTACTCGAGAGCTTTTGGCGACGGACCACGTAATTTTGAACCATGGTCAAGTGACGTGGACGACACCTGAGCGGGGATGATCTTTCTTCAAGTCAGTACGCTGAGAGAAATTCCAATAAGATCTGGTGGAATAATCTTAAAAGATCTTACCATGTGGCCAAGACGTAAAGCAGTTGCAGAGTATCGTCTGACCACTGGACACGACTGTCTCCTAAAACATCTTCATCGAATTCATGTTGCACAGTCCCCTTTCTGCACGCGCTACGATTTTCGGGAGGTCATGGATGCTGACCACGTTCACCGCTGCGTAGCCCTAAAGAGCTCCTCTGTGTGCGATCTTTATTGGCAAGCTAGGGACTTATTGGGTTCAGGGGCGCACACAAGGGGTGTCCTAGGGTCCGGACCCCCCAAAGCCATTGATTTTTTTTCCGATTGATTATAATTCTAGATATATAGTACGTAAAGTTTAATTAAATATTTGTTATTAATGATTAATTTTAATGATTAATTTTATTAATTAATGCTAATTATTGATTCAATAATTAGTTTTTTATTGTTTTTTGTTCCCGAAAATCGACAAAATCACAATTAGCACGATACAAGAATGGTGGACTTTCGACCCTGGACCCCCCTTGAAAAATTCCTGTGTGCGCTACTGATTGGGTTCATAAGACTTTTCTCGCCGTTTTTTTTCCTTTACTTTGCTTATTTTGTCTGTTTTTACTCCTATCCTCTTGTGGTGTAGTGGTCTTCTGTAACCCTGGCCATTGGAAAAAATAATAAAAAAAGAGATACTCTTCTCTGTTTTAAATTCCCCTTCACTCATAAAATTAAAACTCCTCCACCATTTTTGCTTGCTTTATTCCATATATGTTAGAATCTTATAATAAACACCGTTTCTTTCAAATTTTTGAATGAATTATTTCTCCGTTCATTGATTGGCCTCTTATTTAATGAAACTAAATTTTTACATAAGCAATCCTCCCTCCCCCAAAACTGTGTGATTGATTTTTAGTTTAATAAAAATAGTGCTTTTTCCCAATATTTCACGGTGACGGTTTCAAAAAGTAAATTAGTTTTGAGTAAGCCCTTTCTTCCATGAATTTGATACTTTTAAATTTAAAAAAAAGGCAGAACAAGTTTTTGGGACGATGTTGAAGTCAAATATGTATCGATAGTGATAGTACGAACCACATTTAATAATAAGACGATATACAGCGGTGTCGTGGTCCTCCCCCTCACTATATAATCTTACAGAATTATTAAGACAAAATTATAGAAAATAAATACAAAGTTAAAAAAGTATCGTTTGTATTTACATTTCAACTTTTCTTCGTAAACGTTAAGAGAGTTCAAAGCACTGCGTAGGTAAGCGAAAGAATTTATCTGTGTTCGAAACGAAAATAAAAACACAAAATGAAACTTATGGTGTTTTTATTCTTCTATAGGCATTTGCTTTTTTTTCTTTAGTCAGGAAAAAAAGAATGTACTAAAGTTACTAAAATAGAGAATTAATCTTACACCTCTTCATCGTAGAAATAAGAACTACAGAGCGAGACGGCAACAAATGGGTGATGGAATGCGAAACCGCCCAAACGTGTTGCCGATTTTACAAGAAAACAAGGAATTGAAAAAGAAATGAAACACTGAGGAAGAAAAGAAATGCGCATCTTTCAAAGAAAAGCAAATAAAACAGAATAGGAAAGGATAGGAAGAGAATAGGGGAAAAAAGTAAATCCTCATTCAGGAAATAACTTTGCGAATAAATATGTTGTTCTTGACAACATGTCATAGCGCCATATAAAAGTTAATAAAAAGTTATCAATTTCAGTAAATTTTTTTCTTATACGTTACATAATAAATCTAAAATTGCAGCTATAGATAATTTTCAATAAAATTTCTTTAAATCAACCGTGAACCTTCCACGATAAATAAAAACATACTTCACTTCAATGAATAATTGAAATACATCGAAAATCTATAAAAATGCCTGTATGAATGAGAGTTAATGCTACAAATAATAGCATATATATGCTTTAAAATGCTGCACATCATTTATATACAAACTTTGGTTAATTTTCATATTTTTTTCTAGGAAACGAGGGATGAATGAATTAAATAAAACCAAACTTTAAAAAACATTTAAGATTCTTCTCGAAAACGATTTGTTTTTCGAAGAACACCCATTAAATTCGGTACAATTGTGAATGAAGCATTTTACCTTTTTCGAAGTTAAAATGTGTTAACCTGAACCAAATACTAAAACATGAAATATTTAAAGGATATTGGATATATATATTTATTTAAATTAATGTGGTGATTGCGAAATAAAGGGCAAATCTCTCTCATGTCACCTTTTCATATAAGATTCTATAGTTCCAAACCACATCTATTTGCAGGATCGATCTTAGTGCAAAGATTTAATCGTTAGATCGCTGCGTGCAAAGATTTAGTGTGCTGCCCCTCCGGATAATTTTTGACTAATATTTGTGTTGACGCGTTATAAACTTCTCTCTCTACTTGTACAAAACCATAATAAGAATGTAAATAGACACAAAAAACACCTCTTTCATCTACTTTGTTTTTTTTTAAATTATAGAGCTATTATTAAATTGAAAACTTTTAATTTCCCCAAACGCATATTGAATTTAAACGCTTTTATGTCTTAGTTAATATTAACCATATTAGAATTTTTTGAAAAGCAACTTAGTAAAAATCCCTTTTGAGACACCTTTGTTAATCATCGATCCACAGTACCGTTGATAAGCAAAAAAAAACCCCTTTTCTTGTGGTATTGCCGGCTCTGCCACGAACTTTGCCAGACATTAATGAACTATTTTGACCAACACACTGTGCGCTAACGTTTTATTTTTCTTAAACTATGCCATGTTATCGGAAAATCGGGACTTATATATATTAATACTCAGCACATTTATACGACTTATTATAAGTTTTATTTTGAGAAACTGGTAAAAAAATGTGCTTGATTGATAGAACTATATGAGGTCGCCCCTTGTTTTGGCCGCCCGCCCGCGTGCGGTGCATACGCTGCACACCTGCTAGGAAATGTATGAGATCATTGTTTTGAAAAAATTGTAAATGGACGAGAAGCACTTAATTTTACCGCACACGTGTAAAAATGGCTCGAGTCAAAAACAGGATCTCGAAAAAGGTTGCAACCTATCATTGACGAGGAAATATTATAACCAAGTTTCTTTCACAAACACGCGAAAGACAAACATAATCGTTTTATGTTCAATTTGTAGGGCCATGTTTCCTTCCCCACTCCGACATGTATACAAAAGACAAACAAGGAGCACATCCGCCTCGAAATGCTGAAGAAAGTACATAACCAAATATACTACAAAATACAACCTTCCCTATACCATGAATCCTACTCTTAAACACAACAATTCTTCCACGTAGGAAGGAGGGAGATTGAAGTTTTACTGGACATGTTTTTTTACATGGAAGTAAGTGTTTTGCGTGGCTCTTTACATTTCCATTAAGTATTAGATAAGTATTATGTAAAGTGACAAATGTTATGGACACGCAAACTCCGTGGTATCAATTGAGGGAAAAATAGCACACACAGATCGAAATTCAGATGAATTATATTCGTCAATTTTTTCAATAATGCAAAGTACATCTACATTATAAATGCATTCACTTTTCAAATTATAAAAATAAAATGATTTTATAATTTTAGAAATTAAAAAAAAATTTTTTTTTTTAAAAGTGCAGTTTTAAGAATTTTTTTTCAAAAAGAACATTATTGTTTCATTAATATTTAATTTAATATATTAAAAAAATACAAGTATAACTCAATATGTGTAGAATTCAACTAATCGAATAAAGAACAGCATAAATAAAGCATTTTATCAAATAAAAATACATTAAAAAAAACAACTTTATAGCTACAATTTCAAAATTATTATGTAGAAAAGTAAAGAAATTTTATTTCAATAAGATTCATTATCATTATAATTAATCATGCACATGCAGTGGCGCACACAGGAATTTTTCAAAGGGAAGGGGGGTCCGGGGTTGAAAGTTCACCCTTCTTGTATCATGCTCCTTTTGATTTTGTCGATTTTCGGGAACAAAACACAGTAAAAAACTAATTATTGAATAAATAATTAGCATTAATTAATAAAATTAATCATTAATAACAAGTAATTAATTAAATTTTACGTACTATATACTTAGAATTCTAATCAATCTGAAAAAAAAATCAAGGGGTTTGGGGGGTTCCGGACCCACAGGACCTCCCCCCTTGTGTGCGCCACTGTGTACGTGTATTCCGTGTGTATATTTAAAATTATATAATCATTTGTTCTTCATTTTTTAAAGAAAAGTTACAGTCTACAACCTGTTTTTATCCTGGACAAGCAATTTGTATGAAGGTGCATGACCTACACCAATACAATTTATTCTTTAAAAAATGAAATGCGAAAGAGACAGAGTGTGAGAAATATAGCAGCCCATCAAAAAGTCAGAACACTGCCTCCCATTCTTTTCAAAATAAAATTCAACCCCGACAGCTGAAGCGGATCAAACATCTGTTGCTCGTGCCATTGTTTTCAAAATATTCAAACCCCCCAATTAAAAAGCTTGGACAATTTGAAAAAACATAAATGGACATGCAGGATCGCCATAAGGCGATATCATTTGCACATCCATCAAAGGCCATACAACCAATCCACACCTTAAGGCATTAAAACCATTGTAAATACAAAATTCGTTACAGGTTCTAATCCTTTAATAGGCATGCCTCACGATTCGTATGTTGTTTGCACAACATTCCGATTTAATTAGTAACTGCACCCCTCCGAGCATCATATCGAAAAGGCGTTCGAAATCAAAACGTTCCAAATTTAAATACAATCGACGGGCGTCATGGCAAAGGTATTTTAAGGCAGGCGGGATTCTCTTATCCCGGAGAGAGGAACACCTGCCCGTCTGACGTCACGGGGAAGGGTCAAGGTCGAGTGAACGAACCTGGGCTGACCGATTCCGTGCGATCAATCGAAAAGTCACGGGGCGATGCGCATTCCTGCAACAATGACCTCCGAGGCACTACTGACTCGGACAAGAAGCTTAATTGCGTTAAAAGATCATTTCGTTTCATTTGGTCTCTGGAGCGAGAAAGGGAATCGTGACCCGGCTCTTTTCTTGTTTGTAGTTCGCCGACAAAGAGGTAAGTGTGCGCGATGGAATCTAATTAATGAAAATGCGCGCATTACAAGGATCATCGCAACTACTAAGGATTCTGAAGTCTTATATGCAAAGAACAAACGAATTGTTAATTTCAGCAGTAGGAAAACATTGACTACAATGGCGCACACAAGAGCGAGGGGGTCCCAGGGTTCGGATCCCCCCAAAGGCCTTGATTTTATTTTCGATTGATTATAATCGCATGTATATAATACACAAAATTTAATTAAGTATTTGTTATTAATGATTAATTTTATTAATTAATGCTAATTATTTATTTAATAATTAATTTGTTACTGCTTTTGTTCTCGAAAATTGACAAAATCAAAAGTATATGTTGGGAGGCGTATTGGAGCATGATACGAGAATGGTGAATTTCCGACCCTGAACCCCTCCCCTCTCCTTGAAAAATTCTTGTGTACATCACTGATTGACTTATCTAAAAAAATGGTAGTAATAAATTGTGCTAAGTAGTGCACACAAAATTTTTCAGGGGGCAGGGTCGAAAGTCCACCATACTGGTATGATGCTCCAATTCATTATAGAATAAATAATTAGCATTAATTAATAAAATTAATTATTAATAAAAACTAAATCGATTTTACGTAATATATACATAGGATCAACATCAGTGAAAAAAAATAGGGCTTGGGGGGGGTCCGGACCTGAGGACCACCCCCCTTGTGTGCGCCACTACTTGTACTGAATTTATAAGAGGGCATAAATTATTGATTTTATAAAATACTAATTATAACATTACTGGTTTTTTCCCCCTGTCTCATTGGAATTGAAAATATTTTCAGTTTTCAGTTGCATGAAATAAGATTTATTGAGGATGCATTTAGAACAAATTCGTGGACGTTATAGATAACCGAAGGCATAATTTAAGGATACATAAATAAAGAGAAAAATTGATAATGGTAAATATGTTGATCTGATAACATTACGTCAAGCTAAATGTCAAAGCTGTGACTTTCAAAGGTATAAGAAATGTTTATGTACTTAAACGCGTTTTTTTTTGTGTGTGTGTGTGCGCTGAGTTCTTTGTACTTTAGTTCAAAAAGAAAATATCGTATCGTGAGACAGCTCTTGAAGCTTTTTACATCATCTTAAAATTTCTAATCAAAACCAAATAGAGCTATATAACAATGATTAAATAACAAACCAAGTATTAAAACAATTTGTTAACATAAAAACATTTACTTAAATAAAATATGAATTTGAATAATTTAAATAGTATAAAAGTATTATAAATTATTTTTTGAACAAAATGTTTAGTATAATAACTGAATTTTTTAACTTTGAAAATTAACACGAAAGGAAAGAAACGAACTGACCAGCCGCAAAACCAATTTATCAACCAGTTATGATTAAGTAGCATAAATTTCATCTTCATCAATTCTTCGTTTATAAGAAAATGATAAATTTTTTTAAAAATTATTACTTACCAATGATAGCATGGACCCGCACCGATAGTTGTGTTCGCAGAATAATTGCATTTTTGCGGCTGAAAAGAGAAAAAACAACAATCGTTAGATTTTATTTAATACAAGAAATGCTCGACAAAATCATTAATATTTTTAAAATATTAAGTTACAATGAACTTGAGCATAATGAATAAAAGCTATTGATGTAAATTTTGTTTATATTTATAAAAATTAGCTTAAGAGAATTAATTAAATTTGTAAAATAAATGTTTCCACGGATCAAATATTTATTTATTAACTTAAGATGTATAACACACAAAGCTCGATCTTGGATACATTAACATCAGTTTATGTCTAATACATACAAATAAAAAAAGCAATTATAAAACCCTCAAAATATTACAAGATCCAAAATAAAATTGAAAACAGAATAAAATCCACAACTAAGCGGATCACAACATAAACAATATTTAAAGGACTAAAACTAAAGTCCAAAATAAACTTCACAAAAACAAACGAAAAAAAAAATGCTGTATCTTACCTAAAAGTTTGAACTCGCAATAAAACCTACCCATTAGTTGATACCGATACAAAACAGGTATTCCTTAAAAATAATAAATTCACCAAACTCATGCAATGGTAAATTCCCGAGCTAACTGTGTTTGTTAAATGCGCAGTCCTGATGGTACAAGCTGGTCAATTTGTTAAAATTTATTTTCTCTACGAGTTTCGTAGAATCAAATAAAATCATCAAAAGCAATAAGCAAAAGACATGCACAAAAAAATCCAAAATTTTAGCAGCAATTTTCCTTACAGGTTATTTATAGCTACTTTGATGAAACAGACTTATATTAAAGAAGTGAAATATTCGCACTTTTAACTTGATTTATATTAGCTTCGAATAAAGCAACAAAAAATACTTCCATAATAAATTCCAATTAAAACAGAACCTACATCATTCGGACGCTTCCTCCCGATCAAATCGCACTCCAAACTATCCAATTAATCCAAAACGAAACGAAAACAGGAAACGATCCGGAATGTGAGGACTGATCTAGATTACAGGGGTGGAGGGCAAGAAAAGAAATAAATTCCGAGTCGATGTGGCGCGAAGAACGAAGAGAAAAAGGAAGTGCTCTCTGACAGCAGTTCCCTCCAACAGGAATGCTACGAATTTCTCACTTCCTCTAAGGAACCTCACTCCAAAGGATCGAGTCATTTTGTCACTGACATTGACCTATCCTTGACCCGAGGTGGACTTTCCATGGAGTTTTACAACCACAACAATGCCTTACAAAAACCGCAGAGGCGTTTCAATTTTTTATCTCTTTAGTGACATTTACTGACGCCTGTGCTATTTTCACGCTGATTGTTCTTTAGGTGTTCATCAAAACAATTGGTGAGCATGAGTATGAGTAGGGCCCGATAGACATATCATTCTAAAGTGCCATATTAATTCAAACTCTACGTCGTAAAATTACGCTCGACTCTATAAAATGATTTAGTCTCTTATCTCTAGTTATGAATTTGACCTCAAAAAATGGCATTAACTTACGCAATAATGCATTAAGGACCAACGATAAACTGCAGTTTCGAAAACAAGGAAGAAAACAAAGTCAATTGCTCTAAATATTCCTTTGATATTTTCATTACGCAATTTAATCGTTCATGTTTATCATAGCCTAACCCTAAATTTTTTTAAAAAAGTTTATGAACAAAATATATATTACTAAATGGATAAGTTTTACGATCAGAATATAAATGTAATTCTTAAAAGGATTCCGTTGGTTGGTGTATTTCTCTCCTTTTGTTTGTTAGTGTTTTAATTTAATTTCTAAAGAGGAGCCTAAAAGGAATGAGATATATCAAGAAAGAAAATTTGCTATCAATATTTTTAATTCTTCCCTTGGATTCAAATTGCTGGATACTTAACAGTTGTGCCTCCTTCAACGACATGGTTTTAGTGACTCTTTAAAACTATAGATGGCAGCACCAAAATATTGTTATACACTGCTTTGACTTACTTCAGTCAATAATTGGCATACCATTGGTTCTAATTTTTTAAAAATTTAAGTGAATGTACATTTATTTGTATTTATCTCTGAAGTTTCAAAAATTTTTGTGAAATTTTATGTCAAACAAAAAAGGACACATTTTAAAGAAATTTCAAAAACATTAATTCATACGATTTTTGGAAGATTTTCTCTTTTTACGTTACAGTATGGCAGATTATGAAAAGTACTTAATTTCTGCTTATAACTATTCATAATCTGCCATTAGAAATAAATTTAAAAAACATTACAGAACTTACTTTTGATATATTTATACTAAAATGTTCCTACTAAAAACTAATAAATTCAGTACTTTGTTTTGAATTATTAGGAATAGGTAGCTTAAGTTTATTTTCTGGCAGTTTTTTATTGGTTAATACAGTTTTCATTACATACAATTTCACTACTCATAGTTCTTTATTTTGTAAGTTTGATGAAATATTTTAAAATTTGAATACTATCTTTTTTCTATAAAAAAATTATATATTTTTCTCCCGTTTATGTCACAATTTCCCTGATTATTATTCCCCTTCTCTAAGTACGTAATATATAATAAATAATTCCTCGGATTATTTCTACCGGATTACCACAAAATTCTACGGAAACATAACATTCCCCTAAACGTCTAAATGATGCAATAATACCACTATGCACGTTATGGATGAATACACACTGTATACACGTCACCTCTATCCATTCAGTGTTACTAAACTCTGCAGAGAGAGGACACAATAAATGAAATAAAATTGAAGGGGAAAAAAAACGTTCTTTACGAGTAAATGACGTTATCAAAGAATCCGAAGACAAAAGACCTGAAACAGCAGCACTTCCGCTTTTCCAAACCACTCATTCCGAAGTGAAAGATATTGCGTCATTGTTTTGGTTGACATTCGTTCCCTGAAATACCTTTTTATGAGAATCTCCGTCTTTACTGAGAAAAATGTCTTACTCATACATAGGAGAGGAATATCGGTGCAATATCTTAAAATTTAGTTTCCAAATAGGGTTGAGTCAGCGATAAGGGGAGTTCATTAAGGAGCATGAGTGAAGTATAAACATTTTAACATATCGAAACGATTGAAGAAGTGGTTAAAAGTTTGAAAATATTTTTTTGATGTATCGATAAAAATGTGGAAATCAATTTCTAGACGTCGTGATGCAAATTTCCGTTACTCCATCCATTTATTATTTGGAACATTCATTCTCTTATGCTACGATGACATACAGTTATGCTACATCGGCACGAGAGGTCACTGCATTTCTGGTTTACAATTACATTAAAGAAACATATACTATTTGCAAACAAAAGAAAAAACTAACATTCAATTTACAAACGCAAAAGTGAATTTGGATTAGAGAAACAAAATAATGTAAGTAACTTTACCAATTGCATCACAAAAAAACAGAGTTACAAATCCATGTGCTACACAACTTATGTGTTTTCAAAATAATTAATTAAGTATCATGATTGATTACTTTTCAGTATTTCCCAAAATTCTTTGACTTTAGATTTAGATTGAAGAAAAAGGTGTAATGTACCCGAAGAATAAATTAACTAACACTTACGTATCAAAGTTTCAATCAATTTCAATAAAGCAAAATGAAATAAGTCGGGTTATAAAATCATCGCGTGCTGATACAAGCTATGATTAAAGAACATTTTGAAAATTCATCACATCTTAGTCTTATAAATACCTTCGTATTTTAATTTTTATAATAATTAAATTTCAAATCTTCTTTACCTGTTTATAATAATAACGTCGAAAGCAAAAACTACATAGTTTACTTTTTCATCAAAATCACATAAAGAAACCACCAATCCCTACGAAAATAAAGCAGTCAAATTTTGCTATTGTGTTCGCTTTTGACGCATTGTATATTATCTGAAAATACAACATTTGTTTAAAATATTTTATGTTCAATTTTTCAGCTTAGACTTATACGTCATAAACCTTATCTATAAACAACATATCTGTGATGACAATCGATGGATATTTTAAAGATCAAAATCAAGAATTTTCATGAAAATATCCTATTCTAGAGTATTTCAGCTATTCTAACTCAAATCTAAATTAATCACATGAATGTTACAGATACTTGTGCTTCTCCAGTAATTAACATATGTAGCAATATAATGCAGAATATATTATTTTATCTTTAAATTATTTAAATACAGTTCTTTCCCGAAAAGAATCTCACTTTTTTCAGAAAAGACCATTATCAAAGTTTTGAAGAATTAAAAAAAAACATTAATCGAAAAATCTTTAGATAGTGTTTACTATCGCAAATAGAAGTCTAACAGTGCAGTATTATTTTAGAAATTTCCTTTGAATTAAATTCAAGAAATGGACATGAAAAGTAAAACTGATTTATTGTGAAATTCTTTTCTTCACTTTAATGATACTCGCATAAAGTATCATTATACAAAAATCTTCTATTGTACGGATAAATAAGGTTTTACTATTTTTGCAAAAAAAATTATCAACACAAAGAACCGATTATTATTTTGAGAATCCTCTTTTTTATTTTCAAATCGTGATTCCACAAGGCTCTCATGTTGTGAACGAGTGGTTGCTAGTTAAGATTAATTGTTTTCTTCACGAATATTCAGTCTATGCAATATGACAGTAAAAAAATAGTGAATATGTCGTGAATGTTCAATCAGCCTCCGACGTCGTGAGAAATGTCCGATTCTTCCCAAAAGAAAGAATGGATTGGCTATTTTTAAAATTCCAAAAACACACTTCAGTGGTCACAGGTATCCATCAATGAATTCACCAATAATCTATTTTTGGTTAAATGTTCTTTTTTCGCACAATATCAGTAGCTTTATTATATATAAAGTGTTTTTACTGACCATAAAAAGATATTAAAAACACGAAAATGGGCTGCTACTTTTAATGTTCACGAACTAAAAAATAGGGGTAAGAGATCATGTTGAGAGATGTTTTTTTCAAATTCTAATAAATCTCGAGTGTATCAAAACAAAAATTTAAAGTTGTGACTAAATGTCACATCGTAGTGACTGTATAATTATAACGAGTGCTCAATGGACCCAAGGACATTAAGAAAGTTTTAAGGACATTAAGAGAATTGGAAAGCTCACCCATCAGAGCTAAGAGTTGTATAAGTTTCACTCAGTGGCGCACACAAGGGGGGGGGCCTGGGGATCCAGACCCCCCAAACCCTTGATTTTTTTCCGATTGGTTATAATTCTAAGTACATAGTACGTAAAATTTAATTAAGTATTTGTTATTAATGATTAATTTTAATAATTAATGCTAATTATTTATTCAATAATTAGTGTTTTACTGTGTTTTGTTCCAGAAAATCGACAAAATCAAAAGGAGCATGATACAAGAATGGTGAACTTTCGCCCCCGGACCCCCCTTGAAAAATTCCTGTGTGCGCTACTGGTTTCACTAGATACTTTATAGCATATAAGTAAGATTTCTATAACATTTTCGAATTGCATCAAAGATTATAACGCCAGAGAGTTCAAATATTACTCATTTTTCTTTCTCAGAAAAAAAGGTAAGCCTATCAGATCACCATGCCATCTTAAGGCTACATCTTTTCCAAAGGATAACAAAGTAAGAAAAACTACCTTGAAAACTATTTACTCCAAATGGCTCGATTTTATCGCTCACCCATGATGTTTACCAACCTCTTTACGAAAAAAGAGGAGTGTTTTGAACAGGAATTATGTTTTAAAAAAAAACAGAAGGAAATAACGTCCTTATATTTATTTTTCTTCCACAGACTACGTCAATGGATCACCCAGCGTCATTGACGTATGCGAATATCTTCCCGCTCGGTTAAAAAAACTGATGCTCACCGAAAAAGATGAATGGGCTGGAAAATGACACACTGAAAGGCAGGCTACCCCCACAAGCAGACAGTGAGACGACGATCCCAAGCTGTGCGTTTGTCACAGTGAATCGCCTCTCTGCGCGACACTTGGACCTCATCCGATGAGCAGGGCGGGTCACCACTTCGGGATACGTGGCGTGTAGGCTACTGCTGTCAGGAACAGGCGAGTTCTTGCATGTCAACTGTAGACAGAAGCCACCGTGGAATGAGACCACGGCGAATGCAAATTAGGAGGAGTGATTCCGTCGCACCGTAATCGGTGAAGAACGATGTTTTTCTTGCTCAGGTAGGACAATATTAAATCACGGTCAATCCTCAAGGCGTTCAGGTGTTTGGATGTCTTCTGCTCTCAGTCTTTCAATGACTATGATTAACAGCTTGTTATTTCCACAGTAAGAGCAAAGCGAAGGACGTGGTTTCATATAAAGTAATAAAAATTACAGAAACCAAAGAGGAAGAGACAGCGTAGAATGCAGTTTAGATGAACTGCTACTATTATGCAATAATTAGTGAAGAACGAAGTAAGAAATGCGGTTTTTTTCGCTCAGATCCAGCCGTATCATCTCATAAAACAATTACAAGGAACGTCAAGTAACCTATATAGTCTATCACTTGTTATAAGTGTATGTTTCCCGTGCGGTAGACATTAGACCAATGAAAATGATCTCATATTCATCAGGAAGAATTTCGCACAAACATTCAGTTTTTTAATATTTTTAAGATCTTCCAGTATTATCCGGATTCGTTGTGTATGTAAGTTGTGTGTATATTGTTGCATATGTACGCAAATTCTTTATCAATTTGAATTTTAGAACGAAAATGTACTGGTGTTTCAAGGCTGTCTTCGGTTATTGTTAAAGAGTAGGACCCGAATTCAGAATATTTTTTCAGATATAAAAGTATTTAAATATTAATATTATATTCTGGCTTCACTGTCCAAAAGAAAATCACTTATTTTATCATATTACTCATTTTTATCCGAGTTGGCGCACTTTTTCTTTTATAAAATGTGTTTCGCAATTTTTCTCCTATATCGAATTGCTAAATGAGCTTTCTTTTTAAGTGTTAAAAGGAAAAACTAATTTTTTTAAGGAATATTTTAATATTCTAAAAACACTATATTTTATAAACAAATGTATGAGTTGCAATGTTACAAATTTTCATGAAAAAAAGAATTTTTCTGTCGGAAAATGTGCTTCGCGTTTAGATCCAACTCTCGTACTTTTGACGAAAGCAGCCTTAACCCGGAAAAAAATTAGCTTTTAGTCCCTTAAAACATTAAAATTCGATTTGTACAAACGCTATAAAGCACTATATTCAGATAATTCGAAATGAAACTCACACACACATTCAATTAAATCAACATGTATCGCATTCAACTGATATTTTAATGTTGATTTATTTTATTAACGACGCACTTAAGCATCCGATCAAATGTGAAGTTCACCGACATTTTGTTTGTTTGTTTCGATTACTCCAAGCATTGCAATTTGTTTCATAAAACTTTGTCTAGGATTCATTTTACAAACCGCTATGGAATGTAAAAGAAAAACATCAAGAGTTATGCTTCGTAATTTAAATGAAAAATATGACGGAACTCTCAATTTTTTTTATCTGCTCTCACTCTGTATGACGCATGTGATTACTTTTACATCTTCATGAGGGAATGCATGCCATTCTTCAACTGGTTCTAACGCATGTCTCTTTTCCTACGCAAAATTATTTCGAGGAGATATATCTGTTATTTGTTTCTAGACAAATGTTATATTGGAGAAGATCATTGTAGAAGAGGGGCGCAATGTTTTAGTTATGCTACATTATCGAATCCTGATATTCCATAAGAAACCCATCTCGTGGAGGGGCTGATGACCACCAACACTGTAAGGGCTCAATTTTATCACGTTGATACTGTGTGGTACGGAAAGTGAGGCTCAGGTATTTACCTTATCATATGACAAGCACGTTAAATATTCCGGACAGTTTTGGGTTGTGATTAGCAAACCTTTATGTCAGTCAAAATAGCCCACCGGTAAGCAAAGAAAATGAAAGGAGAAAAGAAACTAAAAAAAGAAAAACTTCTGATAATTTTGATCAGTTTGCTTTAAGAAATAACTCTCTCTTAAACAAACCATCTTTGATATTTGTGGTTATTATAAAATTGCATTTATCCTACAAGTTCCTGTTTTCATTACTCAATTCTTGTACATTCTTCTCCATAAATTTTATACACCATCCGATGTTTTTGAAGCATCGGAAAATCACAGTCACGACTTCCGAGACATTTTCCAGTAAGCAGATTTTCCGATTGTCCGCAATACCGAAATCATCTCTCTCGGATATTTATCTTCCACTGCCATAGCTAAATCGATTAATTTTACGCAATGCTGGCAAGAAAAAAAAATAATACACAACCTGTATTACAAAATGGAAATTAGAAAAAAATCAATGAGAAACAATTACAAAATCTTAGATTGTTTTGATCCCGACATTGGAATGCTGTTTTGATGTTGTGCTGGTAGCAACTCTCGTTAGTCATTATGCAATGCCTCTGTTCCTTTAATAATCAACCGAGCGTATTTTCAAGGCAAGGCTACTTTGTGTCGAACACATCTTACACGTCATTGTCTAGCCCATCACAGACGATTCGGGTGAAGCCCTGTGAAAATCCAATCAAGAGAAAAAGAAATGCCACCGGAGACTCGTGAAAAATTGTTCAATGGCAACATCTCGAAAAAAGACACACCACGACCTTCAGGTGTCACAACGAATGATTGGGAACATAATTCTACTGCAAAGATAACGAATGCCAAGTGCTAGATTGAGACTGATGAAGATAGTGAAAGGTCATCCTGCTAAATGAAGACAGAAGAGAAGAGGGAAGAAGGCAAAATTCAATTCCATTATTTCCCAATACGACTTACACCTTGGAGAAATAATGAAAAAACAAACAGGGTTAAAAAATGGTGGTGTCAACCACGGATACATGCATTCTCCTTATAGCGTAGACGTCTTAAACACACAAATTGGAAGAGGTAATTCATCCCGCAAAGGTGTTATTTACAGAAGAGATTTATTCCAGCCATAAATTGAGGTTACTGTACAGAAGTTAGGCCTACTTGTATCTGGAGGAAGCCGCAACAGAATGTCAAGCACAAAGGGAAAATTTATGCTCGTGAAAAAAGAGAAAATTTGTTTATACGAGAGAACATTACATAACTAAAGCAAAAGCATCTTAAACAAAGAAAGGTACATAAAGATTTGTCACTTTGACATATCCCCATCCCCGAACGAATATCAACAGTTGGGAGCTTTAAGAAATGCTAAAACCTTGAATATACATGGAGCGATTTGTGCTCGAGGACAATTTTCATCGGATTAAACAAACTAATATTTCAAAGAAAAATACTTCTTTTTCTGTGGCTTGTTAATAAATAATCATTTGCTTGTCATGAATATGGATGGAGATGTTTACGGCTTATCGTTTTCCAATCGAAGTTGCGTTCAGGATTCTTTTTTTAAACCTCATTATTTGATTACTCTTCTAAAAGTGTGTAGGCCTTAAATCAATAATTAATTCTTAATAGATTCATCACTGCATTTGGATCCTCTCCACAACTAATTAAAAATACTTGTGATATTATGGAGCCATTTTTTATTTAATTAAAATTTAATGTATAATGAGTGTTTATAATTTTTTTTAAAAACTATCCTCTTTGAGAACTCGTTCTATTTATATTTTTTGTATGCATTGATCTCAATTTATGCATCTCTTCTTCCTTCTTGGAAGCAATGCATTACTGAATGAAGAATAGGTTGACGTCAGAAGAACCAGAATAGGAGTTTTAATAAGAATGACAAGCATGAATTTATTGGTATGAAAGATGGCTCTTTAAAATAAATTGCTCGCGAGAACATGCAGATGATGGACTTCATCTCGGATAGTCTCTTTGCTACGAACAGAGAAAGATCCGTTTCATGATTTGTATGCTTTAGATAAGCAGCTCATATTTCAATGTTTTGATAAAAAAATAATTTTATTTTAGCGTAAAATCCCATTTAAGATTTGAAAGAGATATATTTATCTTTTTTTTTTATGTTAAGAGATCAAGTTTAAAAATTCACACACACATTCCATAATACTGAGCTGAATTCATAGATAAAAAGAAATTTTTATGGTAAAAAAACTCTACAACTTCTACAACTCTTATTTTTAGCTACTTTCTGAAGATGTTATGTGAATATTATGTTACAAAACTGAATTTTCGCATATATATATACATATACATACAGAGGCACACACACGGGGGGGCACTCGGGTCCGGACCCCCCAAAGCCCTTGGTTTTTTTTTCGATTGATCATAATCCTATGTATGTAGTACGTAAAATTTAATGAAGTATTTGTTATTAATAAAAATAATTTTATTAATAATTATATATTCATTCAAAAATTAATTTTTTACTGTTTTTTTGTTCCCGAAAATCGACAAAATCAAAAGAATATGTTGGACGGCGTATTGGAGCATGATACGAGAATGGTGGACTTTCGACCCCGCCCCCCCCTTGAAAAATTCCTGTGTGTGCTACTGTATATATATATATATATTTCAAGGGGGGGTCCGGGGTCGAAAGTTCACCATTCTTGTATCATGTTCCTTTTGATTTTGTCGATTTTCGGGAACAAAACGCAGTAAAAAACTAATTATTGAATAAATAATTAGCATTAATTAATAAAATTAATCATTAATAACAAATACTTAATTAAATTTTACGTACTATATACTTAGAATAATAATCAATCGGAAAAAATATCAAAGGCTTTGTGGGGGGGGTCCGGATCCCCAGGCCCCCCTCTTGTGTGCGCCACTGTATATATATATACAACTTAACATGAATATTTCAGTCACAATATGACTATGTCAGAGATTTGTGATAATTGGACCATAGATTGTATACCTTAAACTTCAGGTAATTTTGCATTACTCTATCATGAACATTTACCATAAATAAAACAATGCATTGAGATATTTCCCAAAAAATAATACGTTGCCTAATTCACATAATTTTTATGCGATGCATAATATAATTTTTTACGTTATTTTTACCCAAATAATCATTAATATACAATGCAGACTCGTTAAAAAAAGACTCATGTATGCCTATATAACAAGAGATCTAAAAACACATTCAATTTAACAGCGGTTGATAAATATATTTTCCTTGTGTTTATTATTACTAAACAATTGAACATCACCTTATTCAGATTTTCATGGGGATTTTCAGATCTCTTTCAAAACTCCCCGTTCACATTTTAAAGTTTCTTTGTTGAGTTTATTGCCGAAAAGAATAGATTTATTATTGGAGTGTGGGAAAATCAGATAAAAAGTCGTCAGCGATGAATAGATCTAAAAAGTAGTTGTGAATACATATCACAAATGCTTATAAAACATTTCCTTTAGATGTTACATTTTAAGACAGCTATAAAAGGGAGATAGTGAGGGGGAAAGGAACAGAAGGAGTAGAATATAGAAAGGGAAGAGAAGAAAAAAAAAGCACACAAAGAGAGAAATCTAAAAAATCGTTTGGCAGAAGGCAAAAGCCACGTGCGGGACTGCCTGCATCGTTAGCCAAGCATAAACATACCGATTCATCTTGCTTTCAATTTTTTATCCATTAGATTCCGTTCTTTTCTCAGCAGTAACACATTTTTGCTTGTTCTTCAGAGATTTATTCTTTTAACTCACCTGCCTGTTCTTTCATGCCGGCCCATAATCGTTTGGTGTTTTTTCCCCTCATGATCGCTTTATTACACGGTATAATGATGCGCTGGCGCGAAAGCTTTGTTTACATGCCATGTAACATTCTTTATTCGAACATGCTTGACGATTATTGTCCAATACTGCCATTCACAAGGAAAGGAATAATCGCAAAAAGAGAAGGGATTTATTACAAGCGTTCCATGCGCTTTAATTGGACAAAGATTATGCATTGATGAGAAACTAGGAAATGTTACTTTTTTGTGTGTGTGGTGGTTGTTAAGATGAAGAGAACGACTAAAAATACAGAGATCGGTTTAAAAGATTCCCCACCACATACAATGAAGTGGACGCTCTGTTTATATCAAGTTTGAAGGAGATGAAGAGAATGGAAAAGGTGTTTGCAAATCAGATAAAAATTCTTAGTTTGCCGATTTTTTCCCCTTCTCTCTATCTTATCATTCCGGGTTTTATAATTAAAAAAGAAAATGCAGCCTCTTTCTCTCTCTTAAGCATTCGAGATTTCCCCCGTAGGGATTTGTAGAAAATTAATGTTTTATTATTTCAAGAAGTCATTTAAATGAGTGTTCCACGAATAGATTGCGTTTCGTTGAAATGATCGAATATGATCGATAGGTTCGAAAAACGTTTCCGAATTTTAAGTACAAATGAAAAAGGAAGATAGTTTTACGCTTTAGCATCATTCAAAGCAGTTTAAATTCAATAAGAAAATAGCTTTAACGATAATTGAGAATAATTTGCCAACAAATTGGCGTTTTTAATATTCTTTTTGAAACAGTATTCCCTAGAAAATAAAAAAGCATAAATCGGGAGAATGATCGATATTTTAATTTGAATTCCTTAATACGACATTTGAATATAATCAATATTTTAGCTTGTTTTCAATTTATTTTGCAATTATTTCAATGAAACCTACTTAAATTAATAAAATGGTTACAAATATTCTGTCATCTAATTGAACAGTGTTTACATAAAGCGCATTTAAAAAATCGTTGCAAATTTCGAAAAATAAAGTTGCATTTTAAACCTTTATATTAAATGTCTTTTCTGATTGGAGAGGTCGAGAAAAGAAGAAAATGGCAATTGTATATACTTTCTATTTTCATCAATTAATACATCTAAAGTTCTAGTTAACACTTTCATGAATTATTATCAAACATATTGCCCTTTTGCACAAACACGTATTCAAAAGGTAATTTTTCTAAAAATTCAGTCTAGAGCAATGATTCTCAACTTTTCTTTTATTGCAGTACACTTTTAACAATTTCAAAATGTGGCGACTCACTAACAGTAAAATAAGCTTAAAAGAATTTTACTTATTTGTATGCACTTATTGTTTTTATTATTATTCTACTTATTTGTTTGTACTTATGTAAAATAGTTTATGATAATGTTCACTATTAAATAAAATATGTACGACAAAGACAACAAAATGTTTATTGTTTAATTAATTACAAATCAATTATAAGAGTGCATTTAATGCGAAATTTGAACTTGTTGATTTTTGATAATTTCGTTTATATTTGGCCGTATGAATGATAACGCCCCTCTCATTTCGTCTTCTATATTTAAAAGTTTCGATCCCTTTTCATTTTTATATTTGTTAAAATGCTGAAAATCCGAATTCCCGCAACTAAAATGTGGAAAGTTGTAACAATGTTTTTGAAGCTTTTGTGGCTTTAATCCAAAATGAATGAAGGTAGTCTTCGGTTAATGTTAAAGAATAGGACCCAAATTCAGAATATTTATTCAGATGTAAAAACACTCTAACATTAAGGTATCCGACTACGTTCGGAACCGTGATTTTGTAAAAGCGCATAAATGGATAATTTTCACGATATTTAGTGTCACTTAGATTAGAATACATGTATAAAATTGTTTTAAGGACATTTCGACAAAAAAAAATTATTTAAGTACAACATTTTGGCAAAAAATTAACTTAGAATGATCTTTTTTCAAAATGTTCTCCTTTAATGAAAAATGCTTCTATTATAATAATATTTTGCCTGTATATAGCTCAGACGTCTCTACAGAGGCTCAACTAGAATTTTTGAAATATATAACTTAGAAGTGGGTTTATTCATATTTTACGACAACAGAGGGGAGCAATTTTAAGAAAAAAAAAACGCCAAGAATTATTTCAATTGGTGGTAACTCTGAAAATAATGGGAATTTTTCAAAAATTATAGTTGAGCCTCTGTAAAGAGGTCTGAGCTATATACAGGCAAAATATTATTATAATAGAAGCATTTTTCACAAAAGGAGAGCATTTTGAAAAAAGATTATTCTAAGTTAATTTTTTGCCAAAATATTGTATTTAAATAAATAACTTTTTTGTCAAAATGTCCTTAAAATAATTTTATGCATGTATTCTAATCGGAGTGACACTAAATATCATGAAAATTATCCATTTATACGCTTTTTTGAAATCACGGTTCCGAACGTAGTCGGATACCTTAATATAATATTCAGGCTTCACTATCCTGAATCACTTATTTTATCATACTACTCGTTTTTATTCGAGTTGACACAATTTTTTTAATAAAATGTGTTTTGTATTTCTTCTCCTATACCGTAATACTAAATGAGCTATCCCTTTACATTTTAAAAGAAAAACCTGATTATATATGAAATATTTTGAAATTTTAAAAACACTATTTTATAAACAAATGCATGAGTTACAATGTTACACATTTTTATAAAAATTGAGGCATTTTTTCTGTCCAAAAATGTGTTTTGCGTTAAGTCCACACTGTTGTACATATGGCGAAAACAGCCTTAATTGACTATTCCGAATGTTTTGAAATTAAATCTCGATTATTACAGATCGAAATTAGGGTTTCCCCTTCATTCAAAAAGTTAATTCATATGCAGAAGCATCCATTATCACAAATGGGATTACGCGAATCCAATCAAATATTTTATATCTAAATTTGGGAAGTAATGAATAACTCTCTCCTCTGGTGTTGCCAAATGGTCGATAACAGTTTTATGAATAGCTTATTTCTGTAAAACTGCCGAGTAATTTGGTTTTTTTTTTTCTCAGAGTATAATTAATAATTTAAAAAATATTTGGCGGCACAGTGATTGAGAATCACTGGTGTATAGGTTGAAAATCTAATTTCTCCTTGTTTTAAAATCAATCTTATTCTTTGGTTTATACAAACTATTTGTTAAAAAAAACTATTAGAGCTAAATTAATCAAAAATTTGAAAGCTATTTTAACTTGCTAAAAAACTACTTTTAGCGTTACTGAATTATTGTTAATTCTTCTTCTTCAATGGCTTGGCAGCTCTGGGTTTCTCCAGAAGTTTTATCCATGTATTTCTACTTTTGGCAAGTTTTTTTCAAATTTGACTCTTAGAATATTTATTGCCATTGTTAATTCAGTAAAACTAAAAGTTGTATGAAAAGAACATATTGAATTTGAATTAAGTAAGTTTTTGAAACGAATTTCGTTAGTTATTAATACTTTTAAATATTCTAGCATAAAAATACTTAATCTTTAAAACTCTGAGGTACATATGGCGTGTGTGTGTACTTAGTTTACGACTATACCGAACGATTCAGAAGCAGTTTAGCTACACCTTTTTCGGAGTAAGTTAATATTAACGTCGCATTGTTAAGGTACACGAGGGCTTTTGGCGACGGACCTCCTAATTTTGAACCATGGTCAAGTGAAGAAGACGACACCTGAACTGGCACTCCCCTCTCCTAACTACCCCACCACACAAATGGGATGACGTTTAAGCTCTCGACAGTTTTAACGTGCATCGCTCCCCTACAAAGCGGGTCTTTAGTGGTACTGGGCTCGAATTCATATGCGTGCCATGATCCGAAAACCTTGACCACTAGGCTACCGCAGCCCTCCCCCCTTTTCAGAAATGAACAGTTTCTGAATCGTTTGGTAAAACAGTTGTCCAGCTGCTAAAGTAAATTAGAAAATCCCCCCCCAAAAAAATGTGAGTACAGCATGAGTACCACCGAGTTTTAAAGGTTAGTATTTCAACACATTTATATTTCATAAGTTTATGATGGAGTTGGGAAATTTTGATAGATCATTCTATTACATTTTATTCTCAATGAATTATTCTCTTTTCCCCCCTTCATAACACAAAGCTTTAAAATTTCTCAAAAATAGTTTATTCATGTTCTATTTCCTAAATTAACTTATTAACATTTCAATTAATTTTATTTATCTATCAAGTATTGCTTCATTCAACTATATTAATTTCACCAAACGATACTGTGTTTTTCTCTCAGCAGACGCAAGAACATTCACAAACATTTCACAATATAGTTTTCAATACTTTTCCACCGATATACGAAATTCTAAACAGGCACAGATCACTGACTGATAATAAATAAATTCGGTTCTATCAAGTGAAAACAATGAAACAAATTTTAACTCAAAATACATAATGAATCAACAACAGAAGGCCAAAAGCGTCGCATTGTTTCAAACTATGGAGAGAAAAAAATACACACACTACTACTTTTAAACAAAACAAAATAAACTCATTTCATTTGAATGGGTTAGAAACGATTCGAGAGGATGTGTTTGAAACAAATACACAACGAAAGAAAAGTTCATTATTTAATGAAAAGCGTGAAAAAACTATTTGCTAAGCGACGCGATCGAAAGCGAAACACCAGTCAGACGAATGGCAGACGATTATCATGTTTGCATTCGAAAAGCACATTTCGATTCTGTGTCGCAATGCACGTCTCATATTTTTGCGCTCTAATAGGAGGAATGTTTTCATGTTTCTCATGTTAAAATAGCAATTTTAAGTGAAGGATTTATTGTCTAAGACAGTAGTTCTTAAACTTTCGATCACTTCAGCCTCCTTTATGTATCATGCCTGACATCGCGAACCTCCAAGATTTTGAGCACCCTTCCCTGACTCCTAACACATAGCCGAGCGATTTAAAAGTTCCTAAATAATTTTGAAGTGGCGCATTTGCGGTGGACAGAACCCGTGACCTATGGATTCGTAAGCACGTAACACACCACGAGACAAAAGTGATCACCTCTGTCTGAAGGGTGTTACTGGCTTATATATGTAGACGATACCACTACAATTCCAAGACTGCCTTTGCAATCGTTATCGTGAGTGAGTGAATATTAACGTCGCACTGTTCAGCTACTCGAGGACTTCCAATCGTTACACTATTGTCGCGCTATGAATTCAGTTCTTAAACATCGCATACGTGTTTTGAATATTTTTTAAAAACATTACGTTGTAATAACAGCAATATTGTAGCAAACAATAAAAAGAAACTGAATTAATAACCTTAATCGAAATACATGTTCCTGTAGTTTTTTTCATTAGGGAAAAAATTTAGTGATTCTAGTGTAGGATGGCAAAATGTTTTTATTTTCCAGATTCTGTAAAAGAGGGAAATTTTAACATTCTAGAGGTGCGTGGACCATAGTTTAAGAACAGCTGATCTAAGATATTGCATTATCCTTAGTACGAAGTAAAAGAAGCTCTATAGACATATTAAAAGTATCATTGTTTGAAAATACCATTGGCATGGAATCGACTTTGGTATCGATTTTATTATATAATCGAAGCTCGAAAATTTAAGGCTGTGTTTAACAGGCTTTGAAATCATGTAGCAACAAGGTATGGGGGAAATCCAAACTCGAAAAAAACTCCCTATGGTTTTGAACACATACTTATTTATTATATTACATCTTTAAAATTTATAGAGCTATTTCATGAATGCGACCTTTTCAAAGTTTAAAAGTTTTAAAGTTTTTTGACAAACAAAGCATTTATTGAGTTTTTAAAAAATAATCTGATATTTTTCTTTCCATCATCTTTTTCAGCATCTAATTGTCAATAAATTGTTCGATGTTGTCTGTTTTTTAGTATTCATTTCACCATTGGAATGTGTCTCTAAATATTTCATGATGTTCCTCATCTCGGAGGACGTAGGAACAGAAGCTGCGTTATTCATTTCATTTTCATCGTCGGAATTTGCATCAATGATATTTTTTGAGCTTTGAACAAACTTCAAAATGTCTTTCTCTTGCATAATTGGAGCTGTACACACATTATCATCATCTACTGCAGTGAATTCTTCAGATTATAGAGGAGTAGGACAGTCCAATACTACAGAAACTTTCTCAAACATTTTATTCTGTGTCGGCTCAGTTTCAATATCTTCCTCCTTGTGTTAATAGAAAAAATGCATGAAAATACATAGTAGTGCGTCGGAAATGTTGTATTATTTCGTGCTAACCAAGGTTTCGTCTTAAGCGTTAAACATAGTTCATTGTATATAGGAAACAAAATATAGTTCACATTTTATAGAGGAAAAGTTAGATTGACTCAAACATAAATGAATAATATTCTAAAAATACGCCTTTTTTCATAATATAAGACAAACATTACAGAATTTCTTATCCGTATGCTGAAGTACTACATCTCTTTTTTTAACATTTGCTGAAAACAGCCTCAGGATCTAAAGGATTTATTTCAAGTGCCATCTAAATGAATGGACATTGAATCAAAACTTACTAAATCAACAGACTATAAATAAAAAAGGAACGCAACCATTCCTGTATCATAAAGTTAACAAAAAGACATGATGTTTGAATGAATAAGAACCAAATTTTCGAATGAAGATGAACACTAAAGCTGGATTAATATTAAAGCAAATAAAATAGATTATGAAATACTGGTTTAAGAAAGAAAAAAAGGGCTTTTGACGAAGAAGGGTAATTTCGAAGAAAGAAAAACCGCAATCCCCTGAAGCGTCTATTTTTCAACCCCTCGTCCTCAAGGTTGTTTCGATTTCATTAGAGAAGAGTTACGAGACTGGGATCGAGATTAAAAGTCCACGATTGGATCTGATTAGAAAAGCTCATTGCTGAAAACAGTCACGTTTCTTCGAAGTATAGTTACGCCATGGTTTGCAGTTAATTCCGTGCTCTTTCTAGAAAGAAGGTCATGCAATAAATGTCACAGTTCGAGTCCTTTTAAAGAATCGTTTGCTCATCTGCATCTGTTCTGTTTGCTTGTTGCCCATGCACCATGCATATTGAAAACGATTTTTTAAAATTTCACGATCTCGCTCGTTAAGAGATAAACAAATTCTCGAAGGTAGGGTTTTTAAGAAGGCTTCGTTTTTGATTTTATCGTCTGGGGTTTTTAAAAGGGCATGAATTATTCAAGACAAGGTACCAAACCTGTTCGTTCTTCATGTGCACTCTCGATTTTCTTCTTAAAGCGAACTGTATGATAATAAACAACTGTTTATTTTTCTTCCTAAATTCTTTTTATCGTGAAAATAAAAACGAGAGTGATAATCTTAATCAGCGATAAATCAGATAAGATCGACTAATTGTTTACCAACGTCGCATTCTAAAGCAACGATGGACCTCGTAATTTTGAACCTACGTCAGGTGACAGGGTTGACCTGACAGAGACAACACCTGAACTAGCACCCCACACCCCAAACTTTCTCACCACTCAAACGAGAGAACTTTAAACCTCGACAGATTTCAGTGCTTTAGACCCGGTATCGCGCTTACACACCACAGGTCCGAAATTTTATCCTCAAGCTGAGCAAGGTCGACTCAGCCTTTCATCCCTTTAGTGGGTCCATAAATGAGTACCAAGCTTGCTTGGGGACTAAACACTGAGAATTTCGCGCTAGACTGACCACCTGATCGGAACATTTGGTCATGTACCTCAGCGCCCAAAGGTCACGTATACTGAGATAAGCACAGTAGGCTTCGGCTCTCATGGGCTGTTGCGCCACTGAGTTTACTTTTTTAGCCCCGATATACGGCAGGTCTTAAGTGGCATCAGGGTTCAAACTCACAACTCGACAGAAACACTACCGCGAGCGAGTTCGCGCCCGAAACCATGCGGCTACTGTGGCCACCAAATCAGAAAAGACGCAAGTAAACCAAAAGTCTAAATGTACATTATTTATAAGATAGCAGACACGTTCATCCACAGGCATTGGGAATTTGCCACTGTGACAAGAACATTTTTCTCAATCAGTAGCCCACAAAGAAATTTTTCAAGGATGGGGGTGGGGGCCAGGGTCGAAAGTGCACCATTCTTGTATCATGCTCTTTTTGATTTTGTCGATTTTCGGGGGAAAAAACAGTAAAAAACTGATCATTGAACAAATAATTAGCATTAATTAATAAAATTAATATATTTAATTAATAAAAAATATTTAATTAAATTTTACGTACTATATACTTAGAATTATAATCAATTGGGAAAAAAATCAACGGCTTTCGGGGTGGGGGGTTCGGACAACTAGAACACCCCCTTGTTGTCGACACTGCTCCCAATACATATGCACCAAATTAATACAAAATATTACAACGAATTAATTGAACGAACGAATGACAACGGAATTATATATTAAACAAATTATCTGTGATACATATTTGTAAAATATTAGAAGACAGTTCATATTTTGTGAACAGTATAACTATGACCATTGACCACAGAAAAAAAATACACATATTGATTACTTATTAAAATGGGATCTAAATTTCACAACACGATTGTAGCATTACAGAATTTTAAAGTCATAAAGATTTCACCACAAGTAATGTAAATGAATAAAATGTAGCGTGGAGAATCAAAAGAAAAAAATTACTGCTACCACAAGAGTTCTTTTAAAGGTTTATAGTTAACTGATAATGTTTTAAGAGAGATCTGAAAATGTCAAATTATTTTTAATGTTAAACTGCATAGCATAGAAGAACATTCCATGTGTTTGTCACAAGAAAAACACTTTTTTTCCCTTTCAGAAACATTTTATTTACCATTCTTATTGATAATCATCTCTCGTTATTCTTTCCTTATTAAGTAATTATTCCTCCTTTCACACAATTAATGATTTTTCATTTACAAAAATGTATCTTAATTCATTTAAAAATAATAAGTATAGCACATCGCGCTATTTTTCATGAAGTGATGTATTATGATTATTTTAAAATGCAATGGGAGGGGGATTTCAAAGTCACATTGGATCTAAATAAAAACCAGAATTTCCAATGTCTGACAGGTTTTTATTTTAAAATTTTATGCTAAATTCATTCCACTTGAAATCTTTGAGGTGTAAAATTCGCTTTGTTTCCAATTCACATAAAATAAGTTTTTTTTTAAGAATGAAGGGATTGAAAGATAACCTTAGAGTCGTTTATTTTCCTTTAAAAAAATGTATCCTTTGTATAATCAAGAGTGATAAAAAAAAGGCGGCCATGACCTCGAAGAGTTGAAATTCTTACAAATCAAAATTTTTGAAAGAAAGAAAGAAAATGAAATTTTAGACGTGTTGGCCTCTGTAAGTCGAAAAATCTGATTCGTCACATCTTGGCCTTTGCAAAAACAAACTAAAGATCCTATCTTTCATGAAACACGTGATTTTCTTATTCCTTTTTATCGAAATGCTAAAAATATGGAATGATGAAGCTAAAGAATCTGCAACCGAAAGAATCTCCATAAAATAAATCTTTTAAAACAATTTCACTTCCCACAAACAATGACCACTTTTAGAGCTAGAAACGCATATCGCATATTAAACAATAATAGCAACGGGAAAAAAAACAGACCTTGCATTGTTAAAGAAGAAATTTTTTATATCTACAGACATTCAAAATATATGTATTTTAAAATAGTTGCTTCACCAGCAAATTGAAATTTTATTTTTCAATTTGCAATCTATTTAACATGGTTCAAGTATGTTTCTTCCGACCACAGCAGCAGCAGCAGCAACAACAACAACAAAAAGCCTTGGACTTCTAAAAAAGGCTTGTTCAATGATTTGGGGAAAATAACAAATTCCTTCTTTTTATAATCCGTAATCAGTCAACAGCAGCTTCTGTGTTTTGTTTTGCATTTATAATTCAATGACTTCCAGTCTTCATTTTTTTCCACTCAATGCTACACCCATAATCGTTAAAGAATATTTAAAATTTCAGCATGAATGGCAGAAGAGGAAAAACCTCCCGGTAAGATGAAAAATATTTCCATCAGCTGCACAAAGACCTACACCCAATTGACAATTCTTCTTTGCCAATAAAAAACAAATAAATCAAAATGAAATCAAAAGCAGAAAAATCATTTTAATATAATTTCTTTGAACTAATGAAAACACTTTTTCTGTCCTGTTAATGGAATGGGGTATTTGTAATCTTTTGCTCTCCAAATTAATTTATATCCAAGAAACATTTATCTAATTTTTAAGGTTGTTTACATATATTTGCGTGACAGGAGTGTGGATTAATTTCAGTTTCACGTGAAGTCACCTTACGGAAAATTACTTTCTTTTAGATGTATTTAGCGGCTATTAATTGATAGCTTCCCAAAGCGTATTTTTTCTCTTTATTGAAATAAGGAGGAAATATATTGATATGAAAACCTTTGGTAATATTTTAATAAGTTAACAAATTTTTGAGAAACGTGATAATCCTTGAAATATACATCCCAGCATTTTTTTTAAAAGAAATAAATTTATTTTGATGGTTTTGAGAAATTATCACAGATTGGAATTCAAGTTTTAAAATTTAGATTATTCAGTTAAATGATTACTTCTATATAATTTTTACTGTTTAGTTTGATATACAGCTCATCACCTTAAAATTCCATACAAATCAAAAATACAAAACGAAACAAGATTTTTATACATACAAGATGAATTACAATATTCCGGGCTATTTCAAATATTTAAAAAAATTAAATAGAACTCCATTAAAATTATGATCGCTGTTAAGAAAATTACAAAAAACTATATATAAACTTTTATTTTATTAATACTATATTATATATATTATTTAAAATTTATTATCTATTTATTGATGTGAATGGCAACAGTATTCTTCTCTTGTTTTAGTACACGTTTTTGAAACATAGGAAAATTATTCATCGTACAGCAATAATTTTTTACTCGTTTCATTTTTAAAACGAAACTGTTGAGAATTAATTCATAGGAAAATGTAATAGATTTCTTCCTTATACGACCACTATATTTAATCCAAAAAGGTAAACATGAAACCGATACTCAAACGTAGAATAGAAATACAACAGATTTCAAAGACAGGTCATTAAAAACGTAATCTATTAAACTACAGGATATTCATTCAAGAACTGTTTCAAAATTGTGGACGAATTCATAGGCAATGGAGTGTCGTCAATCACACACATTTCTGAAGTGAAAAGACTAAAACGAAACGGATGAAGTCTCAGAAGCCTTCTTTTCCTTTGCCATTTCAGCTACCATGTTCAATCAATTGCAGACTAAGATTTATGATAGAAACAAACTTCAAAACAAGAGACTGTATTCTTTACTTCAAACATAATATCTTAAAGAGTGTATGAAAAATATCAACACTGTCAAATATACTTTAAAATACTATGGGACATAAACATAGCGTTTGAAAATCCACAAATACTAGATGCTTTTAAAAATATATCTGATCTTTATTCACAAAAATTATTCTTGTTCAGATACCATAATTTTACATTAATATCCCCCCTTCAAATTAATCCCCTTGGACAACAGCATAATTCTGCCATTGTTAGAAGTAGCACTGGAACACATTTTTTAGATAATGTGCGAACGACTTTATGTCTTCTGTGAACTGAAACATGGTCCTAGTTTTGGTTTCTTTTTTTTTTAGGTACCCGTCATCATTAAGCCGGATCATGTTGTCAAACACGAAATGTATTTCCTCACTCACCATCGATTTGATGACGACTGACAGCTTCTACCAGACAGAATAAAATTCATACATGTGCCTTAGAATTATCTACATATGTACCCAAAATTATGCCTCAGAAAATTCATTTGCTTACGCACAAAATACTTTGGACGAGTCTCGTCTACATATTTTTAAATAATGTCTAATAATTAATTTTCTAAAATAATTCATAATATTGATATGGGGGAAAAGTGTAAGGTTTTCTAACAATAAAAATTGATAAAAGAAAAAAATTATATATTTCTTCGGTTAATATGTATACACAATGTGCACAGTTATTTTCGATTTTTGTCTTAGGAAAGATCGAGCTCACTCTGAGAGGATGTATATATATGATAGGAAATTATTTAGCCAAATGATCTCAATTCCTGTGACGTCATAGTCACATGATAATGATAACCAAGTGTTTTTAGCCAATCAGTTCAAAAACTCTTGTGACGTCATAGTCACACGATAAAAGCACAATTGCGTGTTTCCAGCTAATCAGTTCATGCGATTTGTTGTTGCCAACTTTTGATCTTTTCAAAAACTTCCTCTTAAAAAAAATACAAGTTTGTCAACAACAATAATGCACATATAAATAGACAAAAGGCTTTTTATTTAAAAGTACATACATAAAATAAGATTTTTTTAAACTTTAAATTATTTTGAAGAAATTTATTTTTTATAAGATTTGAACATTTTTACCCAATTATAAAATTTGAAATTTTATCCAAGTTTTACAAGAGTAGGACAACAAGTACAATTAGTTTGATGTTTATTTTTAATTCAATGGAGTGCGTCTTTATCATGTGACCATAAAGAATTGAGCCCGTTATGAAAATTAGATAAAACCAAAAGAAATATTTTTGTCACTTACATATACAGAAATGTAGCGTGTAAGAGAGTATACCAAAAAAATTTCTGACAAATGAGATTTCAAATACATATCGAACAATACACAACAAATATTTTAATGTTTTGCTTTACGAGTAAATACTCAAAAGATAAGCATCAGCACAAAATCAAGTTTGACGTAAGCGATATATAGATTTCCGCATATTTTCCAAAACACCAAGAACAGCCCAAACAATTTTTGTAGAAACAGATATTCCAGGAATGAGAGATTTCGTAAATTATTCGTTTCCCTTCGCATTCCTATATGTCAGATGGATATCTATACACTTGGCATTCATGTTGATATGCATACTGTTGCATATCGCAGTTAGGGGGAGAATGACACCTTACGCCACTCCAAGATTCCATCAACTGATCTAACTAGTGTCACGAGTCATCCAAACAAGGCATTCTCGGCCTTCATTATTAAGTAAAAATGATTATCTTGGTTCCTTCTGCTCTTAAATCAGATATTTTAAGTACTGTCTTCATTACTATTTATCAGATCTTCAACAGTATTCCACAAGAACTCAGACATTTTAATCTGGAAATATGCACACAAGTATCTATCAAAATAATGTCGTGTGAGTGAGGTTATGTTAACGTTGTACTATGAGGCAATCTAAGGACTACTGACGACGTACCTATGAATATTGAGCCACGGTCAAGGGATGAGGACGACACCTGAGCCGGCACCTCCTTCTCTTGATTGCCACACAACACCAATGAGAGGACTTCGATCCTCGACAGATTTAACGTGCATCACCCCCTCTACACGGCAAGTCTACAGTGGCACCCAGCTCAAACTCATAACATGCCGGTCACGATTTCGTGACCATGACCACTAAGCTACCATCACCTCCAAAATAATACAACCTTTCAGAGAATTTTTCACCTCATAAAAATAGACTACATTGAAAAACTATTATGAAATTAAAGGTCTTGGGAATGAATATAAGGAACATAACTTTTCATTTTGTAAATGCATTGTTTTGCATTAAATAATTTAAAAAAGAACTAACCAAGAGTACAAGGAAAATGAAATATGAATTTTTAAAATGTAACTCTGTTCTTAAGCTTAAAAATTACAACTAAACAATCCGTATCGTTAATTTTTTCCCCCAAAAAGATTATACAATTTCCTCTCATTTTCGGGTTTTCGGTTTGGAAGACAACGTACCAGACCATCTAATGCAGTGATCCGCAACCCCCGGTCCGTGGATCAAATGATGCCGGGCCGCCTAAAGAACATTAAACTATTCCCTTTTTATTTAAAATGGTTCATTTCTCTCAGATTTGCGCAACTTTCCACGGGAATCACTTTATATTCCACGTTAAATCACTTTTATTCATTTTTGGTGTATCTATTTTATTCTGAAGGCATATTTAAATGTAACTAAATTAAAATTGTTAAATCAAAACAATCTAAAATATAAACAATCAACGTGTCCCACCCTCAGCAGGCCGCGGTAAAATTATCAAACGTTGACCGGTCCGCAGCGATAAAAAGGATACGGAGCACTGATCTAATGGAACCAATAGGTATTTTCGAACGATGTCTCACTGAGAAGTAAGTTCATGAATACAGGATGCTTCTTCATCTAATGGAGTGAGTACTCGGCGATATAACAGGGCGTTTCCGTCAACGGATTTCAGCTAAATGGAAAGTCGAGGAAGTAAATAAATTCCACAGAACCGATCTGAGGAATTCGGCGCGAATTTTCCCTTTTGAAAGTGAACTGGCGTCGTTCAGTCGCCGGCACAAGACTTGGGCTCAGTCGAATTCAGGTTAACATACGTCTCCATTCTCGTCCAGGTGGCGCGATTAGCGTGGGTGGCTTTGACATATTTTTTCTGTTCCGAACAGTTTGCTTCATTAAGACGAACTGAACCTAAACTTCGAAACTGACTAATGCATTTAAAATTCGGCCGCATGTTGCAAAATGCAAATGAAACACTGAGTAGCGAGTGCTTGGAATCAATACTAAGTTTAAAATGAATTAAAACTAATTAATTAAAAATAATTCGAAACTATTCCAATGCGAATATATAAAATATACCGGTGACTCCTACACGCTAATTCTGACAGGATTTCATACACTAAAAAGTGATAACTAAAAAAAGTCAGAGAATGACAGCCTACAATTCTAACATAATAACTATAGAACTTTTAAATTAAGAAAAGGTCGCAATACAAAAAGAGAGAAAGAATTTAGAGAGTAAATAATTCAAAATATTGCTATATTTATCTAATTAGAAGGATAAGTTATTCCATTAAAATGGGATGCTTTATTTCTCGTTTCTTCCTAATCTAATGATGAAATATCTTTTAAAATATATTGCTAATAATTGCGAATACCTGTTGACATAAAAATATTTTGAGCTTCCCTAACTTTACATGTGGGTACTGAATGTAGAAACAACTGTTATATCATTTCCCAAAGAAACGTGTAACATTTTTTTTAAAGTATAAATGCCTCCATTGCAAATCGAAATTAATTACCGTAAAATTCGGCGTATAACACGCACCCACTCTTTTAAGAAGAAACCTGAAATATACGTGCGCAATTCTCTTATGTTTTGAAATCTTTTATTCGAGGCATTATTCCAAGCTTTAGAGAATAGTGCACTACAAGATTAAATTCACAAGGAAAGTCCATTTCTTTTAAATAAATAGTATTTCGATTTATATAAAAGTCTAATTTTTTCTATGTGCTCATCTCTTTTCTTTATTTTTAAAGCTGGGATTTTTATACCGGGCGCGTATAACGTGCACCTGTAAATTTCGATCTTATTTTTCGTGCTCAAAGTGTGTGTTATATGCCGGATTTTACGGTAAATACTAAAAATGACACATGCATGTGAAAGACACATGATAAGTGTATTAACATTTTAAAAATTAAATCAAAAAACGATTTACTTGTGAGATTTTTCTAAACATACTATTGATCTTACTGTTGCTAAAAATGATTGTAAACCAGTCTACAATCAAATAGAATGAAGTTCATTGCCTTGGTACTGTTTACCACGATTCAATTCCTGCTAATGAAAGAGAGGGGGGAGATATACTAACTTCGCAACGTGAGATTCACCCTGAGCAGCTCAAAACATTGCGACATTCGTCATTCCAGGCACACGCACTCAGATCTATTAATTTCGCTGCAGAGAAACGAAGGAACAAACCTAATCACAAGCAGTCACCAACTTAGACATGATCCATCAATAAAGAGCGATTTCATCGACAGCTATCGCGTTTAGCTTTTTATTTGTTTGTTTGCATCTCTGTTTCGTCAAGAGGGCGGATACCTTCTCTGCGAGAAAAAAAGGTGAAAGGATTCTGAAATTAAGTCTTCGCTTCGATTTTTCTAGCAGTAGCAGTTGCAGACACTACACAGAATTGGATTTCATAAATGATGCAAACAGGGGGGTTGTCATATTGCTATACTCTGCCTAATCGAAATGGGAACCTGCTCTTTACAAGCAACTACACCCGATTTGTTCAGATCGCTGCGATTTTTTGTTAACAGTAGCAATAATTAATGACTCAATGGCGGAAAATTGAAGCACGCAGGCATCTAAGTTTCTTCCAACTCTTAGAAGAACTCAAAAATTTACGAAATACATATGTTGGAATTAAACTCCTGTATCTTTCGGTAACATGAGCAGAAAAGGTATTTTATTAAAAGTTTGTATAATATGCTACCAGTTGCACACATTTCAGTATATTTCCACTATGAAAACTATATACTGTTAGAACGAATTGTGCCCTTCATATTTTGAATAGGATAGAAAATTGATATAAAAAAGCATTAAAAGAATTAACTGGACCTTAAGGGTTTTAGGCATATAATTGTATGAAACACAATTCTGATTTTATGAACATCAAAACAAACCATGTTTGGCTTTCAAATAACAATTATTACTAATCGTTATTTTCTTTCTAAAATATGTTTTAATAGTTAATCGCTTTTTAGATGTAAAATGAAGCTATGATGATTTTTTAATTATTTTGATCAAAAAAATGTTTCATTCAAGTTAAAAACGCCTTCCGTACTATATAAAACATTATTATATTTCTTTTTCTTTAAAGGGAAAAGATGATAGTCTAAAACCGATGAAATAACATCAGCGCTATTTTTCGTACAGAGGAAAATATCCTTACTAATATTATAAACGTGAAAGTGTGTGTGGATGTTTGGTACTCTTTCACGCAATAACAACTGAATGGATTTTAATGAAACTTTACAATGATATAACTTATACATCAGAATAACACATAGGCTATAGTTTATAAAGATATCGCGTGAAGTGTCCCAAATATATCCTTACTAATTGTCAAGTGAGTAGGAAAAAATTCTGCCATCTGCAAAAAAGCCCGCGACAGCATATATCTATCTTTTATGTGTGAAGCAAAACTTTGCATTTTGTTTTGTCTACGCCAGGCACCAAGAACTGCGAAAGCTTGAACAGGCGGAGTGTGAGGCTAATTACAATTTTAACATAAAATAAATACAACAAAAAGTAATATTAACGTGTTACACTTCCAGATATAAATTATTTATACCATTTTAAGCGTTCATTACACAAAATTTGTAACAATTTGTTACTTTTGCTGAGCAGAGATCAACTTAGGAAGGTGTTTTCAAAAATCGACCCTCAAGAGAGTTACGGGGTGTTATTAATAAAAAAAATCCCCTTTTTATCAGCTATTAGACCTTCAGACTTAAAATGTAACAAAAATCCTTTTTTTAAATGCAAAAACCTTTTTTTATTATTTAGTTTGTAATGAACGTAAAATTAACTCATTAAAACTTCTTTATCCTTCAATCAGTGTTGTTTAATTTTTCAATTTAACCGTGCGAAGAACGGGTATAACAGCTAGTATATAAATAAATAAATAAAATAAGATACTCCAAGTGAAAAAGTTGTATAACCTACAATGCCAAAAAAGAAAGAAATTGGAGTTAAAGAGACACAACAAATGTAAATACAAAGAGTCTTTGAACTAAAGTGGAGACCTATTCTGATTTCTAAAGCCATCGCTAAATTAGGCCAGTGATTTAGAGTTATCAAAGCTTTATGGATCCACCTTCCGCGTACAGCAGAAATTTTCGACATAATAGAAAAAACAGAGCCATGTTGAAAAGTTAAGCCTATTACTAACACACGTGGATAATATTTATACATATATTATAGTGTGTGTGGATTCAAATTCATTTCAAAATAAGCATTGGTACTATTTAATGTTGGTTTTCGTTTCTTGGGAAATGTCACTGTCACTGTTTTAAGGTACAATGGTGGAAAAAGTGGTTCAATAACAAAAATGTGTAGATATCAAAGCATTTTAATCTGTTTCTTAGAATGAATATATTAAATTAATATATTCGTTAAGAAAAATGACTTAAAATCACCCATTAAAGAGTCTACTAGTATTATTGCTGTTTCGTAGCTGAACTATTAGAAACAAAAAAAAATCTTCCGAGCAACACATGAATGCATATCTAATTTGAAATAATGAGCTTTCTCACTGAGCAGTGTTCCCATTCGTGATATTTTCGTTTCCGAGCTCATTAGCTACCTAAAAACATGACTCCCTGTTTCGCAAACAAACGTGATACCATATGGAATCTTAATGACAGGAGAAACTTGGTGGAAAATAATCCATTTTAGAACTATCTAAGAAAACTAAAATTCTCACGAAAAGAGAATAATTTGGAGGGTAACATTTTTTGGATTAACTTAATTTAAATAGAAAATCCTCGAGAACTTAACATTTCGTGCATATCTCTAGTCAACGTAAAAAAGGGATAATGTAATAAGAATACGAGTTTGAATAATGACGAATATAAATATTACTATTACAGCTATTGGACTATCATTTAATTTATTTAAAAAAAAAGGTGCTATTTTTTTCTCAAAAATCATCGTGATATGTATTTATGTACGCCAGTAACTGACACAGGAATTTTTCAAGGAGGGGGGTCGAAAGTTCACCATTCTTGTATCATGCTCTTTTTGATTTTGTCGATTTTTGGAACAAAACACAGTAAAAAACTAATTATTGAATAAATAATTAGCATTAATTAATAAAATTGATCATTAATAACAAATACTTAATTAAATTTTACGTACTATATACTTAGAGTTATAATCAATCGGGGAAAAAATCAAGGACTTTGGGGGGTCCGGACCTCCAGGACCACCCTCCCCTTGTATGCGCCACTGGTGTACGCGCATTACATATCCCCGCAAGAAACTAAGATGTCCAGTTTCCATAGCAGATCCATATACTACAATTTTCATTATAGGATGGTAGATTGAAAGGCATCCGAAGACTTCCAGAGTACTTTTTGACAAAATAGCATATTTAAACATTATAAATGCTTTTTTAGGACTTAGTACGAATAAGTACTATTATTTAACTATCAGAGTATTTAAAATAAATTACCTAAATGTTACAAAATTCACAGCTATAAGTGAAATTTAAGCAATATTTTTGAAAAACTTCAAAGCGATTAGAGAAATAAGTAATAAACTTATATAAGTAAAAGCATTACCAAAACAAATTCGATGCATTTTTCTAGAAAATGCGCTAAACTTTCAATGTTTTATTAAAATTTGAAAATTTTAGAGCTGGTTGAGCAAACATTATAAGAAATTTGATGTTCTTTATGAGATGATTATTTAAGTACCAAACATAAATCAAAAAGTATTCATACAATAAGAATTATTTTAGTACACATTCTCTAGAAAATAACATAAATATCAGGTTCAAAAAGTTTTATAGAAATACATTTGTAACATTTTGAGTTATCAGACTCGCCATGATAGTTTTGAGCAATTTAAATGCCCCATTCTGGTGGATCAAAGACCCACTTCTGGTTTTTCTAACTTTATAAAATTGATTGTAACATAGCCTCTAGGTAACGCAGAAATAAAACAAAGTATGTTTTGTAAAGCCGAAAGAAAGCTCTATTCAATAAAATAAAAAACAAAAATATCTGTCTCGGCCGAATTTGGTCATTTTTTACGAGTTCGGATACCTTAACTGAATTCACAGGAGAAACACAATTAGAAAGGGTATAAATTTAAAACAAAAAAAACTCTTTTAAAAAGGATAACCTTTATAATGTAACTCATATTTAGCGGGAAAAGAATTGATTGCGAGCAGCTTTCCTGTGTTCAGAGGAGTACTTTCTAGTATTTTGAATTCAATCCAAAAATCCTAACAGACAAAAGCTTATTTATCAAGACAAACCATTTTCATGATACATGGACAGTAATTAAGGCCTGTATTACAACTTTAAAAACTTCATATTGCACCATTTTTTTTCTTTTGCTCTATTGTTATTGAACTCGTTAAATAAAAAACATCTGCCGTTCAGATTTCATGCAGAACAACAATTTATAGCATAATACTATGAGCACCTTTCAATGCTCCTCTAACAATTAATTAATGTCAATTTTAATTCCAACTCTATATTAGTCTCTCAGCGACTTTGATGATTCCGAGTCAAAGACGACGAAACTCGAATTCCACAAACACGTAGATGACAGTTTTCTAGACTTTGAATCCTTACAGTAATATTGCAATCAAAGAAAGCGTCTAAAAATACGGTAATATATATATATATATATATATATATATATATATATATATATATATTATATTTAAAAAAAAAAAGATTTTTGTTTTTAAAAAAATACAAACTTTTTTGAAATAAAACTTATAAATACATAAATTATAACAAAAATTGAATGGAGAAATAGATTTTGCATCGCAATATTTTTTTTATTGTGTCAATATTATGAAGGTTACCGTGACAACTTTTTCTGTTAACAAAGGATTTCTTCATCATCTTAGAATGAGTGAAGGACTATTTTATTAACTTGACACTGTGAAGCAACACGCGGACTGTTAGAGACGTACCTCGTAATTTTAACCACGGTCTAATGACGTGAACGACACCTAAGCTGGTACTCCCTCCCCAAATTGCTACACCACGTCAACGAGAGGGCTTTGAAACCATGACCACTAGCCTACCCTGGCCTCAGCATCGTAAAATACCACTAAGAATAACTACACACCTCCAATAACAATGGGCTCAATTCCTGACGGTCACACGATAAAGACAAACACATGTTTTCCATTGAATTTAAAACATACATCAAAACTAATTGTACTTGTTGTACTATTTGTAAAACTTTGGTAAAAATGTTCAAATGTTATTAAAAAAAATAAATTTCTTTCAAAGATTTTAAATTATTTAATGTATGTACTTGTAAATAAAATGCATTTTGTCTACCTATATGCATTATTGTTGTTGACAAACTTGTATTTTTTTAAGAGAAAGTTTCTGAAAAGTTCAAAAGTTGACAACAACGAAACAAATGAACTGATTAGCTGAAAACACATGATTGCTTTTATCGTGTGACTATTACGTCGCAGGAGATTTTCAACTGATTGGCAAAAAACACGTGATTATCATTATCATGTGACAATGACGTCTCGTGAATTGAGCCCATTCAACAAGTAAAACTTTTCCCTCACAGAATTTAAAACGGCTGGCATAAAAAATGAAAAAATGTGACAACTTACAAAAAGCAATGTCCAACATTCGAGCCAGCAACGTCCATTCCTAAACCAAACTAAATCCAACAAGTTAGTTGTTTACAAAACCTGACTTAATCCCATCTCGTGGGGTTTCTCATCTTCCAGAGGAGACGGTTATAAAACAAACACATCGGCACTAAGAAGAATCTTCGGGAAGAAGCCAGGCTGACGACGCCTATGTAATTACTGTCACTCTCTTAACGAGATGGAAAAGGTTGTGTAAATATTAGTCATTTGATTCTCTCCTATTTTTTTCTCTCACGGATCGGACGTTGCAGTAACCGGAGAGCACGGTGCGCGGGCGACAGATATCCTCTCCGGACGACCCCATTTGCTAATGACAGTTCGAACGAGATAAAGTTGGTGGACAAAACAAAACTTCTCGAGACGCCACTCACTTGGGTTTTTGGTAAGAGAGTCTAATCGAGGGGAAAAGAGTGTAATTTGAATCGAGGCCTATCCATTTGCAAATAGTTTGCGTGACCTTATTTAGCCAGCTGAAGCACTTGAGAGCTGTTTGCGTATCCCATGATTTGCGAGGCACCCATACCTGAAAGTAATGGAACGCTTCATGATTTGGTCCTTTCAATGCTATGGGTGCGGAGTTCTTTTTTTTTAATGAACGGATATATCAAGTATTTGTAACTTTTTATACATGTTAATCAAATAAAATGATACTGTTTTGGTTTTCAACTTCTGTGATGAGTGTGCAATAAGTGTTGCAAATAATTTTTCTCCCTTGTTGTAAGTGAAAAATTTCGAAGTTTAAAAAAAAATGTAACCAGTCCAAGTATGGTAATTTTAGAAATCATGCTTCATTCAACACAGCTTCGAAGACTTTTTAAAAAAAAAATCGCAAGAATATATACAATCCTACATATAACAAACATAATATTGTTGGAGGGATGAACAGGGTGTCTAGTTTTCCTCCTGCCGGGCTTTAACCTCTCATCAGTAGCACCCACAGGAATTTTTCAAGGGTGGGGGGCAGGGTCGTAAGTCCTCTATTCCCAATATCCGATTTTGTCAATTTTTGGGAATAAGAAACAGTAAAAAATTAATTATTAAACGAATAATTATCATTAATTAATAAAATTAATTATTAATACTTAATTAAATTATATGTACTATATACAGTGGCGCACACAAGGGGGGTCCGGCCCCCCCCAAAGCCCTTGATTTTTTTTCCGATTGATTATAATTCTAAGTATATAGTACGTAAAATTTAATTAATTACTTCCTATTAATGATAAATTTTAATAATTAATGCTAATTATTTATTCAAAAACTAGTTTTTTACTGTGTTTTGTTACCGAAAATCGACAAAATCAAAAGGAGCATGATACAAGAATGGTGAACTTTCGACCCCGGACCCCCCTGAAAAATTCCTGTGTGCGCCACAGACTATATACATAGAATTATAGTCAATCGAAAAAATATCACGGGCTTTGGGGGAAGGCCCTCTTTGTGTACGCCATCATTGGAAGCTGGAGTGACTCTTTGCCGTTTTAACTCTTACACATTGTTAAAATATGTTACTTTAGTATTAAAATTTACATTTAAAGATAACGAAAAATAAAAAATTAATATAATACCTCGAAAAATTTAACTTATTTCGGATTGGGAGGGGGGCAGGGTTTAACCTGAGCAATGGGGTTGCAGCTAAGAAAGCTGATCAGTGAGTGCAAAAAAAAGCTTTTTTTTAAGCTACAAAATGTGAATCCCGAATAAAGAAACAAAGAAACAGCTTTTTTGAAAGCTATAAAAAATACTTCATGAGGAAAGAATAATAAAAAATAAGAAAATATCAGAGCATAAATTTTCTGAGAAAAATAAATACGATTAGATAGATGAGAAAATCGGTAATAAAGATTTTATTTAAAGGAATGGCATTTTGATTCGGATAGTGAGTACCTTGTAATAATAAAATGAGCCAATTTTTGTCTGTAATGAATACCAAAAGGGTTTTCACAATTAAACATATTTCCTTTTATTTCGCTAAAACGATAAGAAAAACTTCCTAAAACGGGATAATTTTTTTAATCAATGCACATGCACATAGACATGCACACAAATGTTGCTTTTTTTTTTGTACAAAATTAATAGTTTACGATAGTATAATGTTTGCTGCAAACACTTTGCATAATACTTCTGCTTCAGCACTCTTTCTATAATTCTACTATAAATTTAAGTATTAAATAGCTTAAGTATACTTTGTCGAATATGATTTAATACAACAAAAAAAACTGTTACTCGTACGAATAATACTCATACCTTAGAAAACAAGCCTAAAAATTGTGGACATATATCCTTGACTAAATCACTAAGACGCTGTAGCTATTTTTTTTTTAAAAAAAAAGCGGCACCTATATAAAAAACAAAAATTCTTTCAGTCATTTTAAAACATTAGTTACAAGAGACAGTGTCATTCATTTCAGACTCTTACTCTTTATTTATTTATTATCGGATGAGGCCACTTTCTGTGGCAGAGGTAAGGACAGAGGCTCAACCCGGGAACAGGTTTTCTAGGGATAGGCAAGGCATTTCCAACCCTCATCCCCTGGAGCGAACGAAAACATCCTCAAGTTATCTCCTCACGTACACTCTCTTCTTCAGTCCACTGAGCATCCTCTGGCGCTCCATCATCTTCCTTCCTCCACCCCTTCCTTCGATGATCGTCTGCCAAATTTCACTACTGACCCACTTCAGGGCGCGAGGATTACAGCTCACTCTGCGGGGTGGAACATACCTATTTTTTTACAAACTCCTCCCCCTTCTTTCAATATTATATATTGTTTTTCATTTTTGGCAAATATAGTTTTGCGCAACGCTCTTGAGCAATTACAAGGTAAAGGGTGTTTCGCCTAAGCTTTAAGCTGCAAATTTACGATGTCCTCCGAATATTCCAGTGAGAATTGAACGATTTTTTTTCTCCTTCTTATTCTTCTAGCAGCTGGAACTGATGTGAGCAACAAATTTTAATCTTGGTTGATTCGCTTCGGATTAGATCGTTCTCTTCGCCCTAGGGGAGGAGCTGTTTTGCAAACGATTCGGATGGAGCAACTAGAATCGAATAGGCCATTGACTCAAACTCCCCGAGAGTACCTTGAAGGTGATCAGACAGGGAAAGAGAAATTGGCTGATCTTTATTGAATTAGATTTTAAAAATGATTAGTGCCTGTAGAGAGAGAACGAATGCTATACTAAATTGAATGAAAACTTTCAAAAGATTGTTGATGGATTTGATGTAATGAACTACGGCAGATTTAAATAATCTCTAGTAAGAATGAAAGTGACATATTTATATAAAGCAGGGGTGGACAGACTTTTACATGGCACGGTCTACTTTTACTTTTTTTCAAGACGTTGCGGTCCACCTTGTGACGTAGGTGTGATGAGCAAAAAAAAAGCTCAACAATATTTATATTTTAACAAAATTAAAAACAGAATATCATGTGTACTTACTTACGTTACTACAGTAGAAAAACCTACTCTTTTTTAAAACGCAAAATACAAACACGTAATAATTATACCCATTAAATAAATAATATCAAATTATGCATTTTCAAACAATTCACAATACATCAAAAAATAAATAATTTTCATTTAAAATTAGTTCTCGTAGCTGTAGTCTCGGTAGAAGACTTAGTCTTCATATTATCCTCCCTAACCTTGAATACATCAGTATATAATTACTAACTGCTAATCTTACACCAGTGCTTCTCAAACTTTCAATACTGGCGCCCCCCTTTTCGATCACAATTTTTATCGTGCCCCCTTAAACATTAATAATGTACTGAATGCAATGATAATGCACTTTGACGCTAAAGCTACAATAGGCGATCTTAATTATATACCATACAAATTAGTAACATAAGTATTAAATTTTGTATGCTACTTTTAAGCAAAAATAAATAAATAAATAAAATAGGATAATTATTATGTTATTTTTCCTTTCTCTAATTTTTAAATTGAACATATTGCAAAATGCGGTTGCTACTTAGAAAACAAAATATAGATATCTGCGCTAAATATAGAAAAAGAACTCAGAGGGTCAATTTCTATAATCATAAGCATTCCTTATAAAAACTTTGCTTTGCAAGACAAGCCCATCGAAGTCGTTAATACTTATTAAACTTGTTAATTTAGTATTAATTAATTAGTTATAAAATACTCTGCACAGCACTGATACATTAAAAGTATACCGGCTGAAGTGCCCGCTCTTTGCACGAGTTCATTTATAAGAAAATAAAACATTATTGATATAATAGCTGAATTGTAAGGAGAGCAAACCCAAGTGCTCGATAACGTTTACAAAAATGTAAAATGATTTTTTTAAAATGTTTGCTCAAATTATAATTAGTTTTAAGCGAATTGTAATTTTAAGCCTCACAGAATTAGCATTTATAATTGATGTTAAATAATGAGCAATAATATAAAATTCCTATTAGGAATAATTGTATTATTTTTAATATTTAAAGCGAAAAGACTTCAACATGTTTTAACCCGGGAGCAGTCGCGTACTCGATACGGTTGAGCGGGGTTATTGAGTCACCCCAATCCTTTTTTTTATAATTATTTTATTATGCACGATACAAATCGTGATTCCAGTGAATAATTTAATTAAGAGAAAGTTTACATACCTACTTACAATGACTTTTCAATTTTTCTTTGGTAACAAATAAACAGTTTTGCCAGAATTAACGATTCCGTCATCTGTGTGTCCCACGCGATCACTGTTATGTTACTGCTAAAAAAATTGTGTAAAACGTTTTTCGTTATGCTTTATATGTTTGAAATTACTCATAAAAATAAGTCTTGGTCAAGTAATCCTCCGTGGTTTTCCAAATATCATAAAACTCTTTTGCATTGAAAAAAGCGCAACATAGAAATACATTACTTACAACTTCCCTATATATATAAATGAGCAACAAACACATAAGAGAGGGGTCATAACCAACTGTACCAATAACTTAGAAGGTCAAACAGTTTACAGCTATAATGTGCAGTATTTAAAAAATAGTGACAGTGATTATTTTTTTATGTTCCTAAATTTTTTCAATTCTGGGTCTGGGATCTGTTTTTTCTCTGAAAGAGTAGTATGTTAGATTTAAAAAGAAAGCGTAATAAAAAAATCTCTCTTCATGGGATTACAGCAAATCTAATCAGATTTTTTATTTGGTTATAGGATCAAACATAGCTAATTAGGTATTGAAGAAGTTTTTAGTTTTGATGACTTAATATCACGCGCGCGCGCCTATAAATTATATCAGAGTAAAAGTGCATTTTTTATTATGTCTGAAAGTATTTTGTTTTAATTCATTCCAGTAAATTAATTATTTTTTAAATCTTTTATTTTCGATATGCTCGTGCCCCCCTCGTAAGGTTATCGGGTCCCCCAGGGGGAGCGCTCCACAGTTTGAGAAACACTGTCTTACACTGAATTCTAAATGGTCGCCTGTGAAACGGGAATGATATGTTGTCTTAATTATATTCTTCGTTCAAAATGTAGATTCATACAGATAGGTAGAGCGAAAGAACGATGTTAAATGAAATGCAGCTGTTTTTAAAATCGGGATACTTTACTTTGTCTATTAGATTTCAAAAGTTATTCCTTACAAATTACGTCCTTTTGAAGGAGAAAAAAAGCTTCGTTTTCTTCAAGAATATGCAACATATTTTTAGTTACATTTTTCACATGAGCATTGCCAAATGGGTAACCTATGAATGCAACTTTTGATTCTAGTCTAGTAAATTCTTGAAAAAGTATCTCAAATTTGCGTTGCGGTTTTATTTACGGATGTTTCCATTCTTTTGATAACCACCTATGTTTCTTTTTGTATGCGTGTCTAACGTCTTACGTAAAGGAGGTCACCTCCAAATATCTTGGCGGTCCACCGGTCGATCGCGATCGACTTAATACCCGTCCGGGATATAAAGTATATTAAAATCTCTCTCTAATCTAACAGAAACAGTTTACATGTAATTATAAAATTGGATAGTGAGTCTTGACTGAGTAAAAAAGTTCTACAGGGGGAGTATTTTAATCCACCATAATTTCTTACAATTATCGTTAAAATGAAAGAAAGAAGGCAATTATATCAATACAAATTTGAAAAGATCATACATTTATGTGTTTTTATTAAAAATAATATCGCTGCAAAAACTGATGTATTTCTTAGATCAAATGAAAACTGACCATTATGAAAAGTGGTAGAGTTATTGCTTTTTATGATGATAAGTAGTGGTATATATTCGGGTTTCTGTTTAAGGTATCCGTCTACGTTCGGAACCGTGATTTTGCAAAAGCGTATAAATGGATAATATTTATAATATTTAGTGTCACTTAGATTAGAAAATGTGTATAAAACTGTTTTAAGAATAGTACTACAATAAAAAATTATTTAAGTACAATATTTCAGCTAAAAATGCACTTAGAATAACCTTTTTTCAAAATGTTCTCCTTTTGTGAAAAATGCTTCTATTATAATAATATTTTGCCTGTACATAGCTCAGATCTCTGTACAGAGGCTCAACTAGAATTTTTGAAATATATTACTTAGAAGTGGCTTTATCCATGTTTTACGATAACAGAGGGGAGAAATTCTAAGAAAAAAACGCCGATAATTATTTCAATTGGTTGTAACTCTGAAAAAAAATGTGAATTTTTCAAAAATCATAGTCGAGCCTCTGAACAGAGGTCTGAGCTATATACAAGCACAAAATATTATTATAATAGAAGTATTTTTCACAAAAAGGGATTTTGAAAAAAGGTTATTCTAAGTTAATTTTTGCCGAAATATTGTATTTAAATAATTGTTTTTGTGAAAATGTCCTTAAAACAATTTTATACATGTATTCTAATCAAAGTGACACTAAATATCATGAAAACTATCCATTTATGAGCTTTTTTAAAATCACGGTTCCGAACGTAATCGGATACTTTAAGGTAACCGACTGCGTGAGAAACCTTTTTTTAAAATTGAGATAGGAGGCTTTTTGTGTGGTTTGCGGGTTTCTTTAGTAAATAATCTAAAAGCTAACATTCTAAAAGGAAAAAAAATTAATATTAAAATGGGGAAAAACTGCTCAAAATTCATAAAAAGTACATAAACGAGGTCTACGCTAAGCAAAATGTTAAAGAAAATTTTTTTCAATGCTTGAACATTTATGTGTTACATTACTACTCCTTTTTGAAATGACTTAAAAGATATTTATGTTTTACAAAAAAAATCTAGAACAATTTATTTTACTTACTATATGAAATCGCTTACAAATATAATTGATATCAAAGGTTGTAAACTATGTAATAATGCAATGATTAACTTTTTTAGCAATCCCCATCTCCATTTCGAATTTTGCATGAAACGCGTTTTAAAGTCAGTAATTGTATGCTACAAATAACATACCCTCCTGTTAAAACAGTTGTAAGTTTTGTACTAGTAAACGGAAAATAAAAACTAGGAATGGCAATCTGAGATCAATTTATCGAAAAATCGATTTCTCGGCCAAAAAAATCGATTTTTTAAATCTATATGTAGCACTGTTCAGTGAATCGATAGTTCATCCTAGAAAATCGACACTCGATTTTTGTTTTTGGTAAAAATCATAAAATTATTTACAATTAGTAGAATGATTAAAAACTATTTAACTTTATCATTGGGAACTATAAGCTATACGAGTAGTATCTATTTTCAAAACTTTCTAATGTAACAAATACATTTAGAAAATAAATGTATATACCTGATATTTATATTATATTATACCTGATACATTATATTTAAATGTATGTACCTTTTATACCTGATACTCTGATATGGTAATAAAAATAATGGTAATTGTCGATTGATTGATTGAATATTAACGTCGCACTGTTCAGCTACACGAGGGCTTTTGGCGACGGACTATGGTAATTGTCGAATTCCCTGAACTAAAAAAATTCCTTGGTTTTACTGATATGAAATCGTTTATTATGGTATCTTTCATGTTTTTCATAAAATGAACATTGTAAATGCAGACTTGATAAAAAAATTGATTTTTTATTAATCGATATTTTAGACCTCGATTTTTTTGTGAATCGATTCACCAGGTTACGATTCGAATCGATTTAAAAATCGATCTATTTCGGAAGGAATCGCCATTCCTAATAAAACCCCGATACTTACCGGCAACCCGGCCTACAAAATTAAGCTCCAAGGGATTTTTGACGAAAACCGATGTTTCAGGTAGTCGGGTACCTTAAAACTGATTACATATAATGAATTATGGCTATTGCACCAATGATGTGCATCGACGAAATAACTTCATGACGACATACACGGAATTCCGTGACTGGAATACCGCAGAACATAACAAACACACTATTTTTAGCGTTGAAAAGAAAATTCCTTTTAGAAACGCCCCTTTTCTAAAAAGTTATTCGACTTTTTCTCTTCTTAAATTATCTTATAGACAACAGACAAAGTTTTTGTCCTATTATGTCAAATATGCAAACATTGAAAAAGAGAAATCAGCATAATTGTCTGCGAATATGATTTAGTAGAGGGCAACTGTCCTCGGCCTCAGCTGGTCAAACTCGAGAACCCAGTGGCACGCGCTGATCCTTCTTAACCTCGCTCCAAGGAAGAATTAACTATTTGGAATAGAAAGCACGTCATTCCCAACAGGTTGCTGACAAGATAATTGTAACTCAATACAAGGACATATGTGGATGTATTGATCCTATCCAAGTTCGTAAACTTAAGTTACAAGTTGAAACATAATTACTTATATATAAATTCTTGAACGTATAAATTAATTACATTATTGCCTATGTTTCGTTTTAATAAACAAGGTATGTCAATCAAAATAAATGATTGAATTAGTATAGAAAAGAGACGTATAATAATGCTGCTGTTTTAAAACTGGAACTGTATTTCCACTTTATGCTTCTTATTTTTATTTAAAATAAAAATTATCGAGAACTCATTTTATATTTATAAGCATTATTTTACTAAAAATATTTAAAGTATGTGAAAACTTTTGATAGGTAGTAATTATTCATTAAAACTCTGATGACAAGGGGTTATAAAATTTTGACAACTAAGCACTTTTTACACACACAAACAAATTTCCAATTTGCAATTCCTTGCACCAATTATCAGTAAAGTATTTCACTTTTAATATCAAAAATTAATTAAAAATGACAAATAAGATTGCTTTCCCCTTAAAATTAATTTCAAGGTATGTTTTTAAACATTGTGATAGGTAACATACATTCAAAATATTTATTAAAACAAAATGAAGACAATTTTAAAAATAATTTGCCAAAGTATTTTTTTAAGTCTTAATTATGGTACGTGTGCAAAATATTAAAAAAATACTTTTCTTTTCCTCATCATTTCATATTTTTATTCAAAATAAATATCACATTACAGCTTCATTTTCTAATATTCAACTTCAATAAACAAAGTCTATTATAACTGTAAGCCATAAATTAAGAGAACTCCCGCTCAAGCATTGAGTTCTATGAAGTTCAGAAAATGAAAAAAAAAAAGTCAAATGGACCACCGAAAAACTGTAGTGGTATTAAAAAGACAAAGAAATCTTTACTTTTTGAAGGCATTTGCGTGCCGTCTCTTTTCATAGTGGCCACATTAGAATGAGAAAAGAAGAACCACATTCTCCTAACCTCAAAAATAAAGAAAAGCGCGAACACACAAAAGCCACCTGTCGTGTCGGTATGTCAGAGGACACACACACATTGCCAGGTTTCTGTGGAAAAGATGCGTTTTCCCATTTTTAAATAAAAGCATGCATTCGAACAAAACAAAATACTTCAGGGAAATCACTGAAGGATTTTTCTATTTTTAAATATTTGAACAACGTCATGAATTCCTGATATACATTTCTCTGATGATCTGTTCAAAAAACTAAATTTCCTTTGTAAGCGCGCAAGTATGATCTAAAACAAAGTTGGCTTTATTAATGTCGCAGGCGAACAACACGAGATCTATTGGTGACGAATCTCGTAATTTTGAACGAGAACAACTGACCAAACACACAGGATGACTCTTAAGCTAGTACCTCATTTTCCCGATTTCCACACCACGGAGGATTTTGAAATTTAAATTTATTTGACAGAGCTCGACAAGAAAATCGCCATCCACGAAACTTGAGAACATGATCATTTGATTACCGAGGTCGCTTGAAACTCAGTAGAATCAAACTTTTGAATAATTCATTTCTATATACAGAAAGATCCTGCGTATAACGCGCACTTTGAATACAAAAAATAAGATCGAAATTTAAGGGGTACGTGGTTATACGCCGGGTATAAAAATGAAAGCTTTGAAAAGAAAAAAATAAAGAGTGTGTGTGCTTATGACCACACGATACGAGTGATAACTTCAAATTTTGTAGTGTTATTTTCCAGGGATAAGTTCTGTGAATAAAAAACGAGAGGGGATATTAGTATTGCCGTATAAAATATTTATTCATACGTCTGTACTCATAAAGTAATATTTTTTTGCGAAATATACGATCATATTTGTGAATTAATTGTATTCTAAGAAGGAAACAATAGGTTTATAGTAGCTGAAATAGGTTATAAATACTTTAGTTTAAAATTATTTAAATATCTAAAAAAAACTCAAGCAAGCATTGTTCCGTACTTTGTCGTGCTTTCTTCTCGATCATTTGTCATGATTAAATTCAATTTTGATTTTAAAAAATCTACTAAGGGCTTTGATTTGTCTTTTGAAAAATCAACAATGAAATCTCCACTTAGGTAATTTGTTCAGAAGAGTTGATCCGGCTTCACAGTGTAGGCAACTAAATTTTTGTGAATGAATTCGATAATTTTCTCTACACTTTGATTTGGTGAAATATAAATAGTAACCATTAGAATTATTTGTCTATTTTATGCTCTACATTTCGCTGCACACATTTCTCTGATACATGACTCATTAAACTCAAATGATTCAGTAGTATTGTTACCGTTGTTACGAGCGTTACAAACCCGAACGTAACGATGCTTGGTTTTTTAAAACGCATCATTCAAGTTCACTCAACAGCAAAACGCACCTAAAGAAGTTATCACTTCAAAAAGGAGTTTAAAAAAACTTAGACTTTTACATCTATCGAAATACTGTTTATTTAAAAGAAATGATATTCCTCTTATGAACTTAAAGGGGGTTGTAGTTCTAGAAGTATACCATTTTTTTTTCAAAAGCCTGGAATAATATACTTCGAATACATGACTTCAAAACAAAAGAACATTGAGCGCGGACATGCAAGGTTTCTTTGTAAAAAAGTGGGAGAGCGTCATACGCGAGCGACGAATACATCTAAAAATTAAAAACTACAACTTGGAAGCATAGGTACGCGTTATACACCAGATTTTACGTATATAAATTAAAGAGCCAAAAAGGTAATTGAAGGTCAAATCATGCCTACAGAACGAGGGGTTTTTTTTTTTTCGAGTGTGAGTTTTTTGGTAATCATATGCAACTGAACTATTTCAAAAAGATATCAGTAGACTCGAATACTTATTTATAATTTATTTTGTGGTGTATACATATATTAATTATAGAACGGAGTTAAGAACATTCTGTATGATATTATTTTTGTCTTTTAGTTAAGGTTATTTTATAAGATCCGTCCTCCAGATGGAGAACTTACAATCTAATAGCCATTATGATTCAAACTGCATTTTTACGCGTTCTTACACATACACTCGCAAATATACTGTTCAATATTATATATAAAGCTTTCACAATAATATCGAACATATTTTTATAAATTATAACTACCCACATAGAAAAACTCTAAAAAGATCGAAAATCTATTTATATTAAATTGAAATACCTTTTTTTTTTTTTTTTTTTTTTACTTTCTCCACATTTGAATGAATATTTTACTTTTTTAGCAGTTATAAAGAAACGTGTGTAACCCTAAGGATGTTTGAAAATTATTAAAGCTTTTTACAAAAACAAACTATCATATAATGACCACAAGAAAAAGTATTAAAAATAGCTATATAAAGAGTTTATTATTATATATAAATGGAATACCCCCCTTTGTTCTACTCTTAACGCCCTTCTACAAACCATTATAATCTCTGCCAACCGCTGGTGGTCTCTACAAACGCACAAGAAAACAAGATGGACAGCCTTACCATCTACATCCAAATTGAATGGCATTTCTCTTTTTCCCAAGCATTTAACTTTTAATACCTCATTTAAATAATAATAATGGTTAAGCTGTTCCATCTGAAAAAGGAGAGGCGCGGTTCTTTTTTCCGTTAATAAGAAATGGTAATAACTAGAACACAGAGACCCCTGAAGATGCTCGACGGAGATAGGTGACTGGCTCACAACAAGGCATGGATAATGAGATACTGCCAACAGATTCAGGACGAGATTTTAACTCATTCATTATCCGGGATTTCTTATTATTCTCGGAGATTTGACAGGAAGCGAATCGCTTAAATTATTTGACACATACTGGTATTTAACTGCATCCACAGAGGTCCATCCGGATGTGTGTGAGATGATTTTACATAATGTGAATTTTTGGAATCTCTCTGCGCGATGTAAGAGATAACTGCTAAGTAATGAATATTCCTTTCGTGGTTTATGAATACTTTTGCAGAACACATATAACAATACAATAAGAGGGAAACCACACACAATATCTATTTATAATGCAACCAATAATTACTTTCCCAGTGATTTTGAATCTGATTCTATTCGTATATATAAAACATGACCAATGCATACTAAGTTTATTTCGACAACTAATGAATAAATGCCATTATGATAACATTATAACTGCATTTTGAAAGGTTCAAAACTATTGATATATTGTAACCTTATAGGACTTTATGATGTCTATGGGACATTGGTGGCTTTTTTGTGTGAAATGAATTATAGTTTTTTCGCTCACTTAGTCTATTTATATATGTATGTAATAAAATATTGATAAAAGTCATAAAACATAGCAGCGAAAGCTGAATTTGGTTGACTGAAAAGTCGCAAAAGATAATTATATATATATAAGATGTGTAAGACTAGAATAAAAAAAAATCTTCTCACATCTTTCACTGTTAAAGGCAAATTTATGTACGTTGCAAGAATCAAATTATTTATTATTTAATTATTTTAAACAATATACATATACAAATATAAATGACAAATTTATATTTTGAATTATAATTGAATGTAATTTAATTAGAATTGTGTGTGTGAATGACATCAAAGTATTATAGTTCGTTCTCGAATATTTCAAAGGTATCGTTCTCTCAAAGGCTTAGCTTCCCATGTCTTCGTGCCTCGTGCTCTTTAAAAAGGGAGCATTCAAGATCTCCAAACTGAGCAACCAATAAGAGAATACACCTGAAGTGAGAAACACAATCCAACGCTCGCAAGTGATCATGAGCCTACTTCGCGTGCATCCCCCAAAAGTATCATTCCCCTCCTTTTTAGGTACAAGTACCCCAGTTTGGAAACCTTTACGGTGAATTTTATAATATTCTGTGTGTGAATTATGTGTATGAAAATCAATTCATTTGTTCTGATGTAAAATGTGTTCCGTATAATTGTTGATGTAAAATGTGTTCTGTGTAAATGTGTTCATATCATCTCTATACAACAATTTTAAATGGGTTTTAAGCTATATGTTTTCAAGAGTAAAATTACTCCTTTTTGAAATGTTTCTCAATTGTAAGATTACTATATAATTAAAGTAAGTATGTGCTAAAACGTCAGAAATATATTTTAATATTTGATTCCTTATTCCACCTAGAAATATATTCTAAATCCGGATAGCCTGTTTAATATTAAATAAAAACACCCGCAATATAAGCCTTCTCTCCAAAAATAAACTTGAGTGTTACAACCGCATCGCCTTCAAGGTGTACATATGTGAATATAAGAGTCTGTGATACCTAGTTGCTAAAATCGTGGCATAGGTGAAGAATTTCTGGAATAAAATCCCCGATAGCTGTGTGTGTTGTCCAATGCACTAAAAGCAGGAAATATTTGTTTAATTGGGGTGATTTGGTTTTATGAATGTGCTATACATTGGTGCATCGCAATTTTTAACCTTAAATAAGTGAGGTGAACAACACTTCACTTTCCCAACTTCTACACCCCACCAACAGCGTTGCAAAGAGTTCTATTTCTAGAACTGAGATAGGGATCAATGTTCTATAAAATTAGATTCGAAAAAAAATCATGTTAAATTTGAGGAGTTTATGACTATATATTACAGCAGATTATTTGAATAAATGCAAAATACTATCTGTATTGGGGGTGGGGGAATAGCATCTTCAAAATAAAAGGCTTTAATGCGACTTTGCGGGGAAAAAATAGTTCAAAATCTCTCTCATTTTAGGGGAAATTTAGAAGTTTTTGCATGGTGAACTAATTAATTTTCGAAATTCAGAAACTGACCTGATAAAAATGTCTCTGATGAAATAATGAAATACTAACAAGAATGAGCGTGAGAGAGAGAGAGAACATTATAGAAAAAAGGCTAAAAATAAATCGGGTTTCATACCTTCATCCAAAAAAACGACTGATTTCAAGGACAATTTATTCGAATCGAATAATACACAAAAGTAACTTCATTGACCACGGCAATAATGGATGCACGTATTAAATAAAAATGAAATTCAAGAAATCAAAAGTCATTGACATTTTTGTAAAATTAAAAGCATTTAAGTTTGAAATGTATATTATACGTTTTATGAAAAACGATAATTTATCGAATTTTTTGAGTTGTGAAATTCCACTTGTGCTACTGATTATTTAGCCATGCACTGGCCACAGCAACAAAAAAAGCCCACGTTCCCGTTTCTCAAGAACAAGCAGATCACAGGGCCTCTTTCTCAAAGTAACTCGTGACGATACGCTCAATCTCTCGCTTTTTGTGCATCGTGACCGATCGATAGAGGTAATAGTCAATTGGAATACGTGCCTCGAACAGCGCACGTTGTCTTTATTGAGAATTATTGAGGCAGAGAGACTATTACGGATCGATTCTTGTTATGGACGGGCAATAAAACCCTGATCTGTTATTTTTCAAACATTTCGTTTCCGCATGAATCGTTAATTTTGTTGTCCGGCATGCTGTATAAAACAAAACTATCCTATCTTCTCGATTTGGTCTACTTCAGTCACCACAATCAAATTAGCCCCAGATACTGACCGTTAAGGTTTCCGGTTGCAAAAGGGTCATTTTGAGAAGACTAATATAATGAGGCAGATGTTTATTGGAATAAAAAATATATGAATGTAGCATCCGTATAAGGCAGCTTAAATATTTGGGTCCAATTTGCTTTCTTTGAAAATTTAGTTTGGTGTACAAACAGTAGCGCACACAGGAATTTTTCAAGGGGTGTCGAAAGTTCACCATTCTTGTATTATGGTCGTTTTGATTTTGTCGATTTTCGGGAACAAAAAATAGTAAAAAAACTAATTATTGAATAAATAATTAGCATTGATTAATCAAATTAATCATTAATAACAAATGCTTAATAAAATTTTACGTACTATATACTTAGAATTATATTCAATCGGAAAAAAATCAAGAGCTTTTTTGGGGGGAAGGGGTCCGGACCCCTAGGTCCCCCCTTGTGTGCGCCACTGGATTGATGTGACAATTTACACTGTTTTTTTTCGATTCCTTCTACTACTTCACAATCTCCCTTTACTTGTTTAAATTTTTAGACGTTAATAAATAACATTTTAAAACATTGAATTGAGCTGAAATTTTATGTACCAGATTAGTTTGGATGACAATACGGTAATTTAATTAGATTTAACAAAAATTAAGTGATTAAAACTAATTATTCAAATATATATACAGCCTGTAACGTTTGAAAGAATAGCGGTAGCGTATTCTTGGTTAATTTAAATATGGAATTTATTTACGTCACAACTATTGAATATTATTTACTAAATGATACATTAAAGTTATTAAACTTAATTATAGATTGTTAGAGTCCAATATTTTGTGAGAGAAGGATTCGTTGGCCACCGCTCCCGTGTAAGTTCAAAGCATCTCTCCTCCCTCGTCTTCCGGTCGGCGGTGTTCGATTCCTCGGGGGTCAAAAAGGGGTTGCGCTGCAGCTGCACGTGTGAGTGTCGGGTCCAACAAAGAAGCCGACCGCTGTTGATGTTCGGAGAAGCGACGTTACAAGCCACGTTGGCATCATTTTTCGCGACTTGTGTCAAAAACTTTAATGGATTTTTTTCTCACATTTTAAAGCTCTCATTTGAGTTGAAATTTTCTATACACGATTGTTTTGGGTGACAATACGATAATTTAAATACAATTAAGCGAAATTAATTAACTGAAACTAATTATTTAAAGAATTACAGATACAGTCACGTTGGCTTCATTTTTAACGACTAGGGTCAAAACGTTAAAAGATTTTTTTTCCCGCACGTTTTAAAACATTCAGTTGAATTGAAATTTTATATATACGATTGTTTTGAATGACAATACGATGCTTTAATGATAATTAATAAAAATTAATTGCCACTTAGTATTATGATTCTGTCATATATACATATTTATATTAATTGTAATTATTTAATAAAAAGTAACTAACATAAATTTTTCTTTGTTGGTCTAGGTAGGTATTGACTTAACTTTTTTTTATAATGCTTGTGTGTGTGTGTGTGTGTGTTTTACTTTTGTTTGTGTACGTATTTGAGAATCTCTTAATGTATCTGTGCATATTATTGCTGTTGTCACTAAAGCTTTCAACTGCAATCTGTATCTTTTCTTCATAACAAATATATCAATTATAAAACATCATCACATCTCGTGATATAATGACTCAAGTTATTTCAGCGCTGTAACACCCCTTGTTAAATTCCTTCTTGAAGCAACTTCTTCCTAAAGTGCCAAAATTTGCCACCAAAAAGTAAACAATTCCACATTCTTTTTTCCGATATCATTCTTCCGAAAACAAAGGAAGGGCATCAACACAAATGGGAGAAGAGAAAGGTGACATTAAAACACAATTTCATAACCGTTTTTGAGGTTCTTATGAGTCATTGATAGGTAAAATGAAAAAAAAGGAAAGAGCACTGTCGAAATGAGGACGTTAGCGGGCGTACTACGGCCTTGGACGGATCCACACGCCCACCCGTTTTGCGCAGGCGCCGTGGAGGTCATCGGTCGTCCGTCCGCGTAATGACATCGTTGGCACCTCTGGCTCATAGCAACAACAATCGCCCTCATCAACCCCTTTATGTCCCACAAGGGCAGGGGTCTCCCGATGACCCTTCTGTTCCCACAACAAGAAGATGAAAACAAGATGCACGAAGATGACATCAGAGAGGATAATCTTTCACGCATTTCAGGAATCGTATCGTAATCAGGGAGGTTTCACGTGTTACGGGAATTTTCTGCGGTCATAGACCTCACCAGTGATGTATATACTGCTGAGATCAAACCATTAATTTCTTTTTTAAAAAAAAAATTCCAATCCAATTTACTAACACTTTGTCCATTTATACTAGCATTTTCAAATTTGTTTACGTGTTTAATGTATGATAGTGGAAATTTGACATTTTATACATACGTATATCGAATAAATTTAATATAATGTAGCACTTATACAAAAAGGTGTAAAACTAATTCATATAGAACAGAGGTAGATGCAAAGCAAAGCACACTTGAGGCCTAAGAATTAATATTTAGTTATCTTTGCATTTAAAATTTTAAAAAATTAAACAATGGTGTCAAGTGAAAAGGGACATTATTATGAGATATTAATTTAAACTATCCTCATTTTTTATGTTCAATATTATGTAATGCTATTCGATTATTGTTTCCTTAAAGCTTTGCAATATGGAACACACATGATATATATCTTAATTCTGAAACCAAGATAGAGGTCAAAGATGATATCTAAGCACCCACATAACACTAGATCATTTTTAATCTACCATTAAGAATAACAGAAAGTTTTATGTTAAAAAATTTAATTTATTAATAATTAAGATTTGTGTAATAGCATTTATTTACATTTTCCCTCTAGTATTCCCACGTATAATATAAACCATTATTATTATTAATAATCAGATTAATTGAAAATTTAGACTCTTTTTTTTGTGAATAATAGTTAAGAGTACAATATTCACAAATAAATTTCATATATATTACCTGATAGAAACAGTGAGAGAGGTCATATTCTCTACAGCTGTCGTTACTATGCAAATAACTAGTATCAACAACTGTGGAAAGTAAAAACCAAATATTTAGTTCAGATATCTGATCATATATCATTCCACTTTAAGATCATGTGGTGTTTAGGAGGCGGCGAATGCCAATTCAGGTATCGTCCTCGTCACTTGACCATGGCTCAAAATTATAAGGTCCGTCACCAATAGCCTTCGTGCAGCTCCCTAGTGTGATGTAAATGTAACTCTGACACCAGAAGTTTAAATAAATAAAAGATTCGAATTGAAATAAAGAAATATAAAGTGTGCAAAGTAGTATATTGCAAAATGCAATAAATTTTTTATTGTATTATACGAAGTATGTTTAAGCTCCCACAAGGTATCTGTGCATTCGGCCTCACTTTGGTTAGAATCAGCCTTGTTATTAAGATAAGACATGCACTCAAGTAATGTACTGAATCAAAATTACATGACTCTTAAAGTAAACACTGCTTGCGATTCCGATCAAGGAAGGCACTTCAAATTATTTTCAATGCGACTTAAAAGTTTCTGATTCACAATTCCTAAAAACGAACTGATTTTAACAATAACTACCACACGAAAATAACAAGGTACCACACCACTTTCCCAACAATGCAACAAGATAGCCCATCTCATCCATACAATAAAGATGGGCCCTTTTCCAGTCCGGGAGCAAATCAGCATAATTTTTCCATCAGGATTCGTAATATCGACCGTCTCGCTTCAGTGACCTAGTGAAGAGCAAGAAACACGCATCACAAAATGTCATGACGGGGTCAAGACCGACAATCCTCGTGCGTGAGCGTAAAAGCACTGAACCCCTCCTGAATTAGTTCAGGGTCAGCGCTTCGTGATTTTAAGTGATTTCCCTTCCCCACGGAATCGGAAACTCATCGATCTCGTTTATGACAGCTAAATGATTTGTTAACGTAACAATAAGATTTATGCTGATCCCTGAACCCCACTCCTTATGAAGGTAATGATTAAGCAATGGTACGAGGCGTTGATGAATGAGACTCAAGTGGGCAGGTTACTATTGTTTATACCCTGAGCGGGAACTTTCAGTCCATTAACTATCCAATAGCTTTCTAAAAAATTGAGAACACACTCTTCTGAGCTCGTATGAATTTATATTACTCTGTTCCCTAGCTAAATATTTCAGGCAATGTGTTTTCTGTTCTAATTAAATTCGTCTCATAGATTTAAACTCATCAAAACTTAAACAGTTTTGAAGGTAACATAAATAAAATTACAAGGATTCTGAGCTGATAAATTTCAATTAGACTCCCATCTACCAACATAACCGCAGTAGCCTGTGGCCGTGGTAGCCGAGTGGTACAGGTATCGGATCGTGGCTGGCTTTGTCACAAGTTCGAGCCCAGTACCACTAAAGACCTGCCATGTAGGGTAGCGATGCATGCTAAATCTGTCGAGAGTTGAAACGTCCTCCCGTTGGTGTGGTGTGGTAGTTAGGAAAAGGGGTGACAGCTCAGGTGTCGTCCACATCACTTGACCATGGTTCAAAATTACGTGGTCCGTCGCCAAAAGCCCTTGTGCAGCTGAACAGTGCGACGTTAATATTCACTCTCACTCACTATCCGCATTAGCCTAGTGGTCATATTCATGAACTTGTGACCGGCGGTTCGAGTGCCGGTGCCACTGAAGTTCAACCATGTAGAGGGGGTCACTATACGTTTAATCTGTCTTGGCTCAAAGTCCTCACATTGGCATGATGGTGTAGAAGTAGGGAGCCAGCTCAGCTGTCGTTCTCGGCACTTGATTGTGGTTCAAAATGACAAGGTCCACAGCTAGTAACCACCGTGTTGCGTTATAGTTAGACGTTAAAAACCCTCACTCGCTTCATAATTAACATTCTGAAACATTAAACAAATTTTTCATAAAAATTCATGTATAACGAACTTAAGAAATTATTTTGTCCAGAATTGAGGTCTAAAGTGGCACTTACAAATCTGGTACTGTTCTTCTCCAACCAGTAGCGCACACAGCAATTTTTCAAGGGGTCGAAAGTTCACCATTCTTTTATCATGCTCCTTTTGATTTTGTCGATTTTCGGGAATAAAATACAGTCAAAACTAATTACTGAATAAATAATTAGCATTAATTAATAAAATTAATCATTAATAACAAATAACTAAATTTTACGTGCTATATACTTAGATTTATAATCAATTGGAAAAAAAATCAAGGACTTTGGGGGTCCGGACCTCCAGGACCACCCTCCCCTTATGTGTGCCACTGTCTCCAACATATAAAAAATAATATTATTATTTAATCACTGGGATTCATAAAAAATTCTATGATTTTTAGAACAAAGAAATGTGTGTCAAGGGTAGCGCTATATCAAAAGTATTCATATAAATCAAAAAGCACTCATTCTTTCATTAATTAAAAAAACAAACAAAAAAATCTGCTTGTTAAAATGGTTTCATTTAAGGCAGATTATCTTTAAGCAATTAAACTATTTGAACAGTAATAAAGCTTTTGAAAACGATTATCCGTGTGAAATCCAGCTATTTTATTCGCACTGAGGCACATTCAATACAGGAAGTTTTTTTAAATATAAATAGCAACATAAAAACATTTCAATTGTATATTAAAAAGAAATCACGATTTGGTATGTATTGATTTTCAGAAATGCTAAGCCAATTAAGAGATAATAATTATCATAAAAAATTTAAGAAACTTTTAGGCACATATCAATTTTAGCATTTTTAATTCCTCTCGTAGAAGAAAAAAAGGGTACGAAAATGCAAACAAAACTACTGTAAATGTACAACTTGAATGACGTTTTGTAACAAGCAATTTACTCGAAACAAAAACACTGAATGCGTACTGAAAAGTAATAGAACCCTACCATCAATGAATAAAAGGGATCAAGTCCCAAACAAAACCGATTCAATTAATGGCGGTATAAGCAAAAACAAAAAGCTCCGGATTGTCTTAACAGGAGAGGAACAAGTGTTGTGTGCTTCAGTGGATCCAAGCCATGGATCGGCGACGAAATCGTTGAACCTTATCTCCAAAAGGTGGAGAGATCTCTAGTATCGGAATGCGTATAATTATATAGGTAAAGATAATGGAAGAACATTTGGCGACTCTCACAACTCGGTCTGGCGATTTCTCACTCTCGCCAAGGGCAAGATGTAACAGCATTAAAGAAGCACCGCGATGGAAACAGTGTATTCAAATTTTTGTTTAGTTTTGTATCACTTACGAGAATGTTACAAAATAATTATTCAAGAAAGGTTTGATTTCAAATATATATTGCTCAGAAAAAGGATTCAATTTGAAATGTGCCTAATACGCATTACACAACGCAATATCCTTGTACATTTTGAATGATGACGCGTTATTATTGACTGAACGAAATATATCCAAGAGCAAGTAAAAAAACAATAGACTAAAACGTGCATCGGTTTCAGTAATATTTTTTTGTTCATCGGGTCAAAGCATAGTTTTTTTAGAATATTTTCTTTCACTTGAATAGAAGGAGAGGAAGCATGAAAAAAAAACAGACAGTGTCGCACACAAGGGGTCCGCGGGTCCGGACACCCTCTCCCAAAGCCCTTGATATTTTATTTATTTATTATAATCCTATGTATATAGCATATAAAATTAAATTACATATTTGTTTTAAATAACTAATTTTATTAATGAATGCTATTTATTTATTCAATAGTTTATTTTTTTTGTTTTTTTTAAGTTAACTTCTTATGGCTCGGTAGGGTAAAATTTTCACTGTGCGTTACCAGTTACGGTTACGTTATGAACGTAAGGTGGAAATGAAAGAAGTTCCGAATTTTTCCCACGTTTTTAAAAACGCCATCTATATAATTCATACTATCTATCTCAGACAAAAAATAATTACAGAATCGGAAAGATCATTTTTTTTCGCCAAGATATGGTATTTTTTTTTTTTTTTTGGCAAAATAAAGATATTTTCTGTTTTTTACGATTTTTTAAAATGAGTCAAAATTGATACGCTTTTATAAAAATGGTTTCTAAATCATTCCCTTTCAGTTTCACTTCGCGTTAATGAATTGATATTTTATCCTAAACAAGTTTATGCTTTTCTCTTTTAGAATCAGTCATTAAAAAAAATTATTGCCGAAACCTTTTTTTTTTTTACGATTTTTCAAAAAATACTCAAAATTTTAATTTAATATTAAATAACTTCATTATTTATAAAAATAATCTAACGAAACCTTTTTTTCCATATGCAAAATAGTATTATCCGTAATCTGTTCAAAGATTGAAAAAATGGATAAAAAATTACGGCTTTTAATTTATTTGTGTGTGTGTGTGTGTGTGTTTTTCGTCTATTAGCCATTTCAAGAGAATTTTTTACTAAAGTATTATTCTTGCATTTCTTTTGTTTAAAAATTACCGTTGTTTGCAATCGATTTGTGAAATATTAAACCATTAACAAACCAAAGATGTTAACTTCTGCCGCGTGTTCACACTGATACACGCAAATTTTTTGATTTATCGACAAAATCAAAAGAATATATTGGGTGGCATATTGAAGTGTGATACGAGAGGGGTGGACTTTCAACCCTGCCCCCTTTGAAAAATTCCTGTGTGCGCCACTGAAAGCAGATAATACAATCGACAGGGGAAAAAATGTCTCAGTAATCTGACATAACAAATCATGATTTAGGACATGAAAGATGAAGATCTCTCATGTGTGTGGTCGCGCTTCTTAATATAAAAGCATTTCATAGCATCTTAAATTTAAGAGGGAAAATATGCCGTTTAAAGAGCGAGTTGCTAGATTGAATACTTCCATAGTACAAGAAGTACATTTGAATTGGCGATGGAGGGATGATAAAATTGATAAGTTTCGTTACTAGTGAAGAGCCAAATTGAACACAACTGAGTATGAGCAAAACATGTCTACGGTTTTATCGCATTCATCTGCAACAGTCTGGTATATAAGGTCGCAAACTGAAAATCAGTTTCGGTTTCTTGTTGAATGATGCAACAGAGATTAAAAAGGGAATTTGTAATCGGAATTATTAAATGTGATGATTAGGGATGACATTTTTGAAGTGTTTTCATTTACTAAAAATGCGTTTGCTTAGTTTTGAAAATATAGATAACATTGTCAACAACTGAACATTCCCTAAAGTTAAAAACTATAGAGCAGATAACTAAGAACATAGTAGTAGCTATATATATATAGGTTTTTTCTTGATCGTGGTGTTGTTAGATTTTAAATGAAACCCAGCATGTTCTTTTAAAGTCTGAAGAGCTAGCCCTGTTTGTTAGCGATTGTAAAGCATAGTGAAAAACTGGGCTCAGATATGTTCAAAATAACTGTTTCAAGTATCCTAGACTGGAAAGATTTAGAAGTCATTTCACATTGCTTGCCTCATTCTTATCAGTAAATTAAACTTTTAACTTTAAATTATTGGTAAGAAACCATTTTTTTAAAGCATAACTGTATTGAGAAGAATTCTCTTCACGAACTCTGCAAATATTTCATCGAAAAAAAATACTAAATATATTTTTTTTTACGGTTTTTATAATTTACAAAACTTTTAGCTCTATCTAAGTAAAAAAAAAAAAAAGAAAGTTAAAGTTTAAAAGAACTTTTAAAAGGCAATGTTTTATTTTTGATATTTTATCCTACTGACTGGGTTATAGGTTTATTTTTTAAAACATTAAAAGATCAATTTGATTTTGATAAACTTCTTTCGAAAACTTTATTTTGTAATAAACAGCTTCGATTATTAAAATTAAAGAGCTTTTGGTGTGTTTTTTCTACAAAATACAATTATACCTAAGAACTTCAATATATGATAGCTTTTATATGTATATTTGTTTTAGTTATTAGGTTCTCTGACTTAAATTTACTAAATGTCTACATTGAATAAATGAGCTATAAATTTTGTGTTTAAAAATTTTGTATATTTTAAACTATTAATTTATATTTTATATTTTGCGCAGCTTTTTTTTCTGCATGGCTTGTTTGTTCATACAGATGGATGTTCTATTTCTATATAAATTGCTCTTTAAATGAAAAAAATTGCAAACAATGATTCGAAGTCGTCAGTCAATAAATTAGTAATTGCATTCTACAAGGAACTGGGTGGGAGATTCCAATCAAAAGATCCCCTGCGCGTAATTACTTGGTAAACATAAACTAAAATGGTGTTTGAATGCATGAAAAGTGAGGACTATTTGTGCACGACGCATGCGCGACAGGGGATGGAGGGAGACCGCCAGCGCACGAGGAAGCCAGCACAAGGACGCACACCTTAAACGAAGAGCCCACGCAATTAGAATTTTTCCGCAGAAAAGAACTCGAAAATGACTAGGGGAGAGGCATGAATCAGCTGATTATTTATCTACGCGAAACCAGAAGCGTATAGTAATTGGCGAAACCAGAAGCGAAGGAGAGGCTCATTTAAAAAAGTGCAGGTTTGGCTAAGAAACACCGATTTGCCATTCATGTATTCACACTCTTTTTTTTTTTTTTTTTCGTTCTTCCGAGGTGTGCGCACGTTAGCTAAAGAGGTATTTTAATTGACCTTCGTCGAACGAAATTCATTGGTCTCGAGGAAGGATTTTTTTCCCCTCTTCTCTCTCTGCTTTTGAGTAATTAACGAAATTTACTCTCCAAATGCATTTCCCATGTACGTTCCGGAATATTACCGCTGTTTATTGGGGAGGAAAAAAATAACCGAAAACGTATCAACAGCGTTTAACGTCTGAGACCCCGCCGTTCATGCGTTAAAAATTGCCTTAGCGGGAGATGAAAATACGGATTTTACGACGGCGAGTACAATGCTCTTCTCTGTTTAAGATGTAGTAGCCCGCCAGAAGCGAGATGCATTTGCAGTCATATTTCAGTGTTAAAAAAAGAAGTTGGTGAAATGAAGGGGAAAGAGTAAGAAACATTGGCTCTTGAAAAAAAATCGCTAGGAAAATAAAGATTCTTTATATTAATTGCGATACTCATTTTATCGCCAAATAATACATTTGGATACATACCGTAAAATCCAGCGTATAAGGCGCCTTTTTAACACAAAAAACAAAAGTAATATAAAAAAGAAATTTTTAAGTCAATTCCTGCTTTTTTTTGAATGGATGAATAGAAAGTATTTTATTAACGATTGAAAATTTGAACAAGATGTATGTATAAATATATATATATATATATATATATATATATATATAGGGAGAGAGTGAGCTAATAGTTAGGAATTGAATAACATCGAAATTTACGGGTGGGTGCTATACACCGGGTGTAGAGATGAAAGTTTTAAAAACAAAAAAAAGATGAGCGTCGAAAAAAAAATCAGACTTCTACGTGTATCGAAATATTGTAGATTTAAAAAAAAAAAAAAAAAATGACATCCTTATGAACTTAGAGGATTGTAGTTCTAGAGAAGTATATACTATTTTTTTTTCTGTAGCTTAGAAATGCCTCAAATAAATGTCTTAAAAACTTAAGAACATTACACACGTACGTTTCAAGTTCCTTCGTAAAAAAAGGTGTACGCGTTAAATGGAAAATATACATAAAAATTGCAGCTTGAATGTATAGGTGTACTCAATGGCGTAATGGAAAACATTGGGCCCCCCATGCAAAGTCAGGTTTTGGACCCCAAGCCGGGTCTTACAAAGAATTGTAAAACCATAACATAACATATGCTTTGCGACCCCTAGAATTCTATCCCCCCCGTCGCGATGTGGAGGTTTCGGGGGTGTACACAATACGCCAGATTTTACTGTAACTGTTATCCAGATTTGAATTAAATCAAATAAGCAAAACAATTTCTGTTAGCTTCAAATTTAAAAATAGAAGTAACAAATTAAATATTTTTTTAAAAAATTAAAAAATTTAAATAAATATAAATAAACTTTACACCTATTTTTTTCTCTCTCCATCTCCGTTTCACCCGCATTTAGCGAGGCTAAATGTGCGTCAGGTTTTTCCGAGGTCAAAGTTCTCAAATTAGTGTGGTGCAAAAACTTTGTGTGCTCGCGTTATCACTTGATCGTAGCTTGGAATTGCTAAATCCGTCGCCAATAGCCCCCGTGATGCTTCTAAGTGCATAAAATGTCAATACACATTTAAGGAATACACCCCTATCTGCAATTGTTTTTAAAATTCCTAACCTGATTCCTAACAATGAAAGGCATTAATATCACAAAATATCCATATAAGTATTCCTCGAAGTCAGCTTTACAAATTATACCAGCAAGATATATATTTATATTGATGTAATTTTCTTGTTTTGCAAAATATCTTCTTAAAAAGTATTGTTTGAATTACAAAGTGTGAATTTTAAATTCCCGGACTGCGTATGCCCTATCTGTTAGGCTTGGTGTGAAGGTATGGAAATGGAAAATATAGTAGACCTTGATCTTTCCGATGCTGGTGGCACGTTATTCCATCCCTCTGTATAATTCAGTTTGTTTTTAATCCTTGTTTGAGAAAGAGGTTGTTGAGTAGAAGTGCCGCGATCATGATATACGTAAAAATCAAGCGGCGCATAAATTTGAAATTCCTCGTGAAATTTTTAAAAAAAATTCCAGCCGAGAATGTTTTAAATTGTTAAAGAAGTGCTTGGAGATCGCTGCACGTCACATAGTCAAATTTTTGAACTGCACAAATGATTTTCGGAAAATCGGGAGGCTGCTAAAGATGATGAACGTTCTTGTCGATCTGTGACATCAAGAACAGGAGATGCTCATAGTTTTTGTTCAAAAGAATGGCATAGTCATGATTCAATGGGTACCTTCAGGCCAAATGGTAAAACAGCAGTACTACATTGAGGTCCTGAAAGAGTTCAGAGAAAAGTGAGGAAGAAAAAGCAAGATCTTTAGAGCAACAACAAGTGGATTTTGCATCAAGACAACGCCTCGGTGAACATTGCGCTCTCTGTAAAACAGTTCTGGGCAGACAAATCGTTGCTGTGCTTGAGCATCCGCCGTACTCACCAGATCTCGCACCATACGACATCTACCTGTTTCTTAAAGTGAAAAATGCATTGATTTGAACACTTTTTCAGTCTGTGGGTGAGGTGAAGGTAAAAACGGAGCTCTTACTGAAGATGGTTACACCTGATGAACCGCAGCACTGCATTGACTGGCGGAAAACTCGCATGCAGCAAGGTATTGATAGGAAATGGGAGTATGTTGAAGGGGATTAAAAAGTATCTGTATATTGTATTCAATAAAGCTAATTTTTTAGACTAGTCCGGTTATTTAATTGTCTTAGCAGTTTATGATATACACGTAATACTATCTCTCTTTTTCCATTCCTTCTCAGGAAATTCTGTTAAACAAACATCAATTAAGAGAAAGTGTAAACATTTAACGCCAACATGTTCCCAAATCACTTTTAAACGGTGCCATTTCACGAGGGGATTCTGTTTTTCTCCCTCTTCCTCTAAAACGCTTCATGCCCAACAGATTTTCAAAGGTCAGAGACAGCTCCAGTTCCACGCTTATGATTTGCTCTGGTTGGTCAATCACCGGATGCTCGGACACTATTCACTCTCACAAAACAATGTGCTCACGTGTAAAGTCTCCAAAAGGTCTATCCATCCCTAACTTCGGAAAAAAAAGTTTTCTTTTCTTTTTTTCTTTTTGGATGAGTGGGACAGTTCTTTTTCCCATCGATCCTGATTTTGATCAACAAATTACGCTGGTAAGTTTTGCAGAAAGGGAGAAGAAAATAACCGAATGGTCTATTTTCACAATTTTTACTGACTTTTATCGTAAATAACAGCAATTTTTCTAATTTAATGATTTCACGTGAAGCAGTGCTGTAATATAAAGGGTGTTTTTTTAGAGGTATAGAACTTTAAATTGCAATAAAACAACGATGTATTATTCGATTGACATGAATTTTTTTTTATTCGAAAGATAATCTTGTGGCATTACATTTTAAATATGATTTCTGGCATATGACTGCAACGGCTGGCTCGAATGTAGTCCAATCTGGACGTCCAATTTTCGATGACTTTTTCCAACAATTTTGTTTAGCGATGAAGCGCACTTCTGGTTGAATTGCTACGTCAACAAACAAAACTGCCGCATTTGGAGTGAAGCTAATCCACAAGTGTATGTCGAAACACCGTTACATCCAGAAAAACTGACTGTTTGGTGCGCTTTATGGGCTGGTGGAATCCTTCTTCAACAACGATGAAGGCCCCAACGTTACAGTCAATGGTGATCGGTATAGAGCCATGATTACTAACTTTTTCATTCCTGAATTGAACAATCATGATGTCCAGGAGCTGTGGTTCCAACAAGACGGCGCAACATGTCACACAGCTCGTGCCACAATTGATTTATTGAAAGACACGTTTGGTGACCGCCTAATTTCGCGTTTTGGACCTATTAATTGGCCTCCAAGATCTTGTGATTTAACACCGCTAGACTATTTTCTGTGAGGCTATGTAAAGTTATTGGTCTATGCGGATAAGCCACAAACGCTTGACCATTTGGAAGACAACATTCGCCGTGTTATTGCCGATATACGGCCACAAATGTTGGAAAAAGTCATCGAAAATTGGACGTCCAGATTGGACTACATCCGAGCCAGCCGTGGCAGTCCTATGCCAGAAATGCTATTTAAAATGTAATGCCATAAGATTATCTTTCAAATAAAAAAAAATTCATGTCAATCGAATAATACATCGTTGTTTTATTGCAATTTAAAGTTCTATACCTCTAAAAAAACACCCTTTATGTACACAGATATAACGTACTTATTGGTATGCAGCCAGACTTTTTAAAGAGGAATCGAAAGTATATAGAGTGAAATTACAAACAGATTTTTTTAAAACAATTATGACAACGCCATTTGTATCATGTTGTGGTTAAAAAAACCATTATTCCTTTACTTGACTATCTAACTGGCAGTCTGAAGTAGAAAAAAAAGTATGCCAAGACATACAATGAATTGTTAGTTCCTTTAACTATGCTTCTCATCTCACTGTAAAATTTAAGCTTGACAGTAAAAACATGCGAAAGACTTGATCTTATGCCAAATTTGACATTTTCATCAAGATCCGTTAACTTTTTGATAGGTTCGTTAGTTAGAGTTAATGTCACAGCAGAAGACACAAGGGCAACGGATATTACAAATTTAAATTGACGTGTACGGTACCTGAGCGGCACTATTCTTAGTTTCAAATTCTCACCACATAAGGTCTTTAAGTTCTATCTAAGATGCACCAGTCCTCATTTTTCCACACATCTAGTTGTGGAATCAGGAATCGAACTCTCGACTCGACTGTTTAATGCCTCAGCCATGAAGTTTTCAATTTAATCTAATTGGCTTTTGTAAATCCCAGAGTTTTTTTCAGTGAAATATAAATTAAAATAGGATATCGAGTATCGGTGTAAGTATGCATAAAATAATATACTTTAATGAGATGCTTTCAAGAATAGAAGAACGATTGGGCTGATTGATTGTTAATTTTAATGGCTCAAGGGCCAACTTTGGCCAAGCTGCGCCAAACACTTGTTAAAAGACAAATAAAAATAGATATATAAAAGTATATGCAAGTACATTGTTGAATGTAGGTCTGTGGTCTGGACGAAGAACGATGGGGATTTAACGAAAGATTTTTTTCCATATATTGATTTGTCCACCTCTTCGTAATGTGATGAACCAATTTCTTAAATATAACATTTAATTGGTGGTGACCTAATTGTCGGTTATACAATGTGATAAAACTGCAATCTGCAGAAAACTTCGTAAGAGAACATATATTACGTGTGCAGAAAACAATCTGTGTTTTCTGCAAAGATTTTAATTTTCAGTTATTTAATTATAACTCCAAATGAAAAAAACAATAAAAATAATGTAAAAAGAGAAATTTGATTTGGTTAGAACTAATGCTCCCTGCAAGCAGCACGCAAGTTATTGATGACGGACTTCGCATACTTTTTAATCACAATACTTGACCGTGGATGACACCCGAGTCAGCACCCATCTCTCCTCATCCAAGTTCCACAAAAATAATGTGAGTATAAGAAGATTACTGAACAACAAGAAGAAATCAGAACTTATTTGCAAAATATCAGCCACGAAAAAGAAATCGTTGATTTTGATGGTTCTTGATTTTGATGATTCTTGACTTTTTGTTCAGCAGCAGAAATTTCACATATCCATGCGTGAAAAAACATATGTACAGAAACACCGAGATCTTTGTTTTTAAGAAGCAGAAATAGAAAAAGATAAACGTGAAAAAAAATGCAGTACCTGAATCAAGCCGCATATCTTTTCATCTAATTTTCGGGTAAATATTTAAATGAGTAAGAGAAAAATAATAATAAATAAAATAAAAAATTGGATGGTAAAGTCACAGCTCGTTTGCGTCATCTTTTTTTTTATTTACTTTGCTTCAATTAAATCTTAATAAAAAAAAACTCTCAAACGCTTCCTTTGAATTCCACTTCAAGCATCAACAACCAACACCAGTTCTTTATTCCTCTTTTTTTCTAAGATCCCCCACAAACGTTCTCTCGCTTTCTTAAAATATGCTACTTATTTTAACAGTGAAATAATTCAACCCGGATAAATTTATAGAGTAGGATTTCTTTTTGCTTTGAAGTTACCTTTCCTTTTCTTTCGTTCTCAGAATTTTCTTTTCTTTTTTTCCTTCCCTCTTCTTTTCAAGGACAAATAGTGGTAAGGAACAATGTCCCAAAACAAATTCCAGCCTGCAGGTACTTTCTTTTTTTCTATCTCTTTTGCAGGACCGTGCGCTATTTCTTTTCAACTCAAGAGAAAGTGGGTTTTTATAAGGAAGTAGCAGCAGTAATCTTTAGATTATGCCGACCTTTGTGAGCCTTTCGATAGACTTATAACTGAAAAAACAAGAGGGAAACAGAACGTGTCAAAATTCAGTTGAATGAATCGTTATGCTTAAAGATTATCTTAACCAGACTGAAATCAATCAAATCGGGTATCATAAAGACATTTTCCAATTCGTTTTTTTTTTTTTTTTTTTTTTTTTTTTTTTTGTTATTGCTTGTTGTTGATGTTTCCAATTCCAGATTGTTTAGGAATGCTAGACAATCTCCATAAACCCAAAACAATCTAGGAATTCTAAAGACAGGAGAGGGTCCAGGAGGACCTCGGCCTTTTTAAGACCCTAACAAGTTAAGATGTGGGCAGGAGAGACCAGCTCGGAATATCACCAGTGGCACTCCAGAAATATCTTCTGACCTTGACAAAATCTGAGAGCTTTTATATGGCCACTCACAAAGCCCGAGAAGGCAGCCTGGTATTTCCTAGGCATAAGCTTGAATGAACCTCCTGGATTTCTACCGAAGTACCAGGGGTGACTAAGAGGAGTTCTTCCAAGATGATGGAGTTCAATCTTCTTAAGGGAGGATAATTTATCGAATGTAATAGACCCAGTAGGACTCACCCCCTCCTCAGACGCAGTTTTGGCTAAGAAATCGTCTTTCTCATTACCATCAATCCCCACGTGGGATGGGACCCACTGAAAATGTACCGGTGATTAGAAGAAATTTTGTTTGGTTGAATGCCTTGAACTGTTGGAGACAGATCTTATTATTTAGAGCAGTGATTCCCAAAGTGGTCTATATCGACCCCCAGGGGTCTACGACGACCTGTAAGGGGTCCACGTAAGCGAAAAAATGATTGGGGGGTCCATGAGATGTAAATGGGGGTCTATGATAGTGTTTCTCATTAAACTAGATCGTGACTTAAATTTTAAAAGAAAATTTTATCAAGTGGAAACTACATTTTACTTAATTAACATATTTACGTACTAAATTAATTGAGATAAATTTCGAATTATAAGGTGACAGCAAAAGTTTTATTAAAACAAGGACCATTTCAGAGCGTTCCTTTCCACAATTAAGCTAATGCAGTATAATATTGAAATGGCGAATTACTTCAATTTGTAACAGACAATCTGTCATGACGTTATAATCTACATTCAGCATTTAAATGCCCTTTATTCAGATTTTGAAACTAGGTTTGAGAATGCCTCGACTGTGACAATACCACAGTGGAGACAATCAGAATTTCACAAATTACAGTAGGAACTGATCGGGATAGGCACTAACGAAGATCTTAAACTGAAGTTTAAAAGCAATTTGGGCTTTAAAAAGATATACCTGTTACTTGTCCCAAATTATGGAATATCTAAAAAAAGTTTTAAATTGCTTTTCCTAGTGAGGAGTTTCAGCGAGGTTTCAAATTTCAAAAATAAGTCATAATTAACAGAGGAGATTTAGGGTTAAACCTGACAGGATTGATACCGAATGTTGAAAATTTGTTTTACAGCACCATAATCCTCCCATTAAAAACATTTTTTGTTGTTCAGTTGAGTTATGTATTAATAAAACTTTAATCTAATTAATTAACATGCGCTTCCTAAGTTTTAAACACTGTATATACTTCACTACAATTAGAAATCTAATTCTTTTACAGTAAGTAGCTTTATACTAGCAGTCAAAAAGATATTTAAGTTGAAAAATTTGTAAAAGTTCAATGTTAGATAAACAGGGGTCTACCCCAAACCGAAAAACACGGCAAGGGGTCTATGAAACAAAAATGTGTGGGAAACTCTTATTTAGAACCTCAATCAACATCTGAACAGTTTAAGACCCATTTCGATAAACACACAATAGATCTTTGATGAAATTGGGAGTCGAGCCATATATTACAAAGTTTACGGCCTGAACCACTCCGCTACACAGTCCTGGTTTATTTACTAATTTTCTAACTAAATGTAGATAAATTAATCGAAGATTCCGAGGAATTATATATATATATACTAGAAAGACATTATTGATTATTTTTATAATTTTATACATTTATTTTTTCACTTAAAATCATACTAAAATTGTACACAAAAATCTATGCCAAACATTTTTATTTCGACACTTGTCTGGATGACGAGGACAACTGAGCTGACGACCACATTTCAAACTTTAACGCCTCACCAAAAGGGGCATATGCAGGTTATAAGTGCAACAATTTTTGTTATTCCAGAGGGCTGAGTAACCAATGATTAATTCAAAAGCATCGTGGCTAGCAGTGTTCAAATTTGAGTCGACCGACTCAGTTACTGATTTCTCCATTGACGCGTCTAACAAAATAATGGAGATTTCTACACGATAAATTAACTAGGTATGAATATCTTCACAAACTTTGCTAAGGAAGTTATATATATATAAGGAAATGAGTTAACACAGGGGTACTCAACCTTTTTCTCTGCTGTGCCGCATGCGTAAGTGAGCCATTTCATGCGGGTCTCAACGTAAGGTTGAAGGTGAAGGGGGGAGAGAAATTGTTTAGAACCAAGATAACACTGGAAATTTAAAGTGTAGAAAATTAATCAAAATATTATAACTCCTGCCATGCTTTTTTTAATTATTGTTTTTTTTTAATATTTTTTTATTTTTGTCATTTACACTAAATTAAAAGAATTTAAGAAACACTCCTTCACAATTTTTTGAATCAGTAAACGGTTTCATATGATTATCGTGGCCGCGGTAGCCGAGTGGTATAGGTATCGGATCGTGGCTTGCCTGGTCACGAGTTCGATCCCAGTACCACTAAAGACCCGCTGTGTAGGGCAGCGATGCACGTTAAATCTGTCGAGAGCTGAAACGTCCTCCCGTTGGTGTGGTGTGGTAGTTAGGAGAGGGGGGTGCCAGCTCAGGTGTCGTCCACGTCACTTGACCATGGTTCAAAATTGCGTGGTCCGTCGCCAAAAGCCCTCGTGTAGCTGAACAGTGCGACGTTAATATTAAATCAATCAATCAAATCAATCAGTCAGTCATATGATTATCAATAATGTAACAAAGTTCATAGGATATCTTTGTTACTGCTGTGAAATTACCACTGGCAAAACACTTTGTTACTGTTTCAAAGAATATTCAATAAAACCTATTTATCACGTCTTGAAAGAGATCTTGAAGGAAAAGTGTCATTGAATGACTCCTGCTTATTGGTATTTTTTAAATACAGCACTTTCGTGACAAATCAAACAAGTACTGATCCATGTTTGTGTTTCACTACAAAACTGTCAACATTGTTAAAAATTAATTCCACCCAGTGGCGCACACAAGGGGGTCTGGGGTCCCCCCAAAGCCCTTGATTTTTTTCAGATTGATTATAATTCTAAGTATATAGTACGAAAAATTTAATTAAGTATTTGTTTTTAATGATTAATTTTATTAATTAATGCTAATTATTTATTCAAAAATTAGTTTTTTACTGTGTTTTGTATGAGCATGATACAAGAATGGTGAACTTTCGACCCCCCCCCCTTGAAAAATTCCTGTGTGCGCCACTGATTCCACCCATAAAATTGTCGCTACTCCACGTTGTCTGTTATCACTAAACGTAATCGTTACAAACAGAAAAAGAAAATGAATTCGCAGCCGAACGAGATCGACATCAAAAAAGCAAAATCGATATATTTGATTTCTTGTCAAAGAATTTCCCACCAAATTTTTAGTAAGTGAATTTCTCGGAACAATGGGTCATGACCGGGCCACTTAAAAAGGCTCAGTGGGCCGCAGTTTGAGTATCGCTGAGTTAAGATATCCTGATCGCTCGACATGGCTAAAAAAACTGCAGAATACCTCATGTAGTTCTACAGTGATTCGAACTCAATGGAAATTACATTTTGATTATTCCATGTGATAGCATTTGGTGATGTGGTCTCAGCTAGATACATAATTTGTCTTTGAGAAACTCTCAAATCTGCCATCTTACTACCGTGCCCTCTAAGATTTATTAGAAAAATGTTTTCGTTACAGCTTATGTAGAAGCTTAAAATTACGTTAAGCATTGCTTTAGACCACTTTCGATAAACGCACACACAACTATGAATTAATGTATGTTCGGTAACAATGTTTATATAAATAAGACTTCTCTGAATCATCATGTCAGATCGGCCGTGTAATAATCCCTTGGGGACTATTTCAAAGGGAAATCCGTCACCCACGCAAAACAGGCTGCACGGCGGTTTAGAACTCGTTCAGACTTATGTAAAGTGTGTCCTTTTTTTCTTTTTTTTTTTTGTGGATGTGTGTGTGTAACGTGTATATGTTTAAATAATTGTTAAAACTAATAAATTTGTTTGGTCAAAATTAAGGCTCGCTTACTCAAATGATGCAAACTTTACTATATAAATAGCTTTTATACATAGATCCAAGAATAAAAATATTCCTAGATCTACGACTGGAAACAGAGCGGATTATGATAAAAAAGAAAATGGAAAGTACATACATTACGAAACCATCCAAAGATTCTAGATCTATCTATTTTCACTTAAAGGAGTTTCTTTGGTGTAGAATCAAGTGTGCCCTACCAATACTATCACACACAAAAAATAAGCAATAGAAAAAAATATATATACTACCTCCTATCCTGAAGGTTGAGTTATAGCTTACAAACGGTAATTCCTACTTATTACTTTCGCACCACAAGCAATAGCACATAAAACCTTTTTTTTTTCGAGAGAGAGGGAAGAAAAAGGCTGAATAGCTGTTTAGATACTGTAATGATACTTAAACAACTGCCCGGCGCAATGGCCTTTCGATGAAAATTCCTTAGAAAAATCGAGGTAGAGGTGAAGAACACGTGACCAAATGGGTGATCCCATGGCACATAAAACCACCTAAAAGCACTTCGCGATGGTTAAGATGAAGGAGAAAAAAATTGTTCAAAGCAGTGAAAAAAAGGATGAGAAAATCATTCTTGTGGGGGCGGATGCTTTGATATCATCGATTATTAGCTGATTCCACAATTGAATCGCGATAAGGTAATGGATTTTTGACGACTCGAATCCGTACCGGGGGCGATAATGGTTCTAATTCGTACTTGGGCTGCTAATATTTCTTTTTTAACGATGGCATCGGCTTATGATATTCATCTGTCATCAGTTTTGAGCTTTTTATGAGTGAATAAGAGAGAAGGTAGCAAGCAATGATAACATATTTGTTAAACCTCAAATGAGCATCCAGCTTCAAGAAATAAAGAGTGTTTTTTTCCAGGTATAGAAGTTTAAGTTGGCATTACTTTCCAAGATGGCGACCGATTTAACAGCTGTCAAGTGATTTATTTTCAGTTTAGTTTGGAAATTCATCAAAACGATCATCAAGCAAGGCATAGATTCGTCGAATGGGGCCCAAAACGAGATTGCCGTTGTTCCCGATTTTCATAAGCGAATTTTGTTTAGCGATGAAGCACACTTCTGGTTGAATGGTTACGTCAACAAACAAAACTGCCGCATTTGGAGTGAAGCTAATCCACAAGTGCATGTCGAAACACCGTTACATCCAGAAAAACTCACTGTTTGGTGCGCTTTATGGGCTGGTGGAATCATTGGTCCGTACTTCTTCAAAAACGATGAAGGCCACAACGTTACAGTCAATGGTGATCGGTATAGCCATGATTACTAATTTTTTCATTCCTGAATTGAACAAACATGATGTCCAGGAGCTGTGGTTCCAACAAGACGGCGCAACATTTCACACAGCTCGTGCCACAATCGATTTATTGAAAGACACGTTTGGTGACCGCCTAATTTCGCGTTTTGGACCTGTGAATTGGCCTCCAAGATCTTGTGATTTAACACCGCTAGACTATTTTCTGTGGGGCTATGTAAAGTCATTGGTCTATGCGGATAAGCCACAAACGCTTGATCATTTGGAAAACAACATTCGCCGTGTTATTGCCGATATACGGCCACAAATGTTGGAAAAAGTCATCGAAAATTGGACGTCCAGATTGGACTACATCCGAGACAGCCATGGCAGTCATATGCCAGAAATCATATTTAAAATGTAATGCCACAAGATTATCTTTCGAATAAAAAAAATTCATGTCAATCGAATAATACATCGTTGTTTTATTGCAATTCAAAGTTCTATACCTCTAAAAAAAACACCCTTTAGTATCCATCTTTTGAGACGAAATTGAAATTTACAGATGCAGAAAGAGTTTCTTAATCCGCAGATAAAAATTTCGATGAACATTCACAAACTACACTTTAAATGTTATTTTGTTTTGGTATTGTTTCCGAAATCATTTGAGATCGAAAAAGAAGTTTTCATTGTTGTGATCCGTCTGCGGAAATAGGGACTTAAGTAAGTCATATTTTTTTCTAGATAATTAAAAATTAAACAAAACTATCAGAAATGGACGCGAGCTTTTGATAAAGAAATCCAATGATTGTTGTGAGCTGTTAACGTCTAGAAAGGGTAATGAACTGTAGATGGGCCTTGACTATTAAAATCTATTGCCTACATTATTGATATAGAATCTGAGGAAAAGGTCTGATTTTTATTTCAAATTATTTAGATTATTTAAAAATTTTTCCTTTAAGTATTTAAGGACTTTAAATGTATTTTTACATTGAATATGAATACATTAAGTAGTATGAGGAATGTTGCCCACACAGTTAAATTCATTTTTCTTGTTTGTTTTGAGATTTAAATTGTATGCATATGAGATAAAGACATAATTGAAGTCTAAAAGCATTGTTTGAGTTTTATTTGTTGATGTCCTATTTTAAAAACGAGTTTAATGTTTGTACAGTTTGCATATTATGATACAAAAATGTACAAGATAAAAAAAAGCATGTGATCTCCGTCTTGTAAACCAACAAAAAAATAAATTTTACAGACAATTTTGCTGAAGTTATATATAAATGATCTTAAAGTAAAAGTACAGTTTGCAATATTTCACATTATCTTACAAACAAAGAAAAATCAGCTTACAAAACTGAATCCGGTAAATTTAAAATTTAAATCGTATGCTTTAAAATCGCTTTTTACAATGAAGAGAATGAAATTATTACAAAGAAATTTGTCAGAACATAATATAAAATAAACAGGAAAAAGCAATGTCTCCATACAACAAATTTAACTGACTAATTAAAAATTGAAAGAGAAGCAAGCAAAATAAAAAATTTCACCATTTCTATAAAAACAGCATTCTGATATGCAAGAAGTTCCCAACCTTCACAGCAATATGCTTTTAAGAAACATAAATATTTTTTTTAAAATTCCTAACACAATAAATATATACATGATATATTATTGATTAGGGGTATCAACTAATTATTATTTAAAAAAATGTTCTCAAAAAATTACAAAGTTGTTTTATTATTTCGTTATTCTATTGGTTTTTATATACACACTCAATTGGTTTCTTTTTCTTCTTTTTTTTACTTTTTGAATATACGATGTTAACCATATATATATGAGATGAAAAGGTTCTTACAAGAGGAAATCCGTTAAAAAAAAAAAGAATGACTCCTGTACCGTTTAGACAAAAATATGCACTTTAACTTGTGATATTAAAAAAAAACCCATTTCCTACATATATGTATATTTAGAAGCAATCCCAAGAATTGTGTAATAAATAAAAACTTCCGTACATCTCAACCTCCAAATCAAAAAGAATCTAATTGGTCCTCCAAACTTATTGCGGCATTTCAGCGTGAAACGTTATAAGAAAGTCTCATTATATAATCCAGGAGTGCACTTAAAAGTAATAAATTTTTTTTCGTTCCCGTCTTATGGCTGACAATTGAAGAATTCTTCTTCCTGCTTTAAATTTGACTTGACCTTGATCTTTTGTGACTGCAGACAAAAGTAAAAGAGAGAGAAGACAATCCTTAAAAAAACAAGGGGGCAATTTTCCCAGCGTCCTAACCAGGACCACTTCCTCCCTCACTCTGACATTCCAGCAGGGCTTGTTTTGCGCCGGCCATAAACACGAAAGGGTTGTGTATCCACGCAGACGTCATCCATCTGCGTAACAGGATACGTCGAGATGAAGGAATGCAAATGCTCTCTCTCTCTCTCTCTCTCCTCCTGAGCTAATTTATTGGCCACTGGGTTAATTATCGTCTGGGGGTTGAGGCAAGGGCGAGGCTAATTTGGAGAGAGAGGAGTCAGGGTAATAGCTTTTCGTGGGTTGATTTGCATTGAGCTCTTTGTTCCACGGGAGGTACTTCTTCAGTGTCACGTCTCGCGTCACTCATCAAGACATCTCACGATGAACACGCGTGTAAAAGCCTTATCAAAACCAGCGGAGTTAAGACTGCAGATTGGATTACACTCACATTATCCGCGGTTACATTATCTCCAGTTCCCATCGTCGGCATCATTTAAAAAAGACCGCAATAGAAACCGCATTTCAATTTGACTTGTAAATGAAATCAAGAGGTGGATCTTGACATATGACGCAATTGTTTGAAAAAGACTTTATTTGTTTATTTATTGTCACCTTGGGTAAGAGGGTAATGTGTTCAACGAAATTCAGGCCCGATAAAACTAGTCTGAAGCCCAGTGGCTAAGTGGTAGTGCATCGCGCTTCCACACAACAGGTCCGAGGTTCAAAACCCGGGCTGAGCAAGGTCAACTCAGCCTTTCATTCCTTCAAGGGGTCGATAAATGAGTACCAAGCTTGCTTGGGAATTTAACACTGGGGGTTTCACGTCAGACTGACCACCTAACTGGAACATCTGCTCATGCACCTTAGAGCCCAAGGTCATGTATACTGAGTTGGGTACGGTAGGTCTTGGACATCATGGGCTGTTGCGTCACTGAGTTAAGTTATAAAACTAGTCTATTTAATTTATTTTAACGCAATAAAATGTAAACAAAAAAATCGATATTTTTATCTGATTTTTTCATATCATTCGGAGGATTTCCAAGGTCATTTAAAGGCTTCCACTGATGGACTTTGAGGCAGTCTTCGGTCAGTGTTAAAGAATAGGACCCGAATTTGGAATATTTCATCAGATACAAAAAAAAAACTGAAACACTAATATTATATTCTGGCTTCTCTATCCTATAGAAAGTTGCGTATTTTATCCAAATATTCATTTTTATAAAAGTTGTTCTATTTTTTCTAGTATAAAATTAGTTTCTCATTTTTTTCTCTCCTATACCGTAATGCCGAATGAGCTATCCTTTTACATATTAAAAGGAAAACCATTATTTATAGAATATTTTGAAATATAAAAAACACTATGTTTTAAAAACAAATGCATGAATTACAATGTTGTGAATTAAAATTGAGACATTTTTCTACCTAAAAATGGGCTCCACGTTTAGTTCAGGCTCTCGTACATTTGAAGAAGATAGCCTTAAATATTTTTTTAAAAAAATTGGCAATAAAAACAATGATCAGGGTAAAAAAAAATTAAAGAAACAAGCAGAAATTTTTACTTTCCCTCCGTTTTAAACACATTTCAAAGACAGATTAAGAACATTTCAAAAATACAATGATCACACCGTAATACTGCGTTCGCAAGAAAACAGCAAGTTACCTGAAGTTTTCTCCTGAACTCTTATTTTTTATTCTATTTACATAATTCTTTTATTTTCATTTTATGTATAGATAGATACCAACAGCAAAAGGACTTGACAAAACTCAAAACTATTCTTCGGGGCTTTATCTTTTGTAAAAGTATTGGCTTAAAGAAACAGCAAATGAAAAAGTACTTCATAGCATGTCTCGATGATGTTTTGAAGTTCTGGTGTAGAAAAATGTTACAGCCCTATACAATATTTAGTATAAAAACGTTGTGGTGCATTTTATACAATTTGTTTAAGCTGTTTATTTGTTTCCCGTGTATAAAAAAACACCCTCTTATCCATTCAACATCGATATAAGACAATAGCATTCGCTTAATGTTCTTATATTTCAAACCTTTACCAATACAGAAATGTTGTTTTTTTTATCAACCTCAAAAGCTAAAATTAAATTAATATAATTATATCATAGAAAATTATGTTTATTCCTATCGATATTTTCTATAAAAAAACCCCAAAAAAACAAAGAAGTAAAGTATTTATAATCGAAGACCATAAATAGTGAATTTGAAGATCTGAAATAAGAGTTCTATGTATATATCAAACGTACAGTTCTATTAAACGAGCATAAAGTATAATGCTTACTTTTGGTGGAAATCCTCGAAATCTTCTGCTTGTTCATCTATGGTAGATTCGGGATCTAGATAATTCCCATAATCCCCTTCGCTTCCATTATATCTGTACAATTGCAATGTGCAGTCATCTAACTGTAAAACGAAAAGAAAAGCATCAATGTAGCGTGACTGCTTATATCATATATAAATATCTAGACAACTCTTCCGATATACATGTACAGAAATGAATATACAAAAAAAGGATGCGTAAAATTCAGAATTCAGTATTTAATTTGACAGAATTAATATAATTTATGATATAGACATATTTACAGACTAAGAGCTAGAGACGCACGCTTTTAAATCTATACGCACGCGAACGTGTGTGTGCGTGATTTTAAAAAAATATTATTCACACACACAAACATAGTTAATTAATCTCCCACTCAAAAATTCAAGAGTTTGTTTACTTAAGAGTTTGTTACTGTAATTATTCATAATACGTCACAATTTTGTCACAAAATGGTGACATTGAATTAAAAAGCAACAATTTTATTCTAGTCATTTTGCTTGAGTTCTACAAAGAACATTGTACATATAACTCATACTTAACAAAAAGAAAGGTTCACAGACTTTTTAAGCAATTTTTAAAGCATGATTATTGGGTTTCCTTCTCCATTAGAATGAAAAAATTGAAGCTGATCCACATTAGTAAATATCATATGATACAATTCAGTGCTATATTTGCCTTGCAACGTATAAAAGAAAATCTTCGAAAACGAATTTTGGAATAATTTCAAATGAAATGTTTGGAATGGAATATGGTGTTTTTTTTTTCTCTCCCGAAGAATGGATAAGAAAAATTTTGGAGACGAAAAATTGCATGCAGCGTGATTAAGATGGACAGTGAAAAGAAAAACGCAGATGGAGTAAAAAGGGTTTTTTTAAATAAAAAAATCATCCCCATGTGTGCAGGCACCAAATGAAACGGAAAGATGAAAACTGATGCAGAAAAAGACATGCAAATGTATGTCTAGTGCTAAGTGACACACAGGCTCTCTTTAAAACGGAAGATAATTATTGCCCTGTTAGGAAAAAGAAAAGTTTGTATCCAGTGAAATATGATATGCTTTCGTGGAAACGAAAAAGAAGACACATCTAAACAAGTCACATGTATCTATTTCTGGTCTGTCATGATGGACACAAACCGCTGATTCTTCTCCGATAGGAATTCTTGATGGAGTTACGCGATTCTCTTATCATCTATCTCATGCATGATTCAACACTTTATATGCATTTTCTACACTGATAATCATTCAGAACTGTGAGCAGATTACACATTTTTAGTGTATTCCCCAAAAGGACGCAGTTTTATGTAAAGGGGAAGAATTCAAACAGTGTTCAAAAATTCTGCACTGATTAGAATTTTAAATAGTCAAATTAAATTTGAGTAAAAAGGAATAAGATTGAAACAAAATGTTTGGGTAAAAATGTCTTTGATTTTAATATGCCTTTACACACACAAGCATTTCACAGTAATATAAAAAACAATAATCAAGAAATTGTATAAACTTTGCAATATAAATTCATGACTAAAAACTAAATATGATTTTAATCAAAACAATTATCCTTTAGAATGTCTATTAGAACAGTAGTTCAAAATTATGATGACACACAGTCGTTTATAATCTTTAATGATTCCTGTATAATATTAAAAGAAAAATTTAAATTCGAATGTATACTTACGTCACTAATAAATCAAAATTTTGAAAGTTGTTCACTTATTTAAAAAAAAATTAGAAGCATTAATAAAGAAACAAGTAATATATATATATATAAATTTAAGTCAATTTTTACTTAGGTGAACAAAGAAAAATTTTATTTTAGTTACTTTGGATCAAAAAATTACAATTAATATAAATAATGTATATACATAAGAATCACAATATTAAGTGGCAATTTTTTTTATTAATTATTATTAAAGCATCGTATTGTCATCCAAAACAATCGTGTACATAAAATTTCACTTCAACTAAATGCTTTAAAACGTGAGAAAAAAAAATCTTTTAAAAGTTTTGTGAAGCCAACATGACTGTATCTATAATTCTTTAAGTAGCTAGTTTCATTCAATTAATTTTAATGAATTATAATTAAATTATCGTATTGTCACCCAAATTAATCGTGTATAGGAAATTTCAGCTTGAGTTCTTTAAAATGTATTTTATTAACGATTGAAAACTTCAACAAGATATAAAGATATTGTGAACTAATAGTAGGAATTGAAAAAATAACATAATTAATGTTTAGCTAATGGCAGAAATGTTGTACATCCACTACAAAAGGACAATTTTTCCAATATTTTACTTTCATATTTTGAGAAAAAGTATCTTTCTCCATTTACTTTTATCTACATTTATCATATTGCTTAGATGCTAGAACTGAGTTTTTCACAGTTCTAGCCTAAGCCTTAGAAACTAAGATTGTATAGGGTTAAGCATAGTTTTAAGATCAGCCAACATTAGCCTATAATTGCGTATACTACTGGGCTGTAAGGCAAAGAAAATAGAGTAAGAATAAGATTCCTTTAATACTAAAGATGTCGCCCAGCCAGTATGGTGGCTGTGACCCTCGGTTTGTAAACCGAGTGGGTTCGGGTTCGAATCCCGAGTAAGACTTGGTTGTATCTTTGGGCAAGAACTCGGTCTTTCACCTGAAATGGATTCCCGTCTCGAAAGGAAAAGCAGCGCACCTCTTCTTGTTATATGCTGGGACCGTCATTTGTAATAAAATTTGTATTCTTCTGTGGTTGTGTTATATGTTTCTGTTCATCTATCTCACGTCTTTCGTATGTATCCCAGTAATAAACACACGACAACAACAGTACTAAAGATATATAATTATGATATAACACTCTCTCTAGAAGAATAATACTAAAAATATACTTAAATTTATAATATATATATTAGAATGTTTTTAAAAAATGAATGAAAAATGAAATGTAACCACTAAAGAATAATACAACGCAAATTGTCCATGTTTGTAAACATTGCATTCAGACATTTCCCATTTTCATATTCTCAAATTTATGCATGATGGTAAAAGTGGTAATGTGTCTGCGCACTTTGAACAGTGATCAAGGACATTTCTTTAGAATGAAGTCCTAAATAGAATGAAAAGTTTAGATGATTCACCACTATCATTAACATTCGTAAAACTGTGTAGGATTGTTTTAAATTGCATCTTTTGTTGCTTTTTTTCTGTTTTCCACATTGAACGGAAGATGTGTGAATAAGGAAGTTTTCTCAGTCAGATAGAGATATAATCATTTCATACGAAAAGCATTAATTTACTGCAATTAATTACAGTTGATTATAGTAATTTCGTACGCAAATGTAAGCCACAAAAATAACTTTTGTTGCAGAAAAATATAAAAAAAAGAAGTTGCTACTGAGTTTTTAAAAATTGTATTGTCAGAAGAGAAATCAAATATAAATTTGCATTTTATGGAATATTTACAAGAAAGGAAAAGTTTTATCGATGGAGGACGGATGCTTCGAAAATAATTATACAGAAAAATTTCATCTTAAATATATTCAAATGTAATAGAAGGTAATTTGATAATTAATATAGATGCGAAATAAAGCTCTGGGCATGAATAAAATCCTTATATTAACCCACGTGACTCTTTCTAGTAATTATCTTTTAAACGCAATAATTCTAAATTTGCAAATTTGTATTCAAAAGAGACCTCAAATGAGGGAAGCATATAATTTATATCATCAAAACTAAGCTAATTAAAAAATATTTTCTACATTTTTCCCTTTTCATTTCTGTGTGTGTGATTTTTACCGAATAATTAACTTATATAACATTACTAGATTTTAGTATGGTGAAAGGAAAAGATTATTTTGGTATAAAATAAATTTTACCTTTTTCGTGATATGTTTCATAAAGTTATCTATTTCACTGTGTAAACCCCACCTGACAAAAATGTAATGCTTATTAACAATTTGAATGTTTTTTTTTACGCGAAAATTTTTTTTTATTTTAAACAGAACTTTCTCTTGCCACACGGGTCAGATGAAAATCATATAAAATAGCGCATACATGTTCTTTAGTCTATGTCAGGGGCGGCGAACCTTTTTAGAACAACGTGCCATTCTTTCTTAAAGAAATGTTTAAGGAGGCATAGACGTGCCATCAAATAATTTTGACTTATGGTTATTAAGAAAAGAATAAAAAACTAAATACTAACAACTCAGAACTCCTTCATTACAACTAAAAAATACATTTTGCACAGTATTGTAGTAAATATTTTGCTTATACGTGTAATTCAAATTAAAGTAACATTAGTGTGAATTCTGTTGTGGTAGATTAGATGACAAATAACTTGTATTAGGATTGTAAGATGTTACTTTTACCAGAATGCAAGCTGAATTGAAGTCATCTTCCAAACGGTTTCTAAGTGAGTTTTTATTCATCTCTGAAAACAATGACTCGCAGGCATAGGTAGATGAAAATATGGTTAAAATAGCATGAGATTTTTCCAAACAGGTAATTGTATCTGGAATAGAATTCCATGTTTCTAATTTTTACTTATATTGCATGTTAATCTTTCAGTTTTAATCAATTCCAACTTTCTCCTTTTTTTCAATAAATTCTTAAATCCATATTGAACTAGACTAGAAATTAATCAGTTGCATTTCAAATTTTTCAATTTACAACCAATCGAATTGGGACAAATTCAGTTTATTAAATGAAGTCACATCCGAGTACATAAAAAACTTGAACGTTTCAGATAATTTTTTGAACTGAGAAAATCTGGCTGAAAACTGCGACCGATCACTTACGTTTCTCGTAATACTTCATATTGAATTTTGTTATATTTTGAAATAAAATGCAAACAGTTTTGATCGGTGGCGTGCCCAAAATATTGTGTCACGTGCCATCAATGGCACTCGTGCCACTGGTTCGCCATCCTTGGTCTATGTTATCGTAATTTATACATCGAATCAGAGATTCTGAAAAATTAATGAAAGCAAGCTTAAATTATACATGTTTATAAACCGATTTCCGACCAGCGTTTACCACGAGTTATTATCATTCGTTTCCTTTTTTGAAAATGCTGAAAAATAAATAATGCTGGTAAAAAATTAACAAAAAACATACTTTAAAAATTAAAAAATAATCTCTATGATATTAAATATTGAAATCTTTTCCATAAAAAAACATTTAAATACTTTCTCATTACTTCAAATCCCATCACAAAATATCCTAATAATTTATTATCAAACTTCAAACAAGGATTAATGTTACGGATCTCCATCAAATTTCGAAAACACATTAAAGAACTTGAAAACATTAAGAAATGTTAACACAGACACTTTCAGATTTTAATTACCGAAAAATCCTGCGTATAACGCGCACTTTTAGCAACAAAAATAAGATCAAAATTTTCGGATGCGTTTTATACGCCGAATACAAAAATGATAGCTTTAAAAGTAAATTAAGAGATTAACATAAAAAAAATTATACTTCTGCATACATCAAAATAGTGTTTATTTGAAAGAAATGACAGACCTTATGAACTCTAAGGTTATAGTTCTAAAAGTATACTATTTTTTAAAAAGCCCAAGAAAATACCTCGAATAAATTACTTCAAAACGTAAGAGCATTGCAGACACACATTTCAGGTTTCTGCATAACAATATTTACAATCCCTACTTAGGTCATCCCAGGTAGGATTCGAACCCACGACCTTAGGATTAGAAGTTCCCAGAGAAATTCTACAACAAACAAACAATTAAAAAACACTGTTTGAAAGTCAAGGTGCGCGTGATACGCCGGATTTTACGGTAAAAGATTCGTTATTAGTTCTAACATAATATTAAAAAATAAAAAATATCTGCAAAATATATAAACCGATGGAGAAAAGAAAAGTACTCTTAAGCATGCACTCAGATCTATAGCTATAAAATTATCCAATCACCGCCAAAACTCTTTCAACAAGGAAAGATTAATGAAAACCCGGAAAAATCTTCCCAATACCATTTTCACTCCCACACCTCGTTAGCGGAACAAAAGAATCAAGAGCGCTTGAAATTGGATCGTTTTACGGGCCAAAAACAGAAATAACAGAAAAACAAACACAACAAACGAGTCAACAGAAATAAACATCGCAAAGAGGAAAAAAAAACTGTATAATGACACATCCAGCATGGAGGAAGCGGTGTTGCTAGTATTTGTGTTGGAGGATGGCCAGCAAGAAAGTCGCAGTCTAAAGGAATCTGTTGAGGTCAGAGCACCGATCTGATGGACCCCAGGGATCCTCTCTTCTCATGAGTAGTGGCGGGGATTTACGGCACACATCCAGAAAACTCAAAGAAACAAAAACAGTACACTTTCGTTGAAGCGTGACAAAGGTTTCACACTTCGTACAAGCGCTAGCGTCACTTGTTTGGCTAAGAGAAAGTGTTGCTCGATATCACTGGAGCATCACATGTTCTACTAGCAAATTCTTCATTCTTATACTCTGAAAAACAGTCTTTTTAAAAGGAAATGAACCATTCTACACAATTTGATTATGCTCTCATAGGTCTATATACTCATTTAATGTACTTGGATTTTATTATCTGTGTTCATTTTAAATTAAGAAAACCGAAGAGAGGAAAAGTCATAAAAAAACACACGATTTTTGTAAAAAGATATCAAGTTCGGACAGTAGCACACACAGGAATTTTTCAGGGGGGTGGGGTCGAGATCGAAAGTTCACCATTCTTGTATCATGCTCTTTTGATTTTATCGATTTTCGGGAACAAAACACAGTAAAAAACTAATTATTGAATAAATAATTAGCATTAATTAATAAAATTAATCATTAATAACAAATACTTAATTAAATTTTACGTACTGTATACTTAGAATTATAATCAATCAGAAAAAAGTCAAGGGCTTGGGGGTCCGGACCGCCAGGGCCCTCCCCCTTGTGTGCACCACTGGGTTCGGATATTTATAGAAGGTAAACACTCCTAAGCCATTAATATTGTTTATCTCCAATTCGAATATGTTTGCATTATTGAAAAAAACCGGGGGTAATATGTAAAAACTCTCTCGAGCTGTACTGTAAAAAAAAGCTGTTTATCAAAGCTTGGTTTAATAGAAAAAAATGTCAGAATGTCTGTTCAGACTTTACAAACCCAAAATATTATAAGCAAAAGCTCAAAATAGTCTTTTATCCAACATAAATTTTATTTATTACTATCAATCATTTTAAAATTAAATTATCAATATAAAATAACAAAATTTTAAATAATTTTTAAAAATTGTTAATCTGAATTACACAATTAATAAATGTGCAACTTTTTGAACTGAAAGTACTTCAGCAAATTCAGTATTTTTATTTTATCCTGATCATGAATATTATTTTACGAATGCATACTGTCTAGATAAACTGTAAAGTATATGGATTGCTAGCTTTAGGCACAAAGGCAAGTGCAATAGGGGATTTTCAAAAAATCGAAGAGGAGCTTTCTGTTACTGTGCTATTAAAGCAAAATCTGCGAAGTATCTATAATATGTATATCAGTATATATATTCCTGAAGGAAAAACATTCTGTAAACAATGTTAAATAATGGGCTCAATTCATGACGTCCAGTGGCGCACACAAGGGGGAGGATCCGGACCCCCCTCAACCCTTGATTTTTTCCGATTGATTATAATTATAAGTATATAGTACGTAAAATTTAATTAAGTGTTTGTTATTAATGATTAATTTTATTAATTAATGATAATTATTTATTCAATAATTAGTTTTTACTGTGTTTTGTTCCCAAAAATCGACAAAATCAAAAGGAGCATGATACAAGATTGGTGAACTTTCGACCCCGGACCCCCCCCTTGAAAAATTCCTGTGTATGCTACTGATGACGTCACATGATAAAGACAAACACGTGTTCTCCATTGAATGCAAAATAAACATTAAACTAAATGTACTTGTTGTTCTATTTATGTAAATTTATGTTTTATTTATTTATTCTATTTAGACAAAATTTCAAATTTCATATTTGGGTAAAGATATTTAAATGTTATGAAATATAAATTTCTTCAAAAAGATTTTTTAAAATTAAAAAAAAATCGTATTTTTTATTCGTATACTTTTAAATAAATACATTTTGTATACATAAGTACTTTTTAAGAGAAAGTTTCTGCAAAGAGCAAAACTTGGTAACACCGAAGCGCGTGAACTGATTAGCTGGAAACACAAGATAGTTTTTATCGTGTGACTCTGACGTCACATGAGTTTTTTAATTGATTGGCTAGAATCACGTGGCTTTCACTATCATGTGACTCTGACGTCACATGAATTGAGCCCAATGTCCGTTAAAGTTCTATTCTTTTCCCACATTCTTCATTTGAAAGCAAAATTCATAGCAGAGCATGCAAAACCGCATTAGAAAGTCCATTGTGATTTGATTATTATTTTTATTTTGGAAACGCAACATAAACGTGAATTTATTGGTTCAACGGTTAACCATACATAACATTAAAAGAATTCAAACGCAGTTAAGAGGTATCTGAAGAATCTAATTTTTTACTTATATCTTTTACCAGGTATAATGTTGGGTTTAAACATCAGACGCTGTGATCTCTAAATAATAGTCAAAGCTAAATATATTTTTAGTATGCAATGAAAAATTAATTTCTTCTTTGTTTTTCAAAAAAGTAAGACATTTTCAAAACAAGGGCAGCATGGTAATGCAAGGAGTTTCAAAGCAACTTATCTAAAACTATATTCGATACTTTTTTGTTTCGCCGGCGCAAGCGATCAAGTTTCCAAAAATGATAAAACTGACGCCAAACGAAATATTGAGGCTGCTAACCCTTAATCTCCCCATTTTCAAAACAAGTCGCGGTCTTTTCTTATCAGTAGCGTCTTTTTCATAATACATCAAAAATAGATGAAAAACCAATGAGAACTAACATTTTTTACATTTTCCATTTGTATATTGTGCGTTGCCGCCAATAAAGCCTGCTTGGCGAAATTTGCGCCGGCGAAACGTAAAAGTACCTAAAATTCTAACAAATAAAAATTTATACATTTTGGTGGCAAGATCTAGCGAAGAATCCGTTCGGTCCGGCGGTTCTAGTCAACTTAAAATAGTTCTAAAACTATTTATTCCCTAAACTAACTTTCGCAATGTCAAGGAGGTTGATGGCTAAGTGACGAAAATGTCACAATTGCTTAAACAATTTTTTTCGTTTGACTCTATTTAAAAAAAAATTTCTCTGGATTTTTTTTAACTCGCAAGGTAAAAAATTAATTAAAAAATACTTATTTTAGGATATTTATTTCCATATCTATGAAAAATTTCAAATTCAATTTTTTGCTATATAAAAATTTTTATACGTAAATGTAACGTTTTGATGAATTGTTTCTTATTTATTTGCTTGATATTTGAGAGAACATTTTAAAAATAATTATTGTTTAAATTTTTGATCGTTTTTATTTAAATTTCAATATTGCCTGTAATTTTTTTTAATGTTCATTTAAAGATTTTTTTATAAGATTTAAAAAGAAACTAATTTTGTCGATTAGAAATTATTTTCTTAGCTAATAATTATATAAGCCAATTATATTTTGATATCTTTCTTTCACGAATGACAAAGGGTGTTTTTGACAGATTTGGATAAGGAACACAAAAATAACCTTGACTTTTTTTTTGCTTCACAACACCCACAGTTTAAGAAAATTATGCAAATGATTTTTTACATGGATTCATAAATAGCAGTAATACGCTCCGTAAATATCCAAAGTAACTTTCCCAAAACGTCTTGCCAGCCTCAGTTTTCTCTTGTGAGATGTCCTTGGAACGTCCTATTCAATGTCAAGCAGTAATATATGAAAATATTTCTTTTACTGATCAATCATAGCAGCAGCCAAATGAATTACTTTATTCGGTTTTAATATGGAAATTCTAATGTAAGAACAGAAACTGAATCACATAATATCGTAAAAGATTGAATTGTAATGATAATTATTATACGGACTTGAATTTTGATGTGATGCATCTTAAATACAGTTATTTGCCTCAGATATGTAAATCTGGAATATATAATCTCTAAGGAAATATATTAAACTATCTTTTTTTACCATTTTCAACTAAATATGTGTAAGAGTGTGTTTTTTAAATTTTAGGACATTTTTTTGTATTGCTTAGAAGATGATTTTTTTAAAAATACATTTGTTTAGTCGTGAGAGAATAGCAAAATTAAACTTTTACTCAATCAATTGCATTCAAGAATTTGCAGTTTCATTTGCATTTCTTATAAAACTGAATATAATTGTTAGTTTAATATAGATATTATATACATAATCCTTAATGCGTAAGTTTGTGTTTGCTATTTTTACGTACTTTTATAATAATGTAAATCACTTCCCCACCAAATCTTTTAAGGTATCTAATAAATATTTTTTGGGATTTTTTATAACACCATCGTCAGAACCCTGATTATTGTAGATCCTAATTTTAAACAGCATCATTATTAGATTTCTGTAATTAATTTATGAGAATTTTTTTTAATCTCGTGACAAATGTTCTGTAATTAATTAAGTATACTAGGGTGGGGGTACATCCTGTCCACCTAACGATGAACCAATTGTACAAATTATACAATCCTGTTCATACTCAGGATGTAAATATTTTCAACCAATCTCTTCTTTAAAAATTTCTGTCTTTCGTATATTTTCTTCGTTTTTTTTTTTTTTTTTTTTTTTTTTTTTTGCAAAATTCGCGCGTTCTAATCATATCTGAATAGAAGGAACAAATTCCTCGCTGAATTGTGCATTGTTCAATATTTGATTCAAGTTATTCCACTCAGATATAATTCTTCCTTAAAAACATTCCTATAATACGATTTTGGAATGCTCATAGGAATCAAATCGCTCAATTTTGTCGCTTCTTTTAATAAATATTGGATACTGAGAATTTATTTCAACATATCTCTGAGAATATTAGCATTGAATATAACTATTGGTATAAGCAAACGTAATGCAATTTTTTTCAAAAAGTGATAAAATAATGAAAGAAAACTGACTATGAAAACATTACTTATTTCCTTGTTTTTCACTCGAAAATGTTTTTTTTAACTTTGATAAAATTTCTGAATGAAAAAAATAAAAAATATCACATTTTTGAACAATATAAGAGAATAATATTTTGTTATTACTAAAGTAGAGGAAAGAACAAAAAGCACCGCTGTACATCTCAAATAAAAGTGTTCGAGTCTCAGGCAGCAATTAATTTCAGTATATATTCAAACTTACGAAAAAAGTCATCGTTTTTTTCTAACCTTTAACGAACATTACGCATCTACATTTGTGATTTCACCCTATGTTGATGATAATCTTACCATACCATTAAAAAGCACAGGACTTTTGATTCATTAATAAAGATAAAATGCAATAAAGACCGGATTGCATGCTGCCTTTTGGGGGCTCCTTTACGGTTGAACGAAGTTAAATAATACACAGACGCATTTTTTGAGGAGAAAAATATGCGCGAGTCTAGGTTCTAATGGTTAAAGATGAGGTACCTAATCTATAATTTTATCCTCAAGTACATTACAATTTTTTTGCTTGCATTAAGAACAAAAAAAAAGACTTCACATTTATCTTTAAAATGAAACATATATTTTTCATGTGTAATGATTCATTTTAATTAAATTTTGAGTGTATAGTGCTGCATTAAGTACTAATTTGATCTCAAATAAAATGACATATTATCAAGAATATATCTACTCTTACAATACATGAAAAATTCTATTATTATCAAAACATTAAGAGTTTATTTTTCTATGAGCTAAAGAATATAAGAAACCCTTCAATTTATTTATAATTAATAAAACATTTTGCATTTTGCTATTATTTGGTTTAAAATTCTAAATAAATATAGGAAAACACTCCTTTTTTCGAAATATAATAAGCCATTTATTAAAAGTATGATTTTTATAAAATAACAAAATAAAAATTATAAAATATTGCTGCCCGAAGTATAAAGTACAAATAAACCCAATTTTTTTCCTTGATGTTTCCTTTCCAATCATGAGCAAAAAAAAAAAAAAAAAAAAAAAAAGACTTTTTTTAACTCATAAGGAAATGGAGCTTGATTTCTTCCCTGTTTTCTTTTTTCCTATTTACAAAACATGAAGGGGTATTTATAACAATGACGTATGGTTATCTCAAATATTAATCTGAATAAAAACAAAGAATAAAGTATTATCATCCCATTCAAAGTGTCCATGAAAATAAAGCTGATGCAGGGTAAGCTCTGACAGAAACCTTCCGTCTGAGGTGAGGCACGTGCCCTCCAGGTTTTCCCTTCCCTCTTTAAAGCTGCCAGATCTATTAACGATATCTAATTTCTTGGTACTTGCTATTTATTATTCTCCCGGTATCAAACGAAACAAGTTCGCAACCAAAGTAGTTGCACTCTGATGGCCGTTGAAAACTCGAGGATGAATCCCTCGCCAGGTAGCAAGAAAAAGAATTTCGGTATTCGAAGCAGTGGCCGAAACTCGAGCCACTACAAGATATTACAAGACTGACAACAACAACAAAAAGCAGCAGCCGACTCATCAACCCGTCCGATACGCGGGCGGGGGTGGAAGAGGGAGTAATATAAAGTACCTCTTTCGTGACCTCAGAGCAGAGTCTGGGGTGGATCCGAAAGGGGTTGCCCATTATAATAATAGATATTTCATTCTCCGCAGGGTGCGGTTACTTGACCTTTGGAGAGAATGTGCGGTTTGACCGCCTTGGCTTGCCATGGCCAAGGTGAATCTCTACTTTTGGATGATACTGTAAAAACATCATGGAATTGTTCTACCTCAGACGCAAAATGTAAATAAATGAAAATTTTTGTAAAATATTTAATTTTTTAACTGACAATACTATTGACTCAGGGTAACCTGAAGACAGTAAAATGTTGATCTTAAAATGATCTAAAAAGAAATGGTATCGTCTTCGTCATATGTCAAAGAAAAACGAAAAAGGAAAATGTTTCATCAAAAGAGCGAAAAAAACCAGTTGTTCTGAAATGAACTTTTCTACAATACGAAAATGTCACTTAAAAATCGAAAAATTATTCTATTTTAGTCGCTTTTTTTTTTGTATAAGATCTACCACATAAAATAATTTTAGTATAAGGATATTAGAAGAAATTAGTAACAAAATGAAGGAACATTAGCTCTGAATCCTTACTGTAACGGAAAGGCGCAGGTTTTAGATTATTTTTTATATTAAGATATCCGACTACCCTACCCTAAAATCATGATTTTTTTCAAAAATTGACAAATTTTGTTTATGATTTTATTTTATAGGCCATCGTATAAGATCAATAAAAATACCAAGTTTTTTATTTTCCATTCACTAGAACAAAAATTACAAGTGTTTTAGTAAAAGCAGATGCCATAACTTTACACAAGATGACAAACTTTAAAATGCGTTTTACTCGAAATGTGTTTTTGCGAAAAGTTCAAACGGGGACAGCGATTGCTCAAAAAGTTTTGAAAATAATTTGCTGAAATTTTTTGAGTATGTTAAGTATAACAGTAGAAGTGTTTTGATCTTCAGATTTATCAATCGCTGCTTTATTTTAAAATTTACAGTCCTTTATGTGGATATAATCACTTTCTTTTTTTAAGCAATTTCGTATAATCACTAAGATAAAGTGCTCTAGGTTTTGTAAAAATTGAAATATCTCTTATCCTGAAGGTCATTTCAAACACGAATAATAAAGTAACACATCAAAATTGAAAAATTTAGAATTTTCTCAAAAAAATTTTGTACAGAGCGGGCCCCGTTTATGTAATTTTTTGTTCATTTTTACCAGTTTTTCCCATTTTAATAATAATAAATTTTTTTCTGCTTTCAATTTTAAGATTTTTTCCTTAAAATATACTAAATAAATCTAAAAATCACAAAAAAATCCTCATATTTCCATTTTTTCAAAAAAAAGTTGTCGCAAGTAGTCGGATACCTTAAACAATCCATGACAAAGGATTAATAGGGGCATGTTAAATAATCCGAGATAAAAGATTTATAAAATTTCAAAAATACAAAACTTGGGACAATTTTTCTGGAACAACCGTGAGAAAAAAAATTATGAAATTAGATTCGTCTTCTAAAACCAGGCCTGCGACATAGGCGAAGTTTGTCGGCCACAGACCACAAGTCATAAGGAAACAAATGTGTGTGAGCCAAAGAAAATAACATCACTTTTAAACCAAGTTCGCAATATTAAGGAAGGATACGGTCAAAAAACTCCTTATAATAATTTTATTCTGAGAAAAAAAATTGAATGCACGTAGAGATTCATGCTAGAAACACATTTGCTAGTTTGTAAATCTTCTTATTATACAACTAAGAGGGAAAAATCAAGAATTTAAAGAAAAAAATTAATTTCCTTCAACACACCCATTTTGGAGCTCAAAATCAATAAGGAAATACACCCTAAATTCCATTTTAAGAATATGATGAAAGGATTAGATACACTAAGACTATTTTTGCGTTTTAAGAAGAATTAGATTCATTGGTTCATCATAAATTTTCTGCGAATATGTTTTTTAATCTATTGTAGAAAGCTGATAGATTTTTATCCATGAATAGTATTTATCCCAAGAAAGAATAAAAACTAGAAGCAAAGAGCTTTGTTTAGGATGGAAACAAAAAATGATCAAGTATTTTCACTCGGCGAATGCGTTTCCTTTTTGCATATTTTCGTATGCTTAACTCATTCGTAAATGAGTCGCTCAGAAGCCAATGCGGTTAAGTCCATTTTTTGATATTTTCTAATTCTTGTAAATTTTGATGAAATAAATAATATTCTTATTAATTATTAAAGAATTTACTCGTTGCTTCCTTTTTTCTAGGTCTTAGAAAAAAAGAAAGCAACGAGTAAATCCTTTAATAACTATAAGAAGAATATTATTTATTTTACCAAAATTTACAAGAATCAGAAAATATCAAAAAATAGACTTAACCACATTGGCTTCCGAGAGACTCAAATAAAATTTTATTTTTTAAAAAATGTTTGTACATTTTTTTAATAGAATACGACTTTTACTGCAGTTTTATATCATCAAGAACAATAATAGATTTTTAATAATACATTTTAATTTCTCCCCTTGAAAAGAAAATAATAATTTCTGAAAATATATTTCATAACTTACATTTAGACATATGCAGAGCCAATTTCTTTTAAACTCTCAATTTCACAACTAATGTTCTATGTTTTTTGTTTAATTTCATTTTAAATTAAAATTTGCACGCACGAAAAAACCTTTTCAATGAATCATAAATAATTTTTAGCCAGAAAAAAAAGCTATTTTTTAGATTTTTTTTAACATGAAAAAAATGTATTAAAATTAGATAAGTTTCCTACACAAAATAAAATATCCTTTAAAAACAATAAAGTTGAGGAAATTATTAACTACTAACAAATTGCACAGACTTAGTATCAAGAAGATCAAACTGTTGAATGCTGTTAATATCTTACGATATATTAGCTGTGAAAAATTTAGAATAATGGAAAACAATTATCTCAAGCCTTTATCAATACTTTCTAAATACAACATTCAAATACTTTATGTGAAAATTTTAATACAAATTTTAATTTTCCCATCTCCACATAAAAAAATATTTAAAAAAAATCTTTAACATTATTTCAGTATTCACCTTTAGCACTTATTTGTGTAACAGTGTTTTGAATAGTACTAGAGTATGTTAAACTCACTATGTTAAATTCTCGAAAGACAATATAATTAATGCAAAAACATTCTTTTAAAATTCTATTTCAAGGAAATGGAAAATGTATAAAAAGAAGTGATTGAGCTATCCTCTGGGAAAATTTCAATCCGAAATTACATTTTCCATCTTCATGCTAGAAAAATGGTTGCTTCAAAACTGAAATTGCACTGCTTTTTTTACTCAAGTTGATATAAACTATTAAAATCCGAAAATGTTGAATGCTGTCTAGGGCATTAAACCGAAAAGTAAAAATTTCGAAAGCAGAATTCAAGTTCGTAATTTGCGTGGTAAGAAAAAAAAGAAATAGCTGTATCGTTTAAGTTACGTGCAATTTGCTCACACGGATTGGTTCAACGTCTGTAATTATAGTATTTTCACGAACAAGAAAGCGATTTTAGTTTATTATCTCAACTTTCCCCAGACAGAAGCATTTCAGTTCCTTAAGAATTCGAGAAACTATTTCACAAAAAGTAATTTCTTTTATATCATTGAACTTGAATAACTTTCAGAGAAAAACTTGTTTCACGTCTCTTTTCCTTCAACGAATTAAATTATCAATTTTCTCAACTAAGGAAATCGAACTGCATAAAAAAACTGAGGTGGAATAAATTTCATTGCTTCTATCAGATTTTTAGAGAAATACTGGAAATTAATAAAACGTTAAAATTAAATTTATCATTATGTGGCCGTAAAATATTTAAGAAACATATATACATCATTTAAATTCATTTAAAATTATTGAAATTTATAAGAAACGAAGTTTAGTACAGTTACATGATAAAGGTGATCACCTGTTTTCCATTGAATTCAAAGATGATCTTAGATACTTGTACGGCTTCTTGAACGCAAAATCTAGAAAAGTTTGAAATTTGGTAATTGGCTAAACATGTTAAAATATTTGAATTCTTTAAAAAGTTTTTCAAAAAAAAAATCTTACATGAGTCTTTTTTAAAGGCATTTTGTTCGTTTATGTGCGTTGTTGTAACTAGTGCGTTCTTTTTAATAGAAAGTTTCTATAAGTTGGCAACGGAGAAACGCATGAACTGATTCGCTGGAAATACATGACTGCATTTATAATGTGACTATGATGTCTCATGAATTTTCTAACTGATTGGCTGAAAACACGTGAGTGCATTTACGTAACCATGATGTCATTTAAAATTTAGCCCCCATTGTTAAGTTTTTTTTTTTATTTTATTAAATTAACAAAATAAATTATTTCTTTTTTCGAAATGTTCGATTTTGTGTTTCACTGTTCAAAAAATGTTTTTGTAATTTTCATTTTTATAATTTGTAGTGGAAAGATAAAGAAAAAGAATGATTCCACAAAAAACAGTTTGGAAGTAAGTCTCGTTCGAAAATATTTCCCAACAGAACGAGCCGTCTTATATGTACTCAATTTTAGAAAAGATTTCGTTTTACAAGAAGTAGAAAGTGACACAAAATTTTATAACTACAAAGAAGCCACACGCTCACATAATATTTTGATCAAATAACTATTAAACTGAAGGATATATTTTGAGACAAGAATATTTTAGTATCTTCTTTCAAGGAACTCCCAAGCGAAAATTTAAAAAGAATATTCTACAAATATTCAACTCCGAGCAGAGACGTAGCCCAATTATCAATTTAACTTAAAACTTAAAATGAAAGAAAACTTAACTAGCAAGCATTCGAAATTAGTTTCGTTCGAAAATCCTAGAATCTCATCACATTGGCGTGGTGGGGAAGTTTGATGAATATAGTGATAGCTCAGATGGTATTCTATTCAAGGTCACTGTGGTTAAGGTTTGTCACGTGACCGAGTTCCAAAATTACAAGGTTCGTCGCCAATAGCTCTCGTACCACTTCAAAGGGCGAAGTTAATTAACAGTCAATCTTGGAATTAGATTCGTAGAAAACTGATAGTTCAAGCGAATGTTTGAAAAAACAATTTAGTACCATCCAAAAGAATCTTCTCAACTATACTTTCAGTCAAATCTGCGAAGTTGTGTCGAGTTTCACTGCATTACCAAAAAAGATGCATGATCGTCAAGGAAACAATATTTCCCATCCTTAAGAAACAAGAATTATTCTCACGATTGGAATCTTTCAGACGTCATTGCCGATAGCAAAGTACTAAAAACGAGCATAAGAAAAAAAAAGAACGGATTCTCCTGAAGGTCTCGGGAACGTTTTCCTTGAACGAATCTTAAGGGCAGGCACCTTTCTCGAACGTAAACAGACAATTGAATTTCGGTCATTGTGTCAGCCATGAGAAAAATCCCAGGGAGGAGAAAGGTATTAAGGCATTTTACGCGCCTCCGGGAAATTCATTGGTGAATGTCAGAAGCAATACACAGAAAAATGCGACTCGTAAAAGATTATTTTTAAATCCCTAGAAAATGCGTCAGTTGATTCGATTTAGAAGTAAAAATGAGTTCCTCTTCAAGTATGCGCAAAGATGAAGAGATGCCGCTTTTTGCATTTAGTGAATTGGCAAAAACACGTCTCTGTTTTGATAATTTCCACAGTCACATACTTTATTCTGTTGAACAGCTGTTTAGATGTTGCAGCTTCCACCGCACGGAGGGAAAGTCCTCATTATTGCTGTTATTATTCATACACAATTATATTCTTAGAATCATGTTAATGAAGAGGTAATATGACCTAAAACTGAATACAAATGTATCTCATTTCTAGAATATAAGTAAAGCTTATCTTTATTAATTTCCATAATTCGCTCCATGAATATATCTCAAACTACGTACAAAAAGTTATTTTGAAGTTCCATGTAATAGAAAAGAAATAATTGATCTATATTTAAAATAAATTTATTAAAAATCGTTTTTAATTATATATTCTGTTTCAAAAAGAATTATGTATTTTTGGCTTTCAAACTCCTTTTTGGATCATTTGTGCCCGAGCCTGTTTTTATAATCTTTGAATATAAATAATAAAATACATTCATCTAACTTTTCACAAAAATTTAACTTCAAACCGTAACTAATTATTAAAGGCATTAAGTTTTATTTTCAGCACCATATATCAGAATAAATGTAATAATATGTAATACCTGATGTTATTTTTGTCCCAACTACTACAAAAAATTTAGTTTAATTATTTGGATACGGTCAGTATATTTGGTCTGAAAGTTATTTACACTAAGCAGGGGAAAAAATATTTTCTGTTAAATAATTGTATTTAAAGTATCACTTACATATGATTACACATCTGAAACAACATAAACATATACTTTCTTCATTAGCGGACAAATAAGTTTACCATCCATATACTCTGATCATCTGTCCCAGTTAAAACTCTAATTATAGTTTTTATTCTCACAATCGCTTACGATTTCAATTCTTATAAACGTTTCGTCTCAGGATAACTTCAAGTATTTCTCTTGACGTCAGGCTAAGAAATAGCAGTAAGTAGTTTAATATGCTACACCTACCCTAAAATCACAAAGTGAAGCAGTAAAAGGGAGAAAAAATACAATGATAGATACATAATCCACACCGTTAAGAGAGTGATAAAATAAAATCCTATAAGAATAGGAAAAATTTATGAATAATGGATTAGTCACACTCAAAGAAATACGCATTAAAGGAGCAAATAAAAAAAAAGGTAAAATCTAGAGAAATTCGTAAATGGCAATATAATGAGATTCAGAATTAGGGACAATCCTGCTGTTTTTATAAAGAAAATGAAGAGAAAGTAGGAAGTGTGCGTTTGCATAACCCTGCTCCAGTTAGATAAATGCTTTCTCTTCCTATTAAACAAACCGCGAAACACCTCTCTTTCATTTTGCAAAAGGAAGGTGTGTACAATAACATTGGAGCGAACAATATTGCTAGAAAATGACGAAACAAATTTTGCATTTGGGCAAAGAACCTGTAAAAGATTCTTTTTCCCTCAATCCTTTCTCTGGCTTCAATTCAAGGACTGCTGAAAAGAATATTTAAATACAAGTGAAATTGGCCTTTTTTTGAACACCCTTTTTTCACACTTCATCCGCTTTATTTTGTGTAATCCAATAGAAAAAAATGCCATTAAAATTAACCACTCAGTTTGACCCCCACACCTCTTCATTTAGCTTGTATCGCCCAAATTATTACAAAAAAAGAAGAAAAAGTTTGACATAAATTATTATAGATTTAAGTTTAATGGAAACATAGTTCCGGAGGCAATAAACAGAATACGATTATTTTAATTTTCCACATATAGTTGCTTCATGACGAGCTATTTTAATAATTTTTTATTAAAATATCTCGTTTGTATATATAAAGAGTGTTTTTTTCCAGGTATAGAAGCTTAAGTTGGCATTACTTTCCAAGATGGCGACCGATTTAACAGCTGTCAAGTGATTTATTCTCAGTTTGGTTTGGCAATTCATCAAAACGATCATCCAGCAAGGCGTAGATTCGTCGAATGGGCCCAAAACGAGATTGCCGTTGTTCCCGATTTTCATAAGCGAATTTTGTTTAGCGATGAAGCGCACTTCTGGTTGAATGGCTACGTCAACAAACAAAACTGCCGCATTTGGAGTGAAGCTAATCCACAAGTGTATGTCGAAACACCGTTACATCCAGAAAAACTGACTGTTTGGTGCGCTTGAAAATCATCAGGCGAGACATACATCCAATTTGCTGCAAGATTGACTGTTTTAACAACCCTCGCGAGTGTTTAAACCTGGTGGAGACATGTTCTTAAAAAAACGCACAAACTTCCATGGGCTGGTGGAATCCTTCTTCAAAAACGATGAAGGCCACAACGTTACAGTCAATGGTGATCGGTATAGAGCCATGATTACTAACTTTTTTCATTCCTGAATTGAACAATCATGATGTCTAGGAGCTGTGGTTCCAACAAGACGGCGCAACATGTCACACAGCTCGTGCCACAATCGATTTATTGAAAGACACGTTTGGTGACCGCCTAATTCCACGTTTTGGACCTGTTAATTGGCCTCCAAGATCTTGTGATTTAACACCGCTAGACTATTTTCTGTGGGGCTATGTAAAGTCATTGGTCTATGCGGATAAGCCACAAACGCTTGACCATTTGGAAGACAACATTCGCCGTGTTATTGCCGATATACGGCCACAAATGTTGGAAAAAGTCATCGAAAATTGGACGTCCAGATTGGACTACATCCGAGCCAGAAAGTTCTATACCTCTAAAAAAAAATACCCTTTATATATATATATATATATATATATATGTATATATATATATTATATATGTATATATATATATTTGATAATGTCCTGTTATCTTCTTCCTTTGTGACGAAGAACCTTAATTCCAGAAAATACACAATTTTATTAATATCAGTCAGATAAGAAGATGCAGAAGAAAGATGCACAAATCTATTATTGATGACACTCATTCCAATCTTAATTGCCTTTTTTAAGTTTTCGGTAGTATATAACATTTGTATTGTTTGTGCTGATGGTTATTTACAGTAATCATTTATAGCACGTCATAAATAAGGCATCAAAGATACAGAATATATATATGTTACAGAAATGAAATAAAATCATGTGCACGTTTTAACTACTAGAGGAGCTATTAATTTGGCTATCAATATATTGGTCAGCTAATCCCTTTTCAATTTTGTTTGTTATAATTCAAGCATGCTTTCACCAATAATGAACTGAATTTAAAAGCATGTTATAACAATGAAAATTTTCTATTCAATTTTTGTATTCGATTCCACTGTTTTTCATAATAACGTCTGGGAGGCAAAAAATTTTGTTTTCAGAAAAACTTTTCATAGAACAGTTAAATTTGTTTTAGCTCAAATTTTTTCGTACAGTGTGGTATCATTTCAGTAACTACGTGACCGTGGTTTAGGTATTTTCCTTTAAGCTTTTTCCATGTGCATTGCAATGTATACACCTAAATAAGTAACGAAAAACTATATATTTCATCAAAAAAAGTGAAATCCAATCCTCCTAACTTCTGAAAAAAATCGTCATATCTTAGTTTTCAAAATTTATTATTTAAAACTTATTACAAAAATTTATGAGAATAAAATTTTTGATTCTTTTTTCCTTTAAAAAAAATCTACACTCAATACAAATAGTATTTCAAATTAAGAAGCTAAAAGAACACAGTGGACTAAATTCATGATGGTCACATGATAACGGCAATCACGTGTTTCCCATTGATTAAAAATTGACATACTAGTTGATCAACTTGTAAAGTTTAAATAACATTTTAAATTTGATGATTGGGTTAAGAGCTCACGAGTTAAAATACCTCAAACAGTTTTCAAAATTAAAAAAAAAGATACATTATACGAATACTTTTAAATTAAGTGCATTTTGTTTAACTATGGGCATTATTATATCGTTGACAAATATGTACTTTCTAAAAGAAAGTTCCGGCAAAAAGCAAACGTTGGCAACAGTGAAGCACATGAGCTAATTGGCTGGAAACGCGTGATTATATTTATATAATTATGACGTCGCATTAATTTATGAACTGATTGGCCGAAAACACGTGGTTCAGTTATCATGTAACTATGACGTCACATGAATTTAGTCCATTTCGGATGAATAGAGTTATAGCCTGATATAGCACGTACACAGTTGCAAGTAAACAACAAAAGAGTGTTTTTCGATCAGCCATAAACAGTATAAAGCAGTCTCGAATTATAAAAAAACAGTTTTCCTTTTAGGAATTTCTCAAGAATTTGTATAAAATGCTGATAAGTAGTACCAAACGAACAGAGAATACACACTTTGCAAATTCTTTTTCGATCTCGTACGGCCCTTAATCAATATATATCAATAAAACAATCATATTTAATTAAGTAATGATGATGGGTAAAAAAGCAAGTTCTCAATGAATGTTATATCGCATTATGTAATACAGACAATAAAATCTGATCCTAACGATTCAATCTCTCAGTACTAAATTTTAAAAAAAAAAGGCAATTTCATATTACGATATAAAATTGAGAAAAACATCAATTTCCTTTGCATTATAATCAATCTCAATAAAAATCCAATTATTATTCTAGTTTCTCTAAGACCGGAAAAACCTGCTGATTTATAGTCACGAAAAATATTATTTCGCGGTGGAAAAAATATTGACATTGGATATTTATCGAACATCGGAAAATCGACAATTCACGTCTACACTCTTTCCGTACAGAGTGCAATTACTTCTTCGTAACTCCTGGCCTCTCAAAAATGTAAATGAGAAACGCGTGACAGCACGACGTCTCTCGGTACACAGTATTCGAAATTAAAACTGATGATTAAAGAAAAGAAAGAAAAACCCTGAACACACACACATATTCGCCCCTCGCTACCCCTTCATGAAGCACTGACCAATGGTGATGCGATGTCGTGAAGACAGGGGAAACACGGCGAAGTTTACCCACCTGTTTCTACACAGGATTGCTCCCAAGTGTACGGGGTGAAAAGCATGCCTTGTTTTTCAACGAAAGGGAACACAGTTTGCTTGTGACATCGAAAAATGAGCATGAATGATTCCATTTCTAAATTTAGGGTTGGTGATATCTTAAGTAAATGTCCAGGAAGATTGGAACGTACTAAAATATTTCAGATATTTACATTCTGCACGAAAATCACAAAATAATGAAATTTTTCGTTACCTCAATAAGGGAAGGAAAATCGTTTTTCGGTACAAATAACTAAAGCTAAATTAAATAACACTAAATTATAATTTATTCAAAATAATAGTATCGCATTGGAATGCAGTATTTTTTATTCTCCAAAAAATATAGAATTCTTAAGCTTTCAATAAGTCATTTCTATCAAGATTTTTTTGTAGAAGACGAATGATTATTTGCAATTTTTATGCAATGCAAATATTGTTAAACTATATTTCCTACATGCTCTATTACTTTACAAGATTCAGTATAACATTACAAAAAAAAAATGACAGTTTACCTTATTCAATTCCTACTATTAGCTCACACTCTCTACATATTTATTTAATTACCTTGGGGGAATTTTCAATCGTTAATAAAATATATTTTAAAGCGCTCAATTAAGCTGAAATTTTATATACACGATTATTTTGGATGACAATACAATAATTTAATAAAAATTAATTGATTAAAGCTAATTATTCACAGAATTACAAATACACCTACGTGAGCATCATTTTTGGCGACTTAACAACCGTTTTGGCGACTTGTGTCAAAACTTGAAAAGGTTTTTTTCTCAAGTTTTAAAGCATTCAGTTGAACTGAAATTTTCTATACACGATTGTTTTGGAATTAATAAAAATTAATTACCACTTAATGTTGTGATTCTATCATATGTATATACATATTCATAGATTAATCTTAACTATTTAATAAAAAGTAGCTAAAATAGAAAAATTTCTTTGTTGATCTAAGTAAGAATTGACTTAAAAAATTGTTTCTTATATTATATTTGTTTTTTCATATAATTAATTGATAAATACAATAAAAAAATTTTATAACGCTCCAAATATCTGCTTTAAAATTTGAAATTTAGTAATATGTACTAAAAAGTTTTAAAATTGCATGCACCAGAAAAAAAATCCGAACACTATAGATTTGATACTAATTTGATATCGGTACGCTACGGATTTTTCCGCCATAAAATTACGCCGTTTACATTAAAAATGCAATAGCATGAAACTGGAAGTCAAAAAATCTATTTGGTGCAATTTCAAAATCACGGCAAAAACGAGTAACGTACCGATATCAAATTAGTTCTAATATGCAATTGTTATACAACAATTAAAAAGCAAATGTGACAGAATATACGTACAGTATACTGAGATAAAGAGAAAAAAAGGAATTCCTAAAAAAAACCCTGCATTTTGTAATGGAGAATAAATTGTTAACATAGACGTCCTTGATAAAAGATTATAATTGCATCCGCTTCACCTTATCCTCTCATTTACATTTATTAAACCGGCACACATTGTTGAAGTCATGCCTTTTCAAAAAGCAAAAGTAAAATTTAATGTAAACAAGATAACTTATAACGAGCTTATATTTAAAGCGTTCTTTTTCGTTTCTCTTTCCTTTCAGTCTTGGTCTTTATTTTCACATTGCATTTAATAGTTGAACGCCATTATAGTTTATAAATAATACGTTTAAAAACATTTTTATTTGGCTCACACAGACATTGAGTAAAACATAAAAATATTTAAAGAGATGGAGTAAACTCTTCTTCTTGAATGGTTTATAATATTTATAGCTCATTATTTCATTATTACTGATGCAAAAATATTTCAACGAATATATTTCAAAACATTTTAGTAATAATTTTAAAGTTTTGTTATAAGAAGCATTTTAGACACTTCAATTCAAGAAAAATAATAATGTTTTACATACATACATTAACATTCATTGCAGGAAGTTTTTGTTCATATTACATAAATTCAAGTTGCCATAAGTCAGAGAAAATATCTAAATGGAATATTATTTAAAAACTACTAAAACTTTTTATAGTTGCCAAGTATCATAACATAAACAAATAAAAAGGAAAACTGAAAGTCTTTTTTTTTCCTACATAACAATTCCTTGGGTACCCATTGTAAAAAATTTTGAAAATAAAAATAAAGCACAACGGAAACAAAATTATACATTTGAACTTCCCTGATTTTAAAGAAAATTAACTAAACATAATAAAAACAAGAAATACACTTCAAAGTTAATTGCATAAGATAATTTTAAAAAATGGCAACTAAATAAAAATGCAAAAAAAAAAAAAAACTGATTCGAAATTTCTGAGTTAAATATCTAAAATCACGTTTGCATAACGCATAATTTCTTTTCTGTGTGAATCTAGGAATCAAAATATTATTTCAATTTCCTTTTGTTAGAATAATTTTTAAAAATTCAGTTTGGTATTATTATTTTAATAAGAACAAAGCTAAAATTAAAAGAACAACAAATATCTAAAAATTGAATTACGATTGTTCTAAACATTCAAAATGGAACTAAAACGCGGAAATACATTTACTGTGTAATTATTAAAGAAGTTATAAATATTTTTTTTCCAAAAAAAAAAAAAAAAAAAATCAGCGAATTAGAATTCACATGTAATGTCGTTTTCGTTTTATTCGAGTAAGAGGATGTATTTTTCAAAATAATCTCGCAGCACCATTAAGCCTATAATCTTAACGATCAATTACACGAACGCTACAATTAATGAAATTAACTTTTACTTCAACTTGCAGAATATAGGTCAGTGGTATCGTGAGTGTAGTTGTCGATTTTTACCATCATTTCTTTTCATCACAGACCGTTACTTTCACCTGCATATCAATCAAAATTCAAAACCGACCCTGAAACCATGCGTGAATTTGAAAAATGACGAGATTTCATCACCTACTGAGCTTGAAACACACAATTCTACAATTTTGGACAAGATTTACTGATGTGGTGATGAGAGGAAAAGCAAACACTGTTTGAGGCTGTTTGTTCACAGGTCAATGATTTGTTGTCGATATAAATATACATATGCATTATTACTTTCTTTTTTTTCCGGGGAGGAAGAATTTTTTCAAATCCATTTTTGTTTTTTCAATCGCGTGCTTTTATCCATAGAATTTGAAAAAGAAAAATAATTTTCAGCATAATTTTTGCTCTAATATAATGATTGATATGGAAATAATTCATCCAGAACTAAATCTGTTTGTGTCGATACACGAGACAGAAGAATACTCAGATTGGGAGCAAACAATAAAAATGTCAGTGAAGATAATTGTGTTAGGGGTGGAGTTGCTGTTGTTTGAAACACTCGAATGGTTTCAGTCAGTCTTTAGAAAAAAGTGAGTTATATCTTTTGAGTTGTAGCGTGAATTTCTAATAATAGAATTTTTATACAACGTGCCTAGGATAAAAATTCTATATTTTTTATCTAACGTTAGATTTTAAAAGAGAGAGAGGATGTAGAATTTATTTCTGTGTAATCTAAGTTGTGTGACTAATTTTTTTAAGCAAAAGTGATTTTAAGATATGCTTTTAATGAGGCTTTTGAAACTAAAAAAGATTTCAAAATTGACAATTTATAACTCAAAATGCTTAGTATTTAGGAGACTCATCAAAGGTGAATTTTTAAAATATAATGAGATCTCTGGAATTTTTCTTCAAACATATTACCTGCTCATACTATACAAAAAGGATTGCATATTGCATTAAATATAAAAGCACTATTGTTTTAAAAAAATATTAAACACCATTTTTATCAAGATTTTGTTACGACACATCAAATCCTTCTTTTTACGATCTAAGAGAAAAATCGTTCGCTTATTTTCTGGTTCTTTTATAGATGAATTGTGTATTCACGTACCTTTTTTTATAATCAGAAAAGTATAATATTGTTAACAAATAATTTTAAAAGTATGAAAGTAAAAAAGAGGCTCAGAAAATATAAAAGTAAACTTGCAGCTTTTTTTCCTATTGGTTTAGAAAACCAAAGCTATGTAACAAAATAGATCAAAATGTAAAAACACTGCTAGATTTTCTTTATTTGAATGACAGATTCATTGTATTGACATTTATCATTTAATATCCTGAAGCTGTTACTATTTTAAATAACCAATAAAAATAATGTGATCATTCCATAGAATTTTTCGTTAACAAGGCCTGTTACTTAACGGATCTTATGTTCACACTGGGGCTTTTATTGCGTAACATCAATGATATGAGTTATGCACAATTTCTTCCAATGTGGAAGCTAAGAATAAAATGAGTTAATCCAAATTGTTACAAAATTATTGATTCTATCATCAGTATTTGTAATCTTTACTAATTAAATGAATGTTCTGAACCACGGCATTTGTTAAATACAGAAAAAAATAGTGTTGAAAGAAGCAAATTATTTTACTTTAAGCATTTTAATATTATTATTCACGGATTTTGATTTTCTGTCTTCTAATAAGTGCATTTTGTGAAATTTTAAACTATATTTCAGTCAATCTCGATATTTAAGAATGAAGGACAAACATATGCAACAAACTTCCTAATTTATCATATTCGAATCAGTTATAACATTAAACGTATAGTCAACAAAACTTCCTAAGAACATTTTACTGACAGTAACACAGGAATCTGAGCAATTTTGCGATTGTTTACTCATGAAGAGTAGGAAATCACAAAAATGCTCAGATATTAAATTTGACTGTTTACTAAATATCACAAGAACATTTGCCTAGCATAATATCGCATATCAGTTATTTTAATAGCATACTTATGGAATCTATATGAGGAACGTTGCTAAATTTGGTAACTTTTCGGCTCATGCGATAAAACGCCAAATGTTGCTATCAACTCCATGCGAAATATTGCCAAATGCAACCATTTATTATCCTTTTCTTTGTGGTTTTTAGTAGCAATTCTTCAAAATTAATAAGTAGACAGTAATTAGTATTAAGATACTTTACTCTATTTGGTACGTATCTAGTGCATCATCGCCAAAATTATCCTCTTGGCGCATTTTGTGCCCGTCTACTCAAAAAGTACCTTGATTTTTTTAAAGCGATGCTAAAGCACCATTTCCTTTTGACATGATATGGAGAAGTCTCGGGGACACATTTTTTTTAACCACCTTGATATTACAAGGTACTATTGACTTAACAAGTAACCCCTGCATGAAAACAGACAGGTAAAATATCCAACAGGGGCGCCGCTCCGACGTGTCTTTTCCTCTCCCTCCAAATGACAAGAATTACAAATCTCTCCTGGGTCCGACACGTCCTTAACCTACAAAAGCGCGACCTTTAGCAACACCTTTGATCTAAAAAACGGGCACCGTTTAGCGGAGGAAGGGAAGAAAAAAAGTGAAAAGACTAAGGCAAAAGAGCAGACAGGTCTTAGAATTTACTTCATTTAACAACAAAAGAATTTACGGGAGTTCCACAAACAGCATGAAAAGTTATTGGCTGCATTAATAAATATGTCTTCGCGCTAAAATAGGACAGTTCTCCGGTAATGGTCCTTTATTTTATATTTTTTACTACCTCCCTTCCTTGTAGCGTGTCTCTGGTGGGCGCCTTTTTGGTGAATCCGGGTTCTAATGCCACGGGGAGAGGTTAAACCTCGATTTAACAAACTAATCGGGATGTGGAGACAATGTCTAATCCGTACTTCAAGGGGCCCCACAAGCGAGAGGCCCACAATGATTGGTGTCAAGTAACGGAGTGGTGGAGTGGGGGAAAAAAGGAGTTCAGAGGATAAATGACGAGGAAAGTGTTAGAGTTAAATACCTGAGAAGCAAGGTTAAAGTTCTGTTCGAAAAAGGGGGAATGAAATATGAGATATATACAAAAAAATAACAATTCGTTGGTTCGGATACTTTTTATATTAGATGGTCGCTTTGTGCTATTTTCCCACTTGGTAAGGTTACTTTGATATATTTATTATGTAATAAACTAGCATTGAGAAACTTCCACATTGTCTTATCTCTCTTGCAGTTTATAATACTTTTTTAAGTCTTAGTCTGTTTTGTTAATAAATTTCAAAATTCACGAATTTGAATCAGCTTTAGAGAACAAGAATAAAATATAAACGTATTATGGGAACTTTCTCGACATGTAAATGGTGCACTGAATAGAGTTTAACATTAAAACAAGTACCTATGACTTATCTGAAGATAAGAATCAGGTAATGTGTTGGCAACGAAGTAAAAATGAAAAACAAGTAGATTGATGAAAAAGATTATTAAAATTCAAATTCATTCAAAAACCTACGCTTAAGAACTCGGAAGATCGTGGCCTGCTCACTTTTGCATTAGATACAGAAAAGTATTCAAGAAATCGTTGTATAAGTCTTTTAAGATGCTATTACACTAAATTTAAGATGCTACATGAAACTATTTTATTATGCAATGTGTCATCATACTTACTGAGACAATTGTTATTGTTCCATTTTTTTAAATTTTTATTTGTAGAGAACAAATCCAATATTTATTCCGCAACTTTTTTACTCTAAGATAATAAAATAAAGTCCATATAGTTTCTCAGGATATTCAAAATGTACTTTTCAAAGCTTTCTAGGTTTGAATCTTTTCTTAGAACAAAACGTGAATCCTCGTCAAGAATATATTTATAATTTGACGAGATATGAAACGAACGATGAAAGAAGAAATCAGGTAAAAACAATCAGGTGGAATTCTATCTCTCATTCAAGTTTTAAAATTTTCCCTTGGGGCCATAGTTAACAGAATAAATCATCAAATTTCGAGAATTGTCATTTTTTTTTAATCTTTCAGAGCGATGAAATACGCTATCCGAATATCAGAACAAAGTGAAGTAAGATCCAAACAAACATTAAATAAAAAAAAAGACTAGAAATAGTTATGCTGTAGTTGAAAGGCTAAATCAGGCAATTTGTGTATAAAACTTACTAAAAACTTCAATAATTCATCTAAAACATTTTAAGGCTCCTTTCAAGTGAGTTTAGTAAAACATCCATAATATACTTTCCTCAGTTCTCATCAGCATAGTTATTAATTTGTTGACGAATTGTAAAGTCTATAATATATACCTAGGTGATTTTCATTTTTATTATTACACATTCCAATTGTTATAAATAATTATATCCACTTAAAAGATGTTAATAAAATTCTAATATTCAAGATGATATTCAAGAGTGATTTTATTTAAAATAAATTAACTTCTCTTTGCTGACAAAGAAATACTTAACCAAAGAGTTTTTTAAGAAAGTTCTTTCATAAAGTTGAAATTTATTCAACAAGCTGCACGTGGCTATATGATTTCAAATTACTCACTTTTAGCTTAGACTTTCCTAGAATTACACGAATTACATATAAACCTATAAAAAAACAACAACCATAAACTCGTAAAATTTCCCAATATCATATAAAGCAACAATATGAATCACGAGTTCATTTTTTTATCACTCATTTCTAATCAAAACTCTAAAAATAACATTTTCAAAAAACTTACTTCTGCGAGTTCCAACATCACAAGGAAGATATAAAAAAAAAAGTCGCCAAGAACATTAAATCAAACCTAGTGACTCTTGACCGAAAAGGGAACTTAGAACAATCAACGCTTAATTTCCAATCACTGCTCTGGCAGTGAAGCACACTGTTCTCATCCTCTAGTTAATTTCTTTTTTGTCGACAGCATTGCTGCGTGATCGCGCAAGCATGCTTCTGTAAACACGGGGAAAGCCTTCTCCATGTCTATCCTGGACATAATGTTTTTACTGCCGGCCTCCAATAACAAACAGCGCAGCTAATGAGATTTGATACGGTTTTGAGTTGGTGATTTCTGGGAAAAGTCGTAAAAACGCACTTCGCTCTTCTTTTTTACGACGATGCTGTAGGGCCAAGAATATTTGAAATTTTCAAAACAAGAAATACAGACGCAGTAGCAGCCTACACGAACGTGTAGATGTTTTAAGGGTAGTTTCTATTTCTTGTTTTGTATTCTGTTTCCATTTAAATTCATGCTTAAGTGCATAGGTACAAAGAGCTCGTTCCAAGGTGAAATTTAACTTGATTGGCTATATAACTGAATTGTGTAAATAAAATGTTACATACAAACGACTGTATCTTTCTTACAAATTAATAAAATTTTGTAAGTTAATATTTTCCATTGTCTGCATAATACATAATCATAAATTTTAAAATAAACTTGTCTAGACTCTGGCAAAATTGGGAATTGTATGCTAATTCGAAGAAGAAATCACAACTTAAAGGCTGGAAGGGTACAGTAGTTCGAAATTCAATTCCACCAAATTGATTTATACTTCAAACAATTATCGAACCGAACAGGGTTTTAAAATTTCACAATGAAGTGAGAAGGGTTGAAGATTAATATAGTTAATTAGTATGTTAAGTCACCTCCTTCGAATATTTACAGCAAGCCTCGTAATTTTCATACAGGATATAGTAGCGAGAAAGACAGCTCAGCTGTAGTACCTCACTTTCTTAATTTCCACACCACATCACTTGAAGGTTTCAAAGCACAGTACCACTTGATGCTCAAATATAATCACTACCGGATTCAATGAATCATAGTTGAAACCTAAAGTTGCACATCGTCAGTAACGAGAAATTTTAGAAGTGTGTGACTTTTTCACGTCACACAGCTGAAAAATCGGCTTCTTTTTGTTGATAGGATAATTGCGTGTCCCTATGTACACGTGCACCACAAAAAATTGCGGGGTCCTGTCTTCTGCCATCACCCCGGTTACCTTTGACCATGAGAAAAACTCTGAGATATCATGAAGAAACCATCCTCATCTCAAGACTCTGGAGTGGAAAGGAGAGTTCGTTAGAAAGCACAGAAGAGAACGATGCGTTTCCTCCTCCCTCACAAATAACATATTCTGATTTCTAATGAAATAACCAATATTTAGAATCACTTCAATGCAGATGTTTTTCAACGCCACAAGTGTCACCGTTTCCTTTGGGGAACGGGTTTTCAACATTACCCCTTTAAATGGCTCATACTATCGTCAATATTATGGTCAATTAGAGTCAACAGCATAAGATTTTTTTTAAAAAGAATTCATGGACGAATGGAAGAAAAAGTAACCCGAACGCTGCATCTTTTTTTAAAAGTTTTCCGCAGTAGCGGTATTGAATTTTTCTTTGCTCGCATTGTAGCAATTTCAATTAAAACTACAATTATCTTGTTCGCCGATTCAGAGAATGGCCCATACCTCAAGGGATAATGAGGAAGATGAAATTATGCGCATAAGTAAAATACTGCACTTTACTGTTAATGTTTTTCTTTTGATAAATGAATAGATAACAGATGACTCACTTATTCCGTATCCCTGTAGTTGCCAACTGAGCTTTCGTCAAATAAGCCTTAAGACCAGCTCTCCATCATCAGTTTCCTTAAGGCGACCTCATATCGATCGATCAAATTCGCAATTCCGCAAATATTTTTCGCACATGTCAAGAGATAAAGGATCCATTTCTTCCCTCGTATATGTCGCCTGTCACTCAGCTTCTTTTGCAGCTACTTTGTCGTCGATGAAGTAGAAATATATACGATTGCACGAAGCAAAAACACATTGAGAAAAAGAGTATCTTAAAATTTTATTATTGCATTAAGTTAACTAACTATAACCGTATAATATGGCTCTTGAATAACACGATTCGAAAATGGTGGAACACTTTCTTACGACACCGGTGAGAATTAGATAAACGAAATGGCGCACACAAGGGGGGAGGGGTCCCCAGGTATCCTCATAACCCTTGAATTTTTTTGATTGATGGTAATCCTATATACATAATAAGTAAAATTTAATAAGTATTTGTAATTAACACTATATTTTATTAATTAATACTAATTACTAATTCAATGTTTTATTTTTTACTGTCCTTTTGTTCCCAAAATCGACGAAATCAAAAGAATACGTTTGGCGTCGTATTGAGGTATGATACGAGAAGGGTGGACTTTCAACCCTGGACTCCCCTTCTCCTCCCTTGAAACATTTTTATGTACGCTTCTGGATAAACCCATACAACGCTTAAGAGTGTATAAGAGTAAAATGTATGTTATTTAATACACATATTAATATGTAATACTTTATTTGCTTTAATAAATAAGTTTTTAACATAATTGTACGTTTTCCTAATTTTCGAAGCCTAACTCTTTTCCTTATAATAGTTCTTTGTGGCAAGATTACTAAACTGGAGTTCAATGAACCTCAAAAATTACAGTTTTCATATAAATTGAGCAATAACATATATATATATATGTTCCGACAGTTATATGATTTTTTTGTGTAATTTCGGTGCGTCGTGAACGAAAAATAAAATTACACTTTTATTGTCATAACTTTATTTCTTTCTTAATAACTTCTCACATCAATCAATACACACATAATTAAATCTTGATTAACATAATTTCTTGATTAAATACTACAATCAAATAACAATCAAACTACAATGTTCGTTGTTTCTCAAATCAATCAATTTAAACACAGTCCCAAGGGACTATCCCTTCTACTTTCTTACACCAGACCACCCGGTGGAATTCCATTCCCTCCGGTCCAAAACAATTCAATGCCTCCGCTCAAAAACAAGGGACTTTCGCTTCCCTTGGCCGCACGCTCCGGGTCAACCCCCCTCAGTCCATTCCATTGCAAAGCCCCTTCTCTTTTAAAATAGCAACCCCCACCCCCGCACATGCGGGAAGTCGCCAACCATTAAAGAATCTGTCGCAAAACAGTAGTCAGACACTACATTTACTTCGATTTAATTTTTTAAAAAAAACTGAGTTTCATTAACCAATCCTCTAGGGAGGATCATTGGGCAACTGATATCCAAGTGGTCATGGGCGTGAACTCGTGGCTAGCGAGTCGTGAGCTAAGTCCTGGCGCCACTGAAAACCTAATACCTTATAGAGGGTCTGATGCATTAAATCTGTCAAGGCTGAAACGTCCTTCCATTGGTGTGATGTGATAAATTGCAGAGGAAAATGCCAATGTAGGTGTCGCCGAGGTTTGACCGAGGTTCAAAATTACGAGGTTCATCACCGTGCACCGTTCACCCTTACAGTGCTTTAGTGTACGATGTTAATAAAAAATCAAAATAATGATCGTTTTAGATTGACATTTTGCATCTTAATCTTCTATAAATTAAATGTTATTTACTGTGTAATCTCATATCTTCTGGTCTTTAAAATAACTTCTAAATACATCTGTTGCTTCAAGATCCTTAGAATGTCTGTTTTGATACATTTTTCTCTCGGTGTGTTTTTAAATCTCTCTCTCTCTCTCTCTTTCTCAGTGTGCTTTTAAATCTCTCTCTCTCTCTCTTTTTACCTTTCACTTTAACAGAAAAAAAAATCTTCATAAAAATTTGACCGAAATAAATTTCACAAAAGAAAAAGCAATTGATATCACTAATCACGAGAATTTGAAAATAATATCATCCCAAAACAATAAACACAATTCAAAGAAAAACATATCAATTTCTGAGAAGGCGTGATTCATATTTTGAGAAAGAAAAAAAAATCATTAATGTTTTCTCTTAACAGGAAGTCGTGACGTCCTCGAAATAGAAGATTAATTTGAATTTCATAAAATAAAAAATAAGAATTATGATTTACGGAATATCTAGGAGTGATATTACATCTCATCAAGTCGGTGTGATGACGAGGGTATGTTATTAACTAGTATATCCTCACACACTACATTACATACAATAGAAGATTAATCGCTCTGTTATGTCCCGAAATCATTCTAGGAAATTAATTTCCATAAAATGAGTTTCCAAAACTGTAAAACTCCACTCAACAAGAGAAATATATTTATCAAACATCAAGTCTGCATGTCTAATACTTGGGAATCTTTTTATCTATAACGTCCCTGTAGTCCCCTTTCAAACCTCTCAAGAGTCAATTTCAAACAAAACCCGTTATTAGTGGATCTCTACTCGACACAAGAAACATGTCTGCGATATTTCAAATCTATAGGTCTAATAGTTTCGTGGATCTTATGGTGAGTGAGTGTCATTTTTCACTTATATACAAAGAGAAGGTAAAATATCTTCTAACATAACATTTTATCAGGATATGCTTTAATATAGTATCGAAATTCCCATGGTTCTAAGGTAGGAAGTGATCTAGAAGAGCACAGGAAACACTGTTCTAGAGTTCTTTTCCCTTCCTCTCCCGATCAATCCTCTCATTAAATCACCCACTTAGCTCCGAGCAGTAGCCGACGAAGGGCACTTGAACGCAAAACGCGTTTAAAAAGACAAGAAGCGATTCTAACGAAAAGCGTGGGCATCACTGGCCTCAACAGATCCAGTTCGCTTCCCAAGGGGAGATTACACAATGGTCAGGTGTCGAGAGGGCGGACCAGTGCAAGCCCATGTTCCCCCAAAAGAAAAAAAGTCAATTTTCCATTCGAACTAAATGACAGAGTATTAATTGGACAACAAAGGGCCTAGAAATAGCATTGAGATCTGTAACACGCACACATACTGCAATATAATGGATCATTACCTTTTAGGGGAAGATTGATGAAAAGATAGCGTTAAATTCTCGAGGAATCGATCTTCATTTGTAACCAATTAACGAGTTTAAAAAAAAAATAAACATTTTACATCCCATTGGTCTAGAAAGGTAAGATGCGTTTAATTAGTAAGTTTCACCAAACATTCAGAAGTATAATTCTGCATTTGATTTTTAGTAATTTTTTTTAGACTAAATAAAAGTTTCGTCATTGCAATATAATGGGCCATTACCTTTTAGCGAAAAGTTGATGAAAAAATAGCTTTAAATTCTCGAGCAATCGATCTTCTTTGGTAACTAGTTAGTAGCGCACACAAGGGGGGTGTTCTAGGAGTACGAACAACCCCCATAGCCCTTGATTTTTTTTATTCGTTATAATCCTATGTATATATTACATAAAATTTAATTATATATTTGTTATTAATAATTAATTTTATTAATTAATGCCAATTATTTATTCAATAATTAATTTTGCATTGTTTTTGTTCCCGAAAATCGACAAAATCAAAAGAATATGTTGGGGGGGCGTATTCGAGCATGATACCAAAATGGTGGACTTTCGACCCTGGACATCCCCCTTGAAAAATTTATGTGTGCGCTACTGAAACTAGTTAATAAGTTTTTTAAAAAATAAACCATTTACACCCAATTGGCCCAGGAAGGTATATAAGATGAGTTTTACTAATAAGTTCACCAAACATTTAGGGATATAATTCAGCAATTGATTTAGTAGTTAATTAGATATTTCCCATCCAACTTGAGTCACAGTAGTTTTGTTGGTACAACAGCACTCCAAAGGTCAGAGATTCGCAAGCTAAAGATATGTACATAGATCAACCTTAAATCATCGTTTGTTAAAATTAATTAAAAAAATTATCGTAAAAAGAGCTATTGCAAATTGGATCCAGTTGAGTTTTATCAAGAATCCTTTAATGCCACAATAAGGAAATTTGGACACAATCACCATCTCAATGAGTTAAATTCATGTGACGTCACAGTCTCGTGATAACAGCACTCACATGTTTCTAGCTAATCAGTTCACGCGTTTCGCTGTTGCCCATTTTGGCTTTTTGCATAAACTTTTTTTAAAAAAAGTATATATTTTTTTAAACAATAATAACTCTAATAGTAGGTAAACAAAATTTAATTGATGCTACAAATACACTTTATATATATATATATATATAATTATTTTGAAAAAACCTTTTGACGAATCTTAACACTCGGATATATTATCCAACTATCAAAAATCTGAAATTGTAACTAATTTTTACAAGTAGAAGTTTAAAGTCAGTTTTGAATTCAATGGAGAACACGAGATTTTATTTATCATGTGACCGTCATGAATTTAGTCCTTTACCATGAGCGCGCGAGACATGATTTTTGTAACAGGAATTCTAGAACCAACGATATCGGCGAGATATGTCATCAATATCGCCATGTATAATTCTAATGAAACTTGAATTAAATAGAATCAAACAATCGATCCATCTTTTAAAAAGTATGATTAATTGAATACACAACGAAATTCATTTATAACACATTTTAAAAGGGAGATTTATTCACATAAATTACTATCCAGTAATTTATACGTTTCAATGGCATAAAATAAGACCTATTGGCACATAGAGAAAGACCCTCCTAGCCTGCCAAATCCCTCATTTTCAATGGCATACAGGGATAATTCGACAATCAGTAGTCGTATCACATTTCTTTTTCCTCCTAGGGCAACTGTGTTGGTATCTCTCAAATCTGTGCAGAGCCCGAGTCAATCCCCTTCCTGTGAGAGTGAAGGATCGAGATTCAGGGGTGTAGAGAGAGAGGGAGAACAGGTGTTCTTCGGGCATTCTTTCTCCCTTACCTGCGACAAGAAGGCCGCTCTCACAACCGTTTTCACCAGGTATGTATGTCATGACTCAGAATACTGGCCGAAGTATAGCAAGGAGGGAGATTTCGGGTGAAATGGATCCTGGTTACTTTAGATGATATAATGAAATGCATAGCAGGAAATATTTTCAGAGCTCTGCCTCCCTCCCCAAAAAAATTATCCCAAATAGCTATAATGTTGTTTAAAATTCAGTTTTAAAACTGTACTGAAAGTATACATTGATGGACATCTCATTTTACGTTCTGTCCTTGTCTCCGTACAAGAGTACACTGAGGGAAGTAAAGTCAGGAATTTTAGAACGTGGGCAGCAGTCAAAAATAATATAACACAAGCATAATTGTTTCCTTGAAATTATGCTAAAATTACCGAATCTTACATAAAAGGAATTGATTTTCAGTTTCCCCAAAGGATGAATAAATGACCCCTTATAAAAGTATCGAAAATAAAAATTGATTGTATCTTATTCAATCAATACAATCTTACTAAAATAATTAAATAAAAAAATCAATGTTTTATTAGTACTTTTTATAAATGATTTTAAAAAAAAAAGAGTGTTTTTTTCCAGGTATAGAAGTTTAAGTTGGCATTACTTTCCAAGATGGCGACCTATTTAACAGCTGTCAATTGATTTATTCTCAGTTTGGTTTGGCAATTCATCAAAACGATCATCAAGCAAGGCGTAGATTCGTCGAATGGGCCCAAAACGAGATTGCCGTTGTTTCCGATTTTCATAAGCGAATTTTGTTTAGCGATGAAGCGCACTTCTGGTTGAATGGCTACGTCAACAAACAAAACTGCCGCATTTGGAGTGAAGCTAATCCACAAGTGTATGTCGAAACACCGTTACATCCAGAAAAACTGACTGTTTGGTGCGCTTTATGGGCTGGTGGAATCCTTCTTCAAAAACGATGAAGGCCACAACGTTACCGTCAATGGTGATCGGTATAGAGCCATGATTACTAACTTTTTCATTCCTGAATTGAACAATCATGATGTCCAGGAGCTGTGGTTCCAACAAGACGGCGCAACATGTCACACAGCTCGTGCCACAATCGATTTATTGAAAGACACGTTTGGTGACCGCCTAATTCCACGTTTTGGACCTGTGAATTGGCCTCCAAGATCTTGTGATTTAACACCGCTAGACTATTTTCTGTGGGACTATGTAAAGTCATTGGTCTATGCGGATAAGCCACAAACGCTTGACCATTTGGAAGACAACATTCGCCGTGTTATTGCCGATATACGGCCACAAAAGTTGGAAAAAGTCATCGAAAATTGGACGTCCAGATTGGACTACATCCGAGCCAGCCGTGGCAGTCCTATGCCAGAAATCATATTTAAAATGTAATGCCACAAGATTATCTTTCGAATAAAAAAAATTCATGTCAATCGAATAATAAATCGTTGTTTTATTGCAATTTAAAGTTCTATACCTCTAAAAAAACACCCTTTATAATCGAAAATTATCTAAAATTAAAATGGAAATCGTACAAAAAAAGCAACAGGAAAGACAAAAAATCATTTTTTGAGACAGCAAAGTACTCTAGAGCAATACAATTCTCAAATTTCAGAAGACTTTATGACCCTTTAAAGGTATAATTTACCTCATAATTCCATCTCTTTATATACACAAACTGACTATTAAGCATTCCTCTACAAAATATGTTACTGCAATTTTGAAATTAAAGTTATTAATTAACCGAAAAACAAATTTCTGAATTCTATTTTAGAAATATAACATTAAATTCTAATTTTTTCAAAAAATGGTACCTTTTATAGGTAGCCATGGTGATTAACTTATAAGATATTTTTCTGAAATAAAAATCACAAAAATAATTTTAAAAATGCAACCAAGCTGTAGTAATTAACAATGATACAGATTTTAACCTTAACAAACAAATATTTTAAAAATATTAAGTTGAGTTAATATTAAATCTACAACGAAAAATTTTTATAAAAAAAATACTTTAAAAAATGGCAGCTTAAAAAATTGTTCAACGTTCAAAACACTTTTAGTAACCAGATTCTAATATAAACTTTCAAAGTAGTATCTTTCTCTTATTTCGAAGTTATCGTATAAATATTTCAAAATATACAAAATTACCAGCTCCAGTACAATGTAAATTAAAATTAGAAATTCATTCCTTATTAATCAAGCACATTAAGTTTTTCAGCCTTAAATAAAGAAACAATACAGTAGAGCAATTCGGTGAAATTGGTTCCTAATTTTCTAAAAGAGTGATTCCAATACTGAACATTCCAAAAAAGAAAAATAAACTTCAATTCATATTTTAATACTGAAAATAAAATGAGATTGAAAATAAACTTAAATTCATCTCGCAATTTTAAAACAAAATATCATTAAAATGATTGATTGGGCTTATCTTTTCAAAGGAATTGATTCTTTATCGCGTTTTCCATCAACATGAGTCAAAGCCCTAATTTCTATCACATTGTTTTCAAAAGTATAGATAAGAGATACAAAAACTAAGAAATTTCTTTTTAATCTTTAATATCTCCTTTTTGACTATTTTTTCACATGCTTTATTGATACTAGTAAATTATAAAAAGTTTCAAATTATCCTCATTAATTTACTTTCGTATCTGATAATCATATTCATATTCACACACAAAGTATAAAGGGTAAAACTAAATGTTCGATATACCTGGTTTTATAAAAAATAATTTTCGTATTCTACTTAGCAACTTTACTAAGAATTTCAGGATTTTCATTAAATTTTATAAAATTAATAAAACTGAAAAAAATGTAAGTAGCATAAGTTTTTAAACAAAATTTATAAATTTAAGAAAAAACAAATATCTGATTCTACATTAATATATTTTTTTAATTTACCGTCAAATTTTACAACACAAATAAATAAAATATCATACAAATAAACATATCACAAAATAACCATATATTTTCACATAATGTTAAACAATGTATATGTATAAGGAAAGAACTGTCCATTATTGATGTAGAAATTAATTTTTAACTGTGTTTACAGACAAAAAACTTTTAATTAAAAAAATTGGGGAATATTTAAAAATGAAAATTAATTTTATCTGGTACTATCTATTCAAAAGTCCACAAAAGTAAATAAAACAAGTAAAGCAAGTTTTTTCTTTTCAAATCTAAAATTGTGTGACATTGCCACCTCAAACAGAAAAAATAAGGAGAATTCACATTCAGTAAAAAACAACTCCACTGATTACGACTCGTAAAAATAAAAAAAGCATTTTTGTTTAGTTTCGTAATTCGAATTACCAACGTTAGAATTATTATTTTATTATATTTTTAAAATAAAATCTACAGTTGTTGAATAAAAAATTTTAAAGCAAAAATGCCTAATGGGGAAGCAAAATGCAACAAAAGAACAAAGAAATGCCATATTTTCCCTAAGCATTGATAAATATTAACTTCTTTAAAACAATTTTTGGAGTGCATTTCTGCTTATTTTACGGTTTACACTTAAATTAAAGTTATTGTAATAGTTTGTAATAGAAAACAAAAAATTTACACTCACGTACAATAAATTTTACGACTTTTCATTATTTTCATATTAATTTATGATTTTTCGCAATTGTTCACTTTCCTTCTATGTATTGCTTCTAATATAAAAAATGAAACTTTAAAAAAATTTTAAAAAAATTATAAATTAAACTAAATTTGCTTTTTTTTAGTCTATGTATTCTGTATCAAGTTTTGAGCTTGACTCCTTTACAAACGAAAAAAAAAAGAGCAAAAAAAAAACCACACACACAAATAAAGAACTATTCTCATACAAATACAGCAATGTATGATTATATGGTTCAACACAGAAAAAGGCGTGATATTTCTTTTCTACTAGGTCTTTTATATGGAGCATTTTAAATATAATCAACTGTGATTCATATCATAAAGTGTGTAAAGTAAACAGAAGGCGGTAATTTATTTCTTTTTTCACATTACCCTTTCTTTTAGTTTTCTTGTACTCGCGTGCGTAAATAACTTGTTTGCACAATATTTTTAACAGTATTAATAAATCTTATAAAAAATTTCCCATACTTATTATTTTAATAATTCCTTTTTCTTAATGAAAATAAAATTCATATTTTATAATTACATACCATTTAGTCTTATCTACAAACGACCTGCAAGCGATTTTGTTTACTTTCATTAACCTATAAGGAACGTTGTAGGCATGGATTTGAACTTGCATTTTCATTATCCTCAATAACAGATAAGATCATTATCGCACAATCTGCTTGGAAATTCATTAGCATTGTTATTTTTTTTTTACGTATTCTAGCTTCTAATGTTTAAATTTCAATCGTGGTTTTATACAAATGAGAAGGCAGTATAAAACAAAGCAAAACTCGAAATTATTGGAATAAGCAAACAAAAAAAATTTCAATTTTTAAAATATTTCAAATTAATTTCTTTTCTAATAATAATAAAATTTTTAAAAATAGATAAACAGAAATTTCTTCTCCCATTTGCTTTAAACGATGTAATAAATTTTTCACGAATACGAATTTCAAAAAAATATATCTGTTTCCAATATTTTTGTAATTAAAAATGCAACAAGTCGAATTATTTTTGTCTTTCTCATTCCAAAAACTTCTATTCCTTTTAAATTATCTCGGTCGATATCATAGTTTAATCATATTATTGCACATATTTGTTGTAATTTAAAATACTTTCGTTTTGATGCGAATTGATATTTTAAACGAACAGTTATTTCACAAAATAAAAAAATTGTAAAATAAATCATTATTCAGTGATAATCTGAAAACGCACATAAATAAAGAAACAATTCCTATAGAATATAACTTAACGACTTTTTTCAAACGAATGAATCATTCTTTAAACAGCAACAAATCAAAGTATTGAATTCGAAACCAAACGATTTTTCTTATTCGTATTCTTTTTCAGTACGAAAACATTCCAATATACGAAGGCTTAATAATATGCAGAAAGAAAAAACAATAAACAAGCAAAACAGAAAAAAATAAGGGGGGGATTGTGGTGAAAATATCGTTACACAGTAGGAGGGATGCATGGTTAGGGTAGTTATACAGGTAAAGAGTTAAGTCATTTTTACCTTGTGTGGTGCTTTGAGTATCCTGTGTATTCCAGCAATCTGATTGATGAGGGGTATATTCACATTAAAAGTATACTGTGGCGGACGCGCAGGTTCGGGGAAATTGGTGGATGCCGAAAAGGGATCGATATCATTCAGGTACTGAACCCGACACGTTAGAGACGCCATGTTCCTTTGACAACTTGCGCCCGCGAGGTCTCTCGCTCCTCGCCGGGCGCTAGGGTTACCTTCGCCAATCACTTCGCCAAATTGACCCAAACAAACGCGGCCTCGTCGCCAGTATTTTCTTTTGTCGCCAGAGCGTCATTTCTCAGGGAAGAGAAATCGTTGGAGACTTATTTTTTATTCTTACTTTTTCAGAACAGCTTAGGAATCTAATAAATATATATTTTTGATATAAAAACGAAATGTGCTTTATGAAATAAGATTTTTATTTGAAATGCTTGAAGTTCTAAAAGCTTTTTTAGAATGTAATTAGCGGGAATGAGAAAGTGTGTGTGTATGTGTATAATTTTCTGATTTTGAATCCATCCATCCATTTAAAAAGTACAGAATTTATTTACATTTGCAATCTTAAATTTGAAATTCACAAATGATTTAACTCTAAAATAGTTTTTGTAAAAATTAATGCGAGCTTGTGGCTGTTGTTTAAAATTTAATATTAAAATTGAAAATTAAAATTAACGAATTTTTAATCCAAATTCAGTTGAAAATTAAAATGAAGAAAATTCAATTTCTAAGCCCGAAAATATCGAATTCTCAAATTTATTGTTCCGATATGTAGAGAAAAATATTTTGTTACATTACTGAGTGTCAAGATATAAGTAAATTAAATTGTAAATTTTGCTTTTAAAATTACTAATTTTTAAATTACTTCTATATATTTTCCCAGCCTAATCATCTTCAACTTTTACACATTAATTATCCACTGTAACTCCATTAAATTCGCTTTGAGGAAATAATATATTATATAATTACGTTCCTAACAACTTCTTTAACCCAATTTTCTCTCAAATTCTTATATTGGTATAACTTACGTCTAATAAGATTTTCAACTTCATTCCAATCTACCAATTTAAAATTTATCCACTTTATTAAGGCACCAGTGCATTGTTTTCATCAAAATAGCTTTTTTAAATAGATTACAGCATCACACAAAACATTATTTGAAAAAAAAATCATGTTATGAGCCTACAAATTTTTTTTTAATAAAAGTGGATGTACGAATAAAACAATACCTGATCACAAATTATTAAAATAAATTTTACTTTGAAATAAATCCTTACATTCATAAGATTATAAATGTCCTACTATTAAAAGCAAAAATAAATCTGAATCCTAATTTTTTACTGCCTCAATATTTCATTAAAGTACAATAATTATAAAATAATCCTTCGATATTTCTGGATTCCAGAACTACGAGCTAAACCCTACATATAATTGAATATTCACTCAAAAACATTCTATAGTTTCCTGCCTCGTGTACGTGAACCACCTAATTCTGTAAATTTCCTGTCATCTACATAACGATCATAAAGCAAGTAGTGAACGCCCGACGTGTGTCGACTAGGTTATGCACGTCTGTGTGTACTCAGAAAGATCTCGTTTCCGATCCAAGGTCGAGAAGAAGGTTTCATTGGTCAATTCCGGTCTGTGAGATATTATCATGTGCCTCGTTGCTTAAGATATGCTTAAAGGAGGGGCGATTTTAGGTTAAGTTTCTCGCCCCCACCCAAGATTAGTAAAAGGTGGAGTAAAGGGTTCGTGTAAGATTGGAATAAGTTGCATAGTAGTAGTAGTAAAAAGAAAAGCGAACATACTAGGCAGGTGTGTGCTAGTTTAGCGTGTTTGTTCTAAACTCAAAATGGAACGACCTTGGTAGTATTTGATTCTAAAATTCGACGGAATAATATCGGTATTCAAATATGTTCTCCAAAAACAAAATTTAAGTATAAGAAGAACTTATAGGAAAAATGTGAAATTGAAATAATTTTGGTAGTATTTGATTCTAAAATTCGGAGGGATAATATAGGCATTCAAACACTGCCGTAGCTAGTCCTGTGGGGGCCCTGTATTAAAAATTTTTTGGGGGCCCTTTTTGGGCCTCGTTAATATTTTACGATTTTTTGCTTACACATTTCAGTCTCAGTTCCGGTTTATCCATTGGGCACCCAGAGGCCCGGATAAGCTGGACAACCAGATTTTCTAATTATAAATTTTGATCCTCCAGTGTCAAGGTGGCCTTTAGATCTTCTGCGCCCAGGGCCTGTAATGAGCTTAAATCGGCACTGTGGGGCCCCGTATCATTAATGCAGCGGTAACTACGCCTCTGCATTCAAATATGTTCTTTAAAACGAATTTTAAGTACAGTAAGATCTTAGTTTCTCTTCAGTGGGTCGATAAATGAGCACCAAGCTAGCTTGGGAACACTGGGGGTTTCGCGTCAGACTGACCACCTGACCGGAACATCTGCTCATGCACCAGTGTTTCTACTAAGAGATCATCTGCAGAGTTTAAAGTACGAGGTCACAAGATTTCAGGATTTTAAGAAAATCCAGCCTAAATTCAACTTATTCTGTTATCCTATTACTGCTGATATTGTAGTGGAGGATCTACAACATGAACTTAGTAACTTGAAGTCAGATCATAGTGCGCAAAAAATCATTAATGCTTTGTCATTGACTATTACAAATCTTTGACAGCTGAAAAATTTCCATTTATGAAGAAACTTGCGGGAAAATTGTTCTTTAAATTTTAATCGATATATACTTGTGAGCAACGTTTTACTTGCATACAGATCAACAGGAATAAATATAGATGCAGGTTGGCTGCTAAAGAGTGTGATGAGAATTTAAACAAGCAATATTTCACTCATGATTTCAAAAAATTAAAAATTGTAGAAAAGTATGATAGGACAAATGAAAAAAAATTCTAAAATTAAATGTGCTTGCTCAGGGCCTTTTTTAACCCTTCCGAAGCCCTAGGAACTTCAAATTGTTGCGCCCCCCTCCTTTCACAATTTCCAGAGCACCCCCTTCTTCAGTTGTTATCTTGCTAATATTGGTTAGGGAGATATTTTCCCTTAACTGTGTTACTCTTTTTCATAAATTTGACCGGCAGCCGTAAGGAAAGGATATTGGTATGGTTTGGTCACTCTTGTTCATTTCTTACCTTACGGCATCTCGGATCTCCACCTCCCCCCCTTTTTTTTTGTTAATTGTAAATTAGTACAGTAAATTCATTAAATCGTTTGCAATAACAGTATAGAGTACACACACATTATTATATGAACTGCTCTCACAAACTGTTAATTATCATGATTTTCATTCGCTTATCATTTTACTCTCTTTTACTTTAGACATCTTTATTCTTTGTTGAGTCACTGTCATTGTACTTGCATAAAACAAAGATTTTCTTCGAGCTTTCATAATCACAAATTCATTAATGACATTATAAGCAATTTCCATTGCAATACCATTTTGAGCCCATATATATATATATATATATATATATATATATATATATATATATATATATATATAGCAACATAAAACTATTAAACTTTTCATTTTTCTTAGCAGATCTAATTTCAGTCAATACTCTCTAAATGGCAGAAATGCTTCTCTCATGATTCACTAGAGTGGTATGTTCGATTTAATTTTTATTTCCCCCCTTTTTTTCACCCTTAAATTATTTGCGCCCCCAAATATTTTGCGCCTTAGGCATGTGCCTATCGTGCCTAAGCGGAAAAGCGGTCCTGTGTTTGTTGTTAATATGAAAATAGTACAATAAATAAATTGAATATAAAACTGCCCTACTTTATTTAAAATTTTATTTATTATTTTTTATATTGAATGTTGTGATATCCCCCACCCCCTTGGGAGAAAATCTCTCGGAGTATCAGCGTGAGCTAGAAGCGCAGGATTAACGAAAGAACTAGAAGGAAACTATATTAATATATCTTTATTAAGATTTTCAACTTAAACTTCTAACAAATTAAATTATAATAATTAATGTGAGAGAATCTACGATGGCAAAATACGCAACACACAATATATATAGATAATAACGACTTAACCTAACTCTGACCACTATCAATAACGGAATAGCCTAACCTAATATTAAATAGTCAATCCTACCTTGTTGCAGTCTGAAGAATCAATCACTAATATCTTTTAGGCAATTTTGTATTTACTTGTGTGCACTGGTATGCACCTTAGTTCTCTATACATTTATCAATTGTAACTTATAATCACCGCCACGTATCCTTATCCAAACTTGAACCACGCGCGAACTATATTAACATTTCTTTACTTGCCATCAACTGACACATTGCCATCTCGTTTACTCTAAGTTCCGATGTTTAAAAGCTTGTTAATTTGCATCTTTTATTCACACTTCACTTCTTGGATTTGGTTGGAAAAGAGTTGCCATTAATTCTGGCCCAAAGAACCCAAAAGACATGTTAAAGAAAAGACGCGTGAGCCCGTCACAATGTAATCATTTTTTTAAAAAAAGTGCGGAACTGCGGAATCCTCCGCTCTTACAATGTTGCCCTCTAGCCAAAAGAGTTACCCACCTCTGGTTTATACGAAAAGGATAAGATTGCAATAATTTTCACGAAAATATCTCGTGTATTGTGGGTTTAGGGATTAACTCTAACCTTACTCCAAAGACAAAGATATTTTAAACTTTTATCATAAAGGCAAAGTAACGGCGCTTTCGTCTACTCGCTTTTTATCTCTTTATCCTAAGCTAACAGATATTGGAAAAATTGACGACTTTCTAAATTTAAATGGCTGCGCATATATTAATGCTTTTTCTGGCTCACTCCAAAATTGACATTTCGTTATTATATTGCGTGAATGCATTACACTTCCGAAAAATATTGGAAAGCACTAAAAAACCCATTATATCTGCATTAATAAATTCATCGGAATAAGTAATAAAAAAAATCAAAATCAATTCCTACTTAGATCAACAAAGAAAATATTTTTATTAAATAGTTACAAATAATATAAATATGTATATACATATGACAGAATCACAATATTAAGTGACAAAATAGAAAGCGACTTTCTTTGCAATTTTCCATTTTCCTTTCTACAGAATGGTGCGGTTTTTTGTTTGTTCCTATTTATTGATTAATTAAATTGAATCATTTTAATAAAATAGACAAGTGAAAAAGAAATCACATTCTCAGAAACTGGGCCATCCTAGGTGGGATTCGAAACCACGACCTGTGGATTAGAAATCCAACGCGCTATCCATTGCGCTATCCATTGCGCTACAGGGACACAGCGAACGATTTTCCTTTCTATATAAGCTGTTAGTCTACTATTTGTTTGCTACCATTTATTTATTTTTTAATTTAATCAATGAATTAAAATTTGAAAAAACTTTTAACATCAAGTGTCATCCACTACAAGTTTAAAAAAAATGTGTTTGAACTTGGATGGATGAATAGAAAGTATATTATGAACAATTGAAAATTTGAACAAGATATATATCTATATAAATAAATATATATAGGGAGAGAGTGAGCTAATAGTAAGAATTGAAAAAACAAGAATTATAAAGAAAGACGAGCTGTTTCGGCAAAATTAATAGCGTGTATAGAAGCATTCTATTAAAACGAAAACGAAAATCGAAACAGAACTCTGAAACAAATAAATAATCGCTTTATCAATTGAGTAGTATAATCGAGTCATTCCGATTGATAAAATTCGACATTGATTTTTAAATAAAGAACTATGTATCTCTGACTATTTTTCATTTACTTGAATATTAATCTCAAATAGAGCGATAAGCAGCCAAAAGTTGCAACCTGCACTATGGGTAGTAAAGAGAACTGTCAAACGGTTTACGGGTGCAAGGCCGCATGCGCTTCCACAGAAAAACGATCAATGCTTTTCCACCGAAGAAAATCCTTGGCTCCAGCATCGGCTAAACTGTCGGAGTTTTCATCCGATTTTTCGAAAGGGAAAACACATCTTGGCAAAAATTCTTCCGGCGGCGTTGAACAGGACAAAAGAAAAAAAAAATTCGGAGCATCGCCAAATATACTTTTGGCGAAATAAATTTTAAAAGAATAAAAATACCGCCCTGGGTTAAACGGCTAAGTGAAAGTCCCAGACGCATTTCGATCCTAGAACCGGTTTTATAACAACCGCAAGAGAAGGGATGATGCCGGTTTTTGAATAAAATAATAATAATAACAAAACTAAAAAGGGAAGTAGAGAAAAATAATACAAATCACGATTTTTGCAGCTCACATCAATGTAGCCACTGACGTTCGCAATGAACACATGTGGCGGTGAGATCTTGTTTGATTACATTTATTTGTTATTTTCTCAAGCAGCGCTGGACTTCTATTTAGCGTGAAGGGGAAAAAAATGGAATGTAAATTTTTTTTTTTTTTTTTTTTTGGTGTTTCTTTTTCGTTTCTTAATTCGGGTTCGATGATGAGACGAATTAATTAAAACGTCTCATCCTCCTAACACCTATTTAGGACGTGTTCTGTGAATAATTACCAAGAAAGTAGAGAATATTTTTATTGTTTATTTATTTTTCGGTTTTTTTCCCTGCCTGTGTAAAATTGTGGGATTACCTAAAGAGTGCTGCTGACGTTAAAAGGGCGTTACGATCATGATGTCAACTTTCCAAAAGTAAAACAACTTTTTGTCTTGACTTTCCCATTGCGTCACAAATTATTTATCGAGATGTTTATTCTAAACTAAACTGGAAATAATCTAAGTGTGAACGAAGACTTTGTATTGCGTCGTATACATAACATATTTAAAGTCTTTCACGGAAAAAAAAGATTAATTGGAAAAGACAGACTTTTTTTTCGATAAAAAAAACTAATCTAGTAGCAATATTATGTGCTCTGAGTGTTCTGATATATAATATCTATATAAATATATATATATTGACCCTTTTTCTTCTGCATATAACATATTATTTTTGTAATCTTATAAATAGAAATATTCTAGGTTTTTTATGTGCAGAAGTAACTTTTCCTGTTGAAAATTTCACCACTTAAAAAGGATCGATGTATAACACAATGTTTTCAATAAATAATTACTTACCGTAAAATCCACCGTATAACGTGCACTTTGAACTCAAAAAATAAGATCGAAACTTAAGAGTGCTCGTTATACGCCGGGTATGAAAAGGGTAGCTTTAAAAATAACAAAAAGGATGGCCATAAAAAAAATTTACTTCTAGATTTATCGAAGTAATATTTATTTTAAAGAAACGACTTGCCTTATGAACAAAAACAGTGGTAGTTGTAGAAGTATACTATTTTTTCAAAAGTCTGGAATAATACCTCGAATAAATGACTTCATAGCAGCAATGTATACTATTATTTCAGATTTCTTCTTTAAAAAGAGGGTGCGCGGTATACGGCGAATAAACCTAAAAATTAAAAAATTTAGCTTGAAAGAATAAGTGCGCACTATACACTGGTGCACGTTATACGCCGAATTTTACAGTAATTTAAAATTCCATATTCTTAACTCATTAAATTAAGGTATCCGACTACGTTCGGAACCGGGATTTTTTCATGATATGTATTGCCACTTAGATTAGAATACATGTATAAAATTGTTTTAAGAAAAACATTTTGACAAAAAAAAATTATTTAAATACAATATTTCAGCAAAAAATTAACTTAGAATAACCTTTTTCAAAATGTTCTCCTTTTGTGAAAAATGCTTCTATTATAATAATATTTTGCCTGTATATAGCTCAGACCTCTGTACAGAGGCTCAACTATGATTTTTGAAAAATTCACATTATTTTCAGAGTTACAACCAATTGAAATAATTATCGTCATTTTTTTCTTAAAATTTCTCCTCTCTGTTGTCGTAAAACATGGATAAACGCACTTCTAAGTTATATGTTTCAAAAATTCTAGTTGAGCCTCTGTACAGAGATTTCAGCAATATACAGGCAAAATATTATAATAGAAGCATTTATCGCAAAAGGAGAATATTTTGAAAATGGGTCATTCTATGTCCATTTTTTGTCGAAATATTGTACTTTAATATATATAATTTTTTATTGTAATACTATTCTTATAACAACACTTTATATACATTTTCTTATCTAAGTGACACTAAATATCATAAATATTGTCCATTTACGCGCTTTTGCAAAGTCACGGTTCCGAACGTAGTCGGATACCTTAAAAGTTACAAATAATCATAGATTTGAGTTGAGTTGCTGTAGAGAAGTTACAATCAGCTACATGTATAAGACTCAGGCGCGTAGCTACCACCGTATCAGCCATATCAATGATACGGGGCCCCCAAGCTTCAGAGGCCCCAAAATGCATAAACAAAAAAATCTCAAAATGTTAAGGGCCCTAATAAATAGCTCTCCAACGAATTTTGACACAGGGCCCTCTCAGAACTAACTACGCCAGTGAAAAGACTATAATTCATCATGGATGAAAATCACATTTACACAGTAAGACGAATGCTATGTTTAAGTTTTCGTGACTAAAAATTTGTTTCGTAAAAGCTACGCGTCTTATTTTAAAATGTGTAATAAATACAGAAAAATCTACTCAAAAATTAATCATCCATTGCAAAAAAATTAACTATTTTAATGTATGATTAAATAAAAGTTTAAAATTAAAGTTCTTATAGTTTCCAGAGTAATTCAGACTATTTAATAGCAATTAATTTACCATTAATACTTAGAAATATCTAGTACAGTTATTTAGTTCATTCATAGCACTTGTTAGATGCAATTTGTCAATTTCATAATATATTTACAAATAACTGTTTGTGTAACAGTAAACAGCCTGCCTCATTTGGACGCGTAAATAGTTAACAAAAATCTAGGCACTAAACAGTGGCGCATGCAAGAAGGGGGCTCGCGTCCAGACCCACCCCCGGGACCTTGATTTTTTTCCGATTCATTATTATCCTATGTATATAGCACGTAAAATTTAATTAATTATTTGTTATTAAAATTAATTTTATTAATTGATGCTAATTATTTATTCAATAATTAATATTTTACTGTTTTTTGTTCCCGAAAATAGACAAAATCAAAGGAATATGTTGGGTGGCGTATTGGAGCATGATACGAGAATATGGGACTTTTGATCCCGGACCCCCCCTGCTCCCCCTGAAAAATTCCTGTGTGCGCCACAGGCATCAACATATCTTTCTTCATAATCAATCTCATTTAACTTCTTTATAGAAAATTTAGAGTTTCCCGTATTGAACTCCCTTGGCAATGTTAATAGAAGAAAAATCTTCTTTTTAAACAAAAGATTTTATTTACATGAAAATTTCTCTAGAACTTTGGCATGAAAAATGATTGTAAACACATCAATCATCATTTTATTCTTCAAGCACTTTTCTTTGTAGCCCAAGATGTTTCAATTATTGTTCTTAAGGTTATGTATATTTTACGTACCTTTTTTTCTTATCATATTTACCTTAACCCACGATCTTTCATATTTAATTAAAGTACATCTGCCATAGCAAATTCCATATATCACGATGCTTTTCTAATTTGTAGCAAAATGTGTAAGAATACTGCTATGATTAATGAGAATGGTGTTAAAAAAGGTCGTTTAAAAAATATCAACAGTAATGTAAAAGCATTCATCATCCCTTGAGTTTGACATTTAAAATTTTTTTTCATTTTTTTAAAAAAAAGTTGGTGCGTTTCTTAACAAAACATATTTTAAAATGATATGTATATTAATACAATAATATTTTTTTTGAATTTAACCCATCCATTAGTTTTTTTAACAGCCTTTGAGAGTTTAAGCTTTCATATATATATATATAAATATATATATATATTTCTCTTTTTGTTTATTTTATTCCATTTACGAAAAAAAAATGTTTCATTTTGATAAGCAATACAATTTTTAAGTGGATACTATATTTCACTGACAAATTTTAATCAGTGGCGCACACAAGGAGGGGGGGCGGGGTCATGGGTCCAGACCCCCCAAAGCTCCTGATTTTTTTTCCCAATAGATTATAATCCTACGTATATAGCACGTAAAATATAATTAAGTATTTGTTATTAATAATTGGATTTTATTTAATGCTAATTATTTATTCAATAATTAATTTTTTACTGTTTTTGTTCCCCAAAATTGACAAAATCAAAAGAATATGTTGGGCAGCGTATTGGAGCATGATACGAGAATAGTGGACTCTACCCTGGACCCCCCCCCTTGGAAAATTCCTGTGTATGCACTGATTTTTAATTTGAGGTATTTGTGGCCTTGGTAGCCAAGTGGTTATTGTCTTGAACTCGTGGCCGGTGTATCACGGGTACGAGTCCTGGTGTCACTGAAGACCCACCGTGTTGAGGGGACAACAGCACGTTAAATCTGTCGTGGCTCAAACGTCTTTCCGTTGGCGTGGTATGGTAGTTTGGAGAAGGAGATGCCAACTTACGTATCGACCGATTCTCAAAATTACGAGACCCGTCAGCAATAGCCCTCGTATTGCTTAATAGAACGACATTAATATAACACTCACACCATTAGGTATTAATTTTTCATATAGCTTTTTCAAAATGATTTCTTCGAATAAAAATAACCATAAAGTACAGAAATATTTTTCAAATTTCACGAAATATTTTTTCATCAATTAAAATTTTAAAACAAGAAATATATATAAAAAAATTTAAGTTAATTCCTACATACGTCAAGAAAGAAAATTTTTATTTTAGTTACTTTTTTATTTAATAATTACAATTAATACAAATATGTATATACATATGATAGAATCACAATATTAAGTGACAAAATAGAAAGTGATTTTCCTTGCAATTTTCCATTTTCCTTTTAAAGTAGGGTGTTGGACTATTATTTGTGTTTGTTACTATTTATTCGTTAATTAAGTTAAACTAATGAAATAATATTTGAAAAAACTGTATTAAAGTCAAGTGTCATCCACTACAAGTTTAAAAAAATGTATTTGAAATTGAATGGATGAATAGAAAGTATTTTATAAACGATTGAAAATTTGAACAAGATATATATATATATATATATATATATATATATATATATATATAGGGAGATTGTGAACTAATAATATATGAATTGAAAAACATACTTTAATAAAATCTTTAATCAGAAAAGTATATATTTCTTAATAATAATATATATTTCTTAATAATATATATATATTTCTTAATAATAATATATATTTCTTAATAATAATATATGTTTCTTAATAATAATATATATTTCTTAATAATAATATATATTTCTTAATAATAATATATATTTCTTAATAATAATATATATTTCTTAATAATAATAATATATATATATATATATATATATATATATATATATTTCTTAATAATAATATATATTTCTTAATAATTTTTTTAATAAAGTTTTACATATTTGGTAATTCCAGCAAATTTTCACTCTATACATGATGGATATTTAAACTCGCCATTAAAATATATAAATAAACTAACTATCCAACCATCAACTGTTTATTGCGATGAATCTTAATTCACCTATATTTACTCATAAAGCAAATATAGTTTTATTATAATTTAAAAGATTGATAAAAACAAATTCTAAATTGTTCTATTTACGTCCACAAATCAACGTGAAACATGATCTGTGAAGTTTTTTGTTGAAATTAAACCCCACTGTCCCGATTCTCTGCAAATGTTACATTAACTTCAAACTCATAGAAAACTACTCTTTGACATACTTTGAAGAGAAACTTTACAATTTGAGAAAGGTGTGGTTGGATACAGAAAGACGGAAAAAGAAGATTATTTAGAATAGGGATATGAGATTTTTCCCTATGATCGGTTTCTTTGAAAAATGAAACGAAAGAGGAAAATGTATTTGACTGATTTTTTTAGGGTTAAAGCTCAACGGCATTCTGAATGTGTAAGAATTGCTAAATTCCCATTAATTGCATAATATGAAGTAATACTAACCTATAATAAATTTCTGCTTTTTGAGCTCTATTCATCTGAGATATAATTACTGTATTTTAGGATTGGTGAAAATATTAAATTTGACGAGATGAACTACATTTTCCAACTTTTGATTTTTGACCATAACTTAGAAGCAATGGATTTCGTATTTTGTTGCTTTTAGCGACGAATTGTAAAGTATTATTTTTCGGTATTCGACTAGCATCAATTTCAGGTTTGTGAACAGTGAAGGATTTTTAAAAAAGGATATTCAGGGGTTAAAAACTATATTTTTTAACAAATTATGTTCGGCTTCTATTGTCTACTTTTAAAGAATGTCTTTACCGAACTTTTGAAGAATAAAATGTGTGTGCTTATATAAGTTTGTATGGATTTGATAAGTAGATTCACTTATTATCTGTTTTTGAAATTTTAAACTATTCTATAAACACAATTTTTTATATTAGCATACTAAAAGTCGAAAATCATTTCATTATTAAGAAATAGAATACAAAATATGGAGTTGCAAGCAGGACAATCTGCAGTGATCGAAAGAGAAATTAGAAGTACATTAAAATTCGGTACTATATGCATTAGGGAGGATCGAAAAACCTACTTATGTGGATAAGATGCTCTATAGTGCATAGATTAAGGAAAAAATAATATAAATTTTATTTTATTTTAAGTACTACCACAAGAGGAATGAAGTTTAGTACTTGAGTTATTTTTTTATTTATTTAATAGTAAAGAGTCAAAGAAATTCTTTTAAAAATGAACCAGGGCATTTTAGTACTATTTAACATTTATTGCGATGAGAGAACACCTACTAAATAAGTACAAGAATAAAAAAAACATCAGGTACGCCTTTAGCAGATTCTTTAGTATTAAATTTAAAAAAAAAACACCTGTCGAAATTACAGTGCACAAAGAAGTAGGAGACATGAATCAGACTGACTCGACTGTGAGGGAAAGAGGTGGGTTGTGAAATGTACATTGTACGACTCAGTAATCCTTACTTTTGCTTTCTTTACATTGTAGAAAAATAAGTATTATGAGTCTAAAATCATCTAACTAAAATTTAGTCTTTTTCATTTTTTTCTGAAATTCGACCTTTTTTTATATTAAACTTTGAAATTATTTTTCTCTTAATCTCCCTACTATAGAGCTTCTTTTCCCGCATAAATAGGTTTCAGTAATTAATAATTTTTTTCATCCATATAACACATCGATCCACCTTAGAATAATGGTGGTAAGAAGTTAAGATTGTGGGGGGTAAGAAGTTACAATAGGAAATAGGTCATCTCCATGCTAAAAGTGTCTGAAATAATGACTCTTATTCTTACTCAGTTAATCATACATGATCAGGTATAAATATTATCCGGATGATCGTAAAAGCAACTAGATATATGAGAAACGACGACATCCGGAAAGCCATTAATATCAATAGTTTTAAATCTCACATCCAGAAGATTGCAAAAAAAATTTCTTGAACTCTCTGCAATATACTAATAATATCAACATGATTAATTTGCCAAACTACAATACCCATAATACAACAAAAAGTCCGAGAAGAATACTTTTCGATTCTTACAATCCACCATAGCTTTAATATTTTGTGCAATTTTTTATTGCACACCCAAAGCTAAATTTTTTCTCTTAATTTTTTTCAATTTTTCATTTAACTTTGTCGTATTCCCCACATCTGGGCTTGCCCCTCCCCTTTAGTCTTAAATTTCTTTTTGAGAGATTCGAGCAGCCAATGAGAGTCACTATCTCTCACCCGCCATGATCCAATCAGAGAGCGCCCACTCAACTCTTACCCAAGTATCTAAAACCATCAAGAACTTGGAACTTTTCCGAACGATTGGCTCGACCAATCAGCAGCTAGCTAATCACCAGCATGATAACATCTACTTACCGGATATGGGATGTAGGCTTGCTTCGCGAGCCATATGCCCAGTTATTGCACCGTAGGTATAAATATTTTTGCATGGATCCACGTCCTTCCGATTAACAAGTCCTCTTGGGAAATCTTTGGTATTTTAAAACTATTTTATTTGCAACGATCCCTCTGAAGAAGAGAACGTGATTATTTAAATTAAGTGTACTGTTTATAGTCTGGGCTTTCAAGCTGAAGAGAGAGATAGAAAAAGTGATTACTAGTGGATCAGATATTAATCAAATTGTTTGTGTAACGCAGATATTGGATAATGGTAATTATTAAAGCGACGATTGGTCACTAAAGATTAAATAGCCAGGAAAGTAGTATATTCGAACCAGAAGTAAGTGTACTGATATTTAAAATCTTCTCCTACTTCGCGTACCTCGTTATTTATCTACGTATTGCTTCAATCTTAAATTAGGTTGCTTGAACTTGTGTTATTGATTGTGTAATAAATAAATTGAGTAATTTTGGATGTGACTAGTCTTCCTTCCCTTCCACCCACAGCTTTAAACGTGAATCAGCAAGGGACCTCAAAAATTTGTAACATGCAGTGTGACGGGCTCACGCGTTTTTTTCATTAACATGTCCTTTGGGTTCTTTGGGGCCAGAATTAATGGCAACTCTTTTTCAACTAAACCCAAGAAGAGAAGCGTGAAGGAAAGATACAAATTATGAAGCTTTTAAATATCAGAAGTTAGAGTAAGCTGTGTGGCAATTTGAGGAATGTTATGATAATCAATGATTCAAGCGTGAAGAGGTTTTGGAAACATTTAGTGACAGCTATCATAAGTTATTCGTGACATAGAGCCATTAGCTCAAGGTGCATACCATTGCACTTCAGTAAAACCGCAACTTCTAGAAAGATTGTATTGATCGATCGACATTAAGGTAGGAGTGACTATTTAATATTAGGATCTGTGATAATATTGGAATTAAGTTTAGGCGAGTTAGTTATTGATAGTGGTCCGGGTTACGTTAGTTCGGTATTATATATATATTGTGTGTTTAGCCACCGTAGATTCTCTCACATATATTATTATTATCTAATCTGTTAGATTGATTGATTAATTGAATTCTAACGTCGCACTGTTCAGCTACACTAGGGCTCCTGGCGACGGACCACGTAATTTTGAACCATGGTCAAGTGACGTCGACGACACCTGAGCTGGCACCCCTCTCTCCTAACTACCACACCACACCAATGGGAGGACGTTTCAGCTCTCGACAGATTTAACGTGCATCGCTGCTCTACACGGCGGGTCTTTAGTGGTACTGGGCTCGAACTCATGACATGCCTGCCATGGTCCGATACCCTAACCACTGGGCTACCGCAGCCCCTAATCTGTTAGAAGTTTAAGTTTTAAGATCTTAATAAAGTCAAATTAAGATCATGGCAGCTTCTAGTTCTTCCGTTATTCCTACACCCCTAGCTCATGCTGATAATCAAGGAGAAGGGCACTCGAGGGGGGTGCTATATAACATGCGAAATTATATAAACATGCGAAAGGTGACTTTCCTAATTCGTTTAAAATTAATAACTAATCATAAATGAATCACTCGATATAAACCATTGCTATTGAAAATCTTTAACCTTGGCGCATTCTATTCCTTCTGCAACATATCTAGGTCGGAAAACGCATTTCGTTTGAATTCTTTACAATTACATGAAAGCAAATTTATATTTAATAACTACTTTGATAAATATATTTAGATTAAAAATTCAGTAGAACGTCGTTTATCCGAATCAATTAGTATCGAACACCGTTTGGATACGCGATCGTTCGGATGACCAAAAACCGAATGCAATCCATGATACACTATACAATCGCACTATACGAATATTGAAAATCATCATATGCGGGAAACGTGCTTGAAGAAAAAGCTAAATAGGTGCGAAATGTCGCAATTTCACCTCTATTGTGGAAAATAATCACTTATTTTTCGCTGTACCATTGTACACCTTCGATTTTTCGCTGCATGGTCTCTGACTCTCTTGAGCAGCAGTAGGTCCGAATATTTGACGTTCGGATAAACGAAGTTCCACTGTATGCCGTATATTTTCGAATGTAAGTCGACTCATGTTTAAACCATGTACAGCATTTTTCTTCAAAAGTTTATCCAAAATTCGAAACATATATAAGCTGATTGTAAAAAAAATGTCTGTAATTTTCTAGCCATGGGGGAGAAAATGTAATCAATTGGGCGGGATATCTTTCAATCAAATTACTGTTAAGTAAAACGCCGGACGCACAACGACTATGGTTTTAATTCTGGTAGCCTTGTCTGAAGATAAAACATTTTTTTTTCCTTTCATTTGTCATATCCTACCCCTTTTTATACTTTATGCGCCATTTTTTTATTCGGAAAATGAGTAGGAAAAGAAATTCGTACATGGAACGGGATCGTCGACCAATGTTTCATGCTTTAGGCGAAAACTCGCTGCATGATCATATGCATTCATACATTCCAATGCGTGGATTTGAATTTTACGAAATCTTCGGAAACTCTGATTCAGATACTTTTAAGGATTTATGTAGCCTTTTCTTTTTTGTAGAATAAAAGCTCCATTTATATCACTCAAAAAGATAAGAAAAAATAAAATTGCTTGTGCATGGTTAACGGAAAATTTTTAAAAACCTTTTTTTTCCAAGATATTTTGAACAACTGTCGGTTGAGAAGATGGGAGTCGGACTCCAAGTGAAGAAATCTGTCACTAATAACTCACGAAGAAAATTGGAACGTAACACTACGTTGCGTAAAATCATAGGAAGATGAGCGTACGATAGACTTTCTATTACCACTAAAGAAATAAATATTCAATTTATCTCTTAATCATACACATTAAATAGCTGAAAGTAGTTCTTTGTTTGAAAAATATGTGTAATTTTATCCTTCACTCTATTAAAATCCAGTTAAATTTCACAATTTACGTACATTCATATGAAAACGGGCTTCCTTCTTAAATTAGCATCGAGTTCTAAATATTAAAGGGAAAAAAGAACTTGAGGCATCAGCATTGTTCCATAATTTTTTATGCGTTTTCCACAAAACATATCAAAGACTTGCATACGACCGGTAATGAATCTAGATTACAGTCTATTCTGCGAATGAACTTACTTTATAACCATCCTGCATTTATGAGAAATACAGAAGGAAACAAACTACACAGATAATTACATGTCTGTTGACTTAATAATACATAAAACTGTATTTTAAATACAAAATTGGTTCGATAACTTGGCAGACTTTCAAGTTTCCTAAAGCTAATGATCTTGAGAGTTGGCGATTTTTTTTTTCTCTTTTTAATTTAATTGTTCCTTCCAAATTTTCTCTGTTACCCACAAACCGCAAATTCACCAGAGGACAAGTAAAAATAAAGGTTGATGTAGCCAACAGCACTTTATAATTAGAAGTTATTCTTGACAGAAAAAAAAGGATAAGTAACATTGATACTACTTTGAACTGGCAATTACACAATAGACCACAATATGCCATAAACAGTAAAAATATTAAAAAAATGAGTATACAGGAAAAAAATCGTTTTCCTGCTATCATTTATGGTTAAATTGCTGCTAATTACATCACCTTTAACTATCATTTCTAAAACTAGCTGATATGCTTAAGGCTGCCTTCATTAAATGTACACGTCTGAACTTAATTCAAAACACAATATCAGAGAGAAAATTGTCACAATTTTCATGAAAATTCGCAACATTGTATACATACATCCGTTTTAATATTATGTTTTTAAAATTTTAAAAGTATTTTATAAATAAGCAATTTTTCTTCTCTTAAACTTTCCAAGAGAAAGCCTAGAGTACACACACACACACAGGAAACAGAATTTACCAAAAATATAAATAAATAAAAATAAACTTAGATTAAAAATAAGTATTAAAAATTATGCTTTTCTCTGCAGGATAGCAAAGTTGGAATGTAAGTACTTTTCAAGTTTTTACTTGTTCAAGTACTTTTTTATCGGAAATATATATAATCCGATTTTGCGTCTTATTCCTCAATATTATATGAAAACAGAATAGGCTATAAATTCATTAAGGTCACAACAAAAATAATTGCGTGTTCTCCATCGAATTTAAATTTCATATTAAACTCTTGTAAAAAGTGTTTTTTTTTTCAGGTATAGAAGTTTAAGTTGACATTACTTTCCAAGATGGTGACCGATTTAACAGCTGTCAAGTGATTTATTCTCAGTTTGGTTTGGCAATTCATCAAAACGATCATCAAGCAAGGCGTAGATTCGTCAAATGGGCCCAAAACGAGATTGCCGTTGTTCCCGATTTTCATAAGCGAATTTTGTTTAGCGATGAAGCGCACTTCTGGTTGAATGGCTACGTCAACAAACAAAACTGCCGCATTTGGAGTGAAGCTAATCCACAAGTGTATGTCGAAACACCGTTACATCCAGAAAAACTGACTGTTTGGTGCGCTTTATGGGCTGGTGGAATCCTTCTTCAAAAACGATGAAGGCCACAACGTTACAGTCAATGGTGATCGGTATAGAGTCATGATTACTAACTTTTTCATTCCTGAATTGAACAATCATGATGTCCAGGAGCTGAGGTTCCAACAAGACGGCGCAACATGTCACACAGCTCGTGCCACAATCGATTTATTGAAAGACACGTTAGGTGACCGCCTAATTTCACGCCCCTGTGAATTGGCCTCCAAGATCTTGTGATTTAACACCGCTAGACTACTTTCTGTGGGGCTATGTAAAGTCATTGGTCTACGCGGATAAGCCACAAACGCTTGACCATTTGGAAGACAACATTCGCCGTGTTATTGCCGATATACGGCCACAAATGTTGGAAAAAGTCATCGAAAATTGGAAGTCCAGATTGGACTACATCCGAGAGCCAGCCGTGGCAGTCATATGCCAGAAATCATATTTAAAAATGTAATGCCACAAGATTATCTTTCGAATAAAAAAAAAAAATTCATGACAATCGAATAATACATCGTTGTTTTATTGCAATTTAAAGTTCTATACCTCTAAAAAAACACCCTTTACATGTTCTACTTGTAAAATTTAGATAAAATTTCAAGTTTGATGTTTGTTATAAAAATGATGAGACTTAAAAAAATTTTCAAAATTAAAAAAAAAACACATGTAGGGTATTTTAAAATAAGTGCAATTTATATATATTTATCTATGCGTGTTATTATTGTATGCAAATATTCCCTTTTTAAAACAAAAGTTTCTGTAAAATGTAAAAGTTGGCAACAACGAAGCGCATGAACTTATTGGCTGGAAACATGATTGCATTTATCAGGTAAATATGATGTCATAGGAATTTCTGAATTAATTGGTTAGAAACACGTGATTATATTTATCAAGTAACTACGACGTCACATGAATTTAGCCCATTGTTTTTATAAAAAGGCTATGCATCATTACAAGGCTTTAGAGACAATTTTAATTTGAGACGCTTCATACTCTTTTAAAAAAGACCTTTTTTTTTTGTCTGCACAGAAGTTATTTTAAAGTTTCCTATTTCTGGGACCCCCCCGGCCGGGCATATGCTTGTTTTACCCAAATAATAGTGTGCCTGGACTGAGATTTTTTTTTTTCGTGGCAGAGACATCTATCCTTTGTTTTACGAATTAAAAAACCATTCTATTCAAAAATAAAAAAATCAAATTTATACAGAATTTTTTTTTTGTAATCAGTTAAATGAAAGAGTAGTTTTTGAATAAGAATTTCTATATTTATTAACACTCTTGTTAGTAAATACAGACGAAGTTAAAATATCGAAGCATTAAAATCTTTTCAGTGAAATCAACAACATACATATCTGCTTAGCTATAAAAAGTCAGTGATTTTTAACCTCAGTGGAACATGTCCTCGGAGAGGCGAGAAAACAAAAACAAGGATGCGAAGATATTAAAAGAAAGCCTTGTTGATGTATATTAACAGCAAAAGTAAAGTACCGTAAAATCTGGCGTATAACACGCACTTTTAACTTAAATAATAAGATTGAAAGCTACGGATGTGCATTATACTCCGGGTATATAAATAAGAGCTTTAAAAATAAAAAAGGATGAGCATATAGAAAAAATTTGACTTCTATACGGATCGAAATACTGTTTCTTTCAAAGGAATATAACATTTTTATAAGCTTAAAGGGTTGTAAATCTAGAAGTACACTTTTTTTTACTAAAGCTTTGAATAATTCCTCGAATAAATGACTTCAAACATTAGAGTATTGCGCATGTAAATTTCAGGTTTCTTTGTGAAGAAGATGAGTGCGCGTTATACGGGGAATAGACCTGAAAACTAAAAATTGCAGCTTGAAAGCAGAGGTAGGTTCGCGTTTTACGCCGGATTTTACGGTATCTTTTGGAAATATATATATTAAAGCCGCAAAAATCACTGAAATGACGGTGCAATTAAGAATCCCAAATACTAAAAAGTTGAAGATCACTACAGTATAAAATTTTTAGACAAAAAATAACGATCCTTGGCAGGGATCAAATTCTGATAAACTCTTAATGATGTAGATCAGGAGTGTCAAACACGTGACCCGCAATTACGTAAGTTGCGGCCCACCGACTCTGTTTTTAAAAATTTAAAAATTAGGTTTTTAAAATTTTTTCATTTTGAAATTTATTTGAGAGGAAATTTATATGTAAAGAGTGTTTTTTTCCAGGTATAGAAGTTTAAGTTGGCATTACTTTCCAAGATGGCGACCGATTTAACAGCTGTCAAGTGATTTATTCTCAGTTTGGTTTGGCAATTCATCAAAACGATCATCAAGCAAGGCGTAGATTCGTCGAATGGGCCCAAAACGAGATTGCCGTTGTTCCCGATTTTCATAAGCGAATTTTGTTTAGCGATGAAGCGCACTTCTGGGTGAATGGCTACGTCAACAAACAAAACTGCCGCATTTGGAGTGAAGCTAATCCACAAGTGTATGTCGAAACACCGTTACATCCAGAAAAACTCACTGTTTGGTGCGCTTTATGGGCTAGTGGAATCCTCCGTCTTCAAAAACAATGAAGGCCACAACGTTACAGTCAATGGTGATCGGTATAGAGCCATGATTACTAACTTTTTCATTCCTGAATTGAACAATCATGATGTCCAGGAGCTGAGGTTCCAACAAGACGGCGCAACATGTCACACAGCTCGTGCCACAATCGATTTATTGAAAGACACGTTAGGTGACCGCCTAATTTCACGTTTTGGACCTGTGAATTGGCCTCCAAGATCTTGTGATTTAACACCGCTAGACTATTTTCTGTGGGGCTGTGTAAAGTCATTGGTCTATGCGGATAAGCCACAAACGCTTGACCATTTGGAAGACAACATTCGCCGTGTTATTGCCGATATACGGCCACAAATGTTGGAAAAAATCATCGAAAATTGGACGTCCAGATCGGACTACATCCGAGCCAGCCGTGGCAGTCATATGCCAGAAATCATATTTAAAATGTAATGCCGCAAGATTATCTTTCGAATAAAAAAAATTCATGTCAATCGAATAATACATCGTTGTTTTATTGCAATTTAAAGTTCTATACCTCTAAAAAAACACCCTTTATATGTAAATCTACAATGTATTTGTCTGTTACCTGTTCTTGTTTTAAAATGAATCCTTTTTGATGATAGAAATGCCCTTTAGATTAAAATAGATTTATGTTATATATCAAACAGTGTGTGTTACATTGGATTTTACTATAATAAATTACTTCTTTAATAAATTCCGAATTGCATTTTATGCATATCCTTTACTAAGGATGGTACGTGATTCTCCGTGTGTGCGACTTTCATTTCTCCTCTTCCTTTTCTGTTTGGAGTGCCCAAAATGCAAGAGACAGTCAGAGATGTTTTTTAAAGTTTTTTTTTTAAAAAAAATATTCAAAACGGTTCAGATAAAGGGCAATGTATACTTAATCTTTTGCGAATGACAGCACAATCAAATTTCAACAATGAGTAACAAAAGATCAATTCAAAAGGAAAACCGTAATTTTCAAGAAAATGGCAACACTGTAATATTTTAAACATTATTTGATCATTGCATTATTATATTATACAAACACATGAAAAATAATGAAAACAATAATAATAATTCATTCTGTTTTAAATTTTCACTCCAATAAATGTTTTTTGTTTCCAAATCTGATATAAATGTACATATTTTTATGTACGGCCCGCGAGATAATGTTTTTCCGAAGTGGCCCGCAAGGTTATTTGGGTTGGCCTCCCAGGATGTTGACGAATCTTTACTAGAATGTATTGGTGGTTTTTTAAGATTATTTCTAAGTAAAATACACAAAAGATAGTTCATTAACAGTTAAGTCAACAGCTTTGGGTACATCAGAGAGTGGTTAGACATCTCATTTTATGATTTTAAGTTTAATGTATCTCAGATTAAGAAGTAAGAAAAAAAATTTCATATATTTCATATGTTTCCAAAATATATATAATTTTTTTTTAACACGTATGTGTTCACACACAAATCAGTGTAAAAATTTTAACTATATGAACATAAAGTACGGCTATACATTAGTAAACAAACTGCACAGCAAATAAATTTCTGTAGCATGTTGATTATAAATAATTTCCAATTCTGATAATTTATGGATATAAATATTTATTAGTGCAACAATTAAAAAACCGGAACAGAATATGGAACAACTTTCATTATCATCTGTGGTGTGATACATTCAATTTTGAACAAACATTTAATATGTTAACTTAATTTTAAAAGAAACAAGAAAAGAGAGATTGGTTAAGCATAAAATAATCGTCTTCTCCGCTAAATTATTACAATCTGAATTCCAAAAAAAAAAAGTTTTCAATGACATGTGTGTTATTATCTTTGTTCTTTTTTTAAATCCCCTCTCCCTTTTATTTTTTGCAATAATTGAAGTGATACAGAACGAAAGTGAAGTGGTATAGAAGTTCCGGAAATTCAAATTGTTATTCAGGATACGATTTTCAAAAAATGCTATAAATTCTTGGGTTATTTGTTCTTTCCGTGGAATACAACTCATTTATTTTAGAAGCTAGACACTGATTTGACACCAAACGATTTTATTCGCAACTTGGGAACAAGGACGAGAAAATTGGGAATCTTGTTAGTCTGTAATCCAAACCACTCTGTACGAAACGATCTATCCCGGTGCAAAATTCGCGAACGAAAAAGAGAGGGAAGAAAGAAAAGAAAAAAACATTCTACGCTCGAAGTGGTAAAGAAAAGTAAAAATATCGCATTTCGGTCTTTGCCAGATTCCTGACTCATTCCAAGGTATGTCGCATCCCTATTTCCGGCAACGAGGGTGGAGGGGGTCGCAAGTGGCACATAGATCCGTCGCGCCCTACATCCCAAACGATTATTACTGTCATTCCATTCCATTTTGATGTAAAATCTTCATTCCCTCCCCCAAGGAACAAAAGATGGTCCAACTGTGCGAAGATAGGATGATACTCGTGGTATAGATAAAATATAGACTAGGGGTGTTAGTGTTTTTTTATTTTGTTTTGTATTATATTTTTTCTATGGTAACGCTCCGGCAGAACGTTTGATGGCTGCCAGAAACTTTAAATAGATGTTTAATGTTAGAAATGGTCTCGAATGCGATTAATATGACAGGAATTTTTGACAGAAGAAAATAAGTGTAGATGAATAAAGTGATAATGTAGTAAAAATAGATTTTTGTGGAAATATATGTCAAGAGCAGAAAAATTACTCATTTAGAACGGGGGTTCTTAACCGTTGAATAGCTAAGGGTGTAAACAAAAATTTACTTTAGAGGATGTCCAACGTATACATGTATTTAGGTATGTATATATATATATATCTTTTCATAAACGAATAAGAATTCAAATTAATAATAATTTTAAATTTCCACATATATTCCTTACTCCAAAATTTCATAAAGACCCAGTCAAATTTAGGACAGTTACAAATGGATTTAATACATATATCAGCAAAACAGGCAAAATATTCCATGAAATATTACATGATACAATAAATAATCCTAAATCCACAGCCATACTTAAAAATAGTAAATCACTTACTGAACTAATGAAAGATAAAAAGATTTATTCAGTCTACAGTTTAGAGTTTGAAGATCTTTTTAACTCTATTAATATTGATGATTTGATTAATGTACTTGTAAATTTACATAAAGATAATTTATTTAATAATGTTAATTATGATAGATTTAGTTCACTACTTAGTTTTGTACATAAAGAGAACTATATATATTATAAGGGTAACTATTATCTGCAGATTAAAGGTTTGCCACAAGGTGGCCCTGCGAGCAACTGTCTTGCCAATTTATATTTACATTATTTTGAAAGTAGTTACATTAATAATTCCAAATATTATATTTATCGTTATATGGATGACATTATCATTTTTGGCAAGCAAGTCAATTTTATACCTAATACTAATTTTTATCCACAGTATCTTAGTTTAATACAGACAAATAGTAACAAGAATGAAGCAAATTTTCTTGATATACATATCAAATTAAAAGATAACGTAATAGTTTCTAATATTTATGATAAATGAGGAGATTTTAATATCAATATTATAAAAGTTCCTCATTGAGAGAGTAATATACATGTTTCTATATTCAGAAATATTGTTATTAATTACATACAACGCAATAAATTTCTAGTGTCAAAAAATCAGATATAATAAATAACTATAACATTTTACTAAATATTGCTTAAATCAGAAATACCCAATTAATTTTATTAATAGTTATATGAATAGAACTATTCGAAATAGTAAGGATTAAAAATTCTTAGATTAATAATAGTTTATTACTATAAACCAGTAGCGCACACAGAAATTTTTCAAGGGCGGGGGGTGCGGAGTCGAAAGTTCACCAGTCTTGTATCATGCTCCTTTTGATTTTGTTGATTTTTGGGGACAAAACACAGTAAAAAACTAATTATTGAATAAATAATTAGCATTAATTAATCATTAAAAATTAAAAATCATTTATAAATCATTTAAACTTAATCATTAATAACAAATACTTAATTAAATTTTACGTACTTTATACTTAGAATTATATTAGGATCCCCCCTTGTGTGCGCCACTGCTATAAACTTACATAATTCCTAGTAATAGTTACCTCCATTTTCTAATATTAGATAAAATTACTTATTATTATTTAAATCATATATATCTAGTGTCACTAAAGTTATGGTAATTTGTAACTCTCCTTTTAATTTTTATTTCCATTCTTTTATACTTTTGTTAAGTGCTACATTTCAGCCATTCACATGCCTTGAATCTGCATTAGGGTCCAGAATCTGGCAATAACATTTATTGCACTCAGATTTAGCGTGGGCTCTACAATTTTTAGTGCAATTTTTAGGTAAGTTATCTCTATCTTGTAATGGATTTAGATAATCCTATTCATTACTTTCAATAGGTTTTTGCTCAGTATTATTTACATAAAGGGGGAAGGTAGGCTGGCCAAAAGCATGTTCAACCCCACTTTTATATAAATTATTTTATATATTAGCTGTCCTAAGTCAGCAATGTTTATAATACTGCGGCATCCATTTTATAATTTTTAATCTCCGCTGCTCATGTGTCCTTCATTGTGTGATTTTCCTACTCTCTATGTGTTTTTTTCGAATGTGATTGATGAATGTTTATCTCTTGTTTGTAGAGAATTAGACTATATATATATATATATATATATATATGTATTGTAACAATAAATTTTAAATTTTAACGCATGTTCTGTATTACGTATTGTCTCTCTCTCAATCAATGTATTTACTATTTAAGATAATAAATATGGATTGAGACAATGTCAGAATAAATGCAATTGTACTGAAAAAAAAAAAGAGAGGTGACTTTCTCTGCTTGAATTTTAAATAAAACTGTGCGGTTAACGTAAAATTTGCTCATCTTTTTCCCAATGTAATACGCATTTTTATAATTGGAAAAAACTTTCCAATTATAAAAATGCTTTTGTGTAGACCTTTACTCATTGGTCAAATTAGTAAAATTATATTAATTATGATATTATATCATAATTTGAATAAACTAAATGATCTTACAGCCCTGAATTTTTTGAAACTACAAAGTTCAATAATACCAATTTATATTCCAAACAAAAATAAAATCTTGTAATTCTTTATAAAATGGTAAAATTTAACTTTTAAAGACATCGAAAGATTTTAAACCATAAAGATTATCTTAAAATTGAATTTTTGAGAACTTTGTAAAAACTGGAAAAAAAATACATTAAGAAGTGTTGGAAAGCTAAAATTTTACCAATTTGAGATTTTTACATTTTCAAATTGAATAGATTTTAACCTTTCTGAAAATACCTTACTATAACCTCTTGGGTAATTAGAAACCCTTAAAACGTATTTTTAAATAAATATTGAAACTGGGCCAAAGTACTTCGTTTTTACATAAAAGTTTAACGTCTGATATAAACCAAAACATGCATCTTTTATTGTAAATTGAGCCTTTTATTTTTTTATTTCCTAGCCGATTACTCTAGTCTCACTGATTACATTAAAATCAATTTATCTCAAAATGTAAATTTTGATGTTCGATGTACCTTTTCTGAGAAACTACTGTTCACAGGTACGTAGATTTGTTATGATATACTTATAATGATTTCTAACGTATACGGAAATAAGCTTTTTATAAAAAAATCAAAAATTTATTTTTTCCAAATTTTTTATGTGAAAAATGGTTCAAATTTCGCAATGTTTGATAAAATATTTCATAAATTTTAAAAATTCAAAATAAGCTAAAAACTTATTTCGGTATAATGAGAAAGGTGTACTTTAATTGAATGTAAAATTTCAAGCAAGTCACATGTAACAGATTTTTAGAAAAGGTACATCGAAAACAGTCAATTTAAAATTGTCAGTATATATTGAGAGAGAAGTTTTTAACTCCCCTTAAACATTTATCAGGACGATGAGTGGGTTAAGCCTAGCCAATCTAGATGCACAATAATAATAATAATAATAATAAGGTAGAGGAAAACTGATATCATGTATGCAATCAGCATATCTAATTTGCTAAAAATCAATAAAAATTCGGAAAATTCCTTATTTTCGTTGGGTAACGCTATCCCACTACATAATTCAATTTCACGTGCTTAAACAAGTTACATATAGTTTTAATATTATCTATAGTTTTCTATATTTTTATATAATGGTGGATTGTTTCTAAGGGAAAAAAAAGAACTTAATTGGCTTATTTTATATAATTTCTACATTACTTTGTAATCAATGTTACTTTACTAAATTTCAATGTTTAGAGTTAGTATATTTTGTAAGGAAAGAAATCTTTTGTGAATATGCCTAGGGGGAAAAGGATGGAAAAGGGATTAACGTGCACGCGCGATTATGGGAAACCTTTATGAAATAGAGAAAAAACACCCGTTACTTTTTTTTTTAAAATCAGTGAAAGAAATATTTAAATTATACAATTTTATGTACACCATTTACCGAATGGTAAATTGGGAAAGTGGATTTATAAATTAATCTAAAAACAATTATGATTTAATGAAAGTATTATCCGGAACACTGAAAAAATTAAACTGTAAAGAAACAGTCTTCAACAGTGAACTTTCAAAATCTTGAATTTTTCGACTAAATAACGTTTCTGTAATATCTCAACCAAATTAAAAAAACACATTAACATAAACAAGAACTTTTCAAGACACCAAAATATTCAATAAGTGCTTTCTTTTTCCACTTAGAATAATAATACTATGGGTAAAAAATTAGAAGTGAGCGAGAAATATGCGTAATGGGAAAGAATGAAAACATTTTTAAAAGAGTTCCGAGTTATAATTATTGGTTTGATATGCGAGTAATTCAATTACACTACAATCATAAATAAATATCCTGAAAATTTTTAAAAAAATGGCCATTTTGGAATATAATTAAGCCTATTTATTCATTCATATCGAGAGATTTAGCTACAAGGGCGCAATTATATGGAAATTTATAAGGCTAATGGATTTTAAATTAAGATAATAATAAATTAAGTTATAGATATATCAATGAATATATATATATGGTATGGGAAACGTTCCATAACAATCATATACACTTAATGTATACTTTTTTATTAATCTGTTTATTTTGATATTGAGAGGGAGGAGATAAAATTAAATTCAATATTTAATTAGCATTATAGGAATTTAAATGGGTTAAAATCCATAAAAAATATAATTGAATTTAATTCCTATGAGAACTGTCTTTTAACTTTTCTGATTGCGAAATATCAAATGTCAGTTTATCTTAGATTGAAAACAATTGTGTGTGTGTTTTTATACATAAATTGTGAAAGATTGTTTACGGGAATTCATAAACGGTTTAAATTTGAGGTTAACATTCTAAAAAATCGCTTTCGAACAGTACGCATACAGTTGTTTTCAGATAACCGCGGTATGCAATGAACTTAAAATAACGATCCAGAAATAAAAATGGCGACAGCTGTAGGGGATATGGCTTTTTTTTTCTTCAGAAACCAGAAAATCAAAAACTCGTTTTATTTCAGGTATTTCCTATAAATGCACTTGCTGTTTTGAGAATAATTTGCAGCTAATTGGGGAAAATAAATACAACAAATGACTTTCATTCTAATATTTGACGATTTTAATCTGAGATTTCTTTTATTTATCTACAAATTAGGACGAAAGAAAAACGTTGAATATAGAATCAACAAGATTATTCCCTATTTATGATTGTAGAAAAAATTATTACTGAAAATATACCTTGGTAAAAAACAATAATTTTTTTTTCAAAATGTTATTTGTATAATAGAAAAAGCTTTTAAATTGCGAGTATTTTTAACATATATAATTATCTTCGAATTGCATGAAACTACCTAAGATATTGGTAATTTTTTAATATTCAGTTTTTGATTAATTAGATTTTAGAAAATTAGGTACATTTAATTCTTTGTCATATCCCAACATTTATTCTTGTAATAAATCCCTAAAATAGTATGTGTGTTTTCCTCTCTTGTTCGGTTTTTAAATTAATATTAAAGGGTGTTTTTTGAGAGGTATAGAACTTTAATATGCAATAAAACAACGATGTATTATTCGATTGACATGAATTTTTTTATTCGAAAGATAATCTTGTGGCATTACATTTTAAATAGGATTTCTGGAATAGGACTGCCACGGCTGGCTCGGATGTAGTCCAATCTGGACGTCCAATTTTCGATGATTTTTTCCAACATTTGTGGCCGTATATCGGCAATAACACGGCGAAAGTTGTCTTCCAAATGGTCAAGCGTTTGTGGCTTATCCGCGTAGACCAATGACTTTACACAGCCCCACAGAAAGTAGTCTAGCGGTGTTAAATCACAAGATCTTGGAGGCCAATTCCCAGGGCGGTCACCAAACGTGTCTTTCAATAAATCGATTGTGGCACGAGCTGTGTGACATGTTGCGCCGTCTTGTTGGAACCACAGCTCCTGGACATCATGATTGTTCAATTCAAGAATGAAAAAGTTAGTAATCATGGCTCTATACCGATCACCATTGACTGTAACGTTGTGGCCTTCATCGTTTTTGAAGAAGTACGGACCAATGATTCCACCAGCCCATAAAGCGCACCAAACAGTCAGTTTTTCTGGATGTAACGGTGTTTCGACATACACTTGTGGATTAGCTTCACTCCAAATGCGGCAGTTTTGTTTGTTGACGTAGCCATTCAACCAGAAGTGCGCTTCATCGCTAAACAAAATTCGCTTATGAAAATCGGGAACAACGGCAATCTCGTTTTGGGCCCATTCGACGAATCTACGCCTTGCTTGATGATCGTTTTGATGAATTGCCAAACCAAACTGAGAATAAATCACTTGACAGCTGTTAAATCGGTCGCCATCTTGGAAAGTAATGCCAACTTAAACTTCTATACCTGGAAAAAAAACCACTCTGTATTTATAAACTGCTGTTTTTTTTTATTAGAATATGTATTTGAGATTTTCCAAAGACTTTAAAACAGCAGATACTTATGATTTAAGTGTGTGTTTTTAATTAAAATTTGCAAATCAGTTTTTTGTTTTTGCAAAATGCGCTTAATTATTTTATATTTTATTTCCTCTGGATCTAACGATAAAATTCTTAAGATAGAAGTTTCGGAAATATTAACGTTTTGTTGATAATTTTGGTGGTACCTTAAAAATAACTTAGGACTAAATTTTAGTAAAATTAAAAATACCCAAGAAACAATAATAAATGAATCATTTACTTATTTTCTATTTAATAATCAACTTTTTAACACGAATAATAATATTCAGTATTTTTGATATTTTGTTTATTCATCTAAATTCAGACCATATCAGCATATATTATGGCTTAATAGTTCTCATTCGACTCAAATGCTTAAAAAAACCCTAGCAGTTTTCGTAAATGCATCTTAATTATCTTTACATATAAAAATCTTCTGTGCGTGTGTATATGACTAAACTCCTCCTAAGCGGCTGGACCGATTTTGATCAAATTTTTTGTGTCTGTTCCAGTGGATTTCAGAATGGTTTAGATTCACAATTTTTTTTTTGGTCCGATATCGCAATTAGTTAAAAAGATATTAATTAAAAACATTAAAAACATTCAACTTAATATTCACCTGCATTGTTGTAACAACGTAATTGTTATAAAAAAATTATGCAAGTTGGCGTCGAAAATCGATTTTCAGCCAAACCGGGTCTTCATTGTTACAAAAATGCAGAGGAATTATCCTTTTTAGCGTTTTTAATTAATAACTTTTCAAATAATCTTTATATATGTAATTCTTCTGTGCGTGTGATTAAACTCCTTTTAAACGGCTGGACCGATTTTGATGACATTTTTTTGTGCGGGTTCAAGTGGATTCGAGAATGATTTAGATTCACAATTCGGTCTAATATCACGCGCAATTAGTTAAAAAGATATTAATTAAAAACCCTAAAACGCATAATTGTTTTACCCCTGTGTGCTGTTTATTCTGCTAATGCGAGGTAAGAGAAAAAAAAAAGAAAGAGGGGAGAATTTTCCGATATTTTCGCCGTTTTTAAAATTGCAATTTAATTTTTCTATCAAAATCAGACCAAAAATAATTACAGAATCGGAAAGATTATTCATTTCGCCACGATACGTCATATATTTTTATATATGTAATTCTTCTGCGCGTGTGTATGTGACTGAACTCCTCCTAAGTGGCTGGACCGATTTGGATGATATTTTTTGTGTGGGTTCAAGTGGATTCGAGAATGATTTAGATTCACAATTCGGTCCTATACCGCACTTAGTTAAAAATGCGCCAAAATTATGTAAGGGCCCGCGATTGTTCATAAAAAAAATCATGGACAATATTCTTGAGGCCACTATTTTGAGCGGCAAACTTCAAGGTGAAGTTGTACTTCTACCACAGATACCAATGATTCTTTCAGACTCACCTACCCATTCAAATGTTTGCAATTTCCAATTCGTTTGGCATTAACTATGACCATTAATAAGTCACAAGGTCAAACAATGACAATTTATGGCTTAGATTTAGAAAACCCTTGCTTTTTTCACAGGTCAATTATTTGTTGCATGCCCGAGGTTTGGAAAACCATCTCATTTGTTTGTTTATGCCCGTCAAGGATTAATGAAAAACATTGTACATTCAATAGCATTACGATAAATGTATTATTTGTGCATTAAAAAATATACCTGTTATGAAAATAGCTTGAATGTTATATCTTTTTTTTACCCTTTAATCAAAACAAGTTTAAGTTTCTATTCAGAATAGGTTCTATATTCAACTTAGTTCGTAGTAAATACATACCCCACACAATGGATAGATCTAATTGTGGTAACTGTACATGTGATGATGTCAGGTATTGTAATAACTTTCTTTATAAAAAAGTTTATCAAAACGGTCCAGATTGTTGCAACTTATTCAAAAAAGTTTGAAATGTTCGGATTTAAGACGTTTGTACAGGACAGCGTCTGTCGGGACCGCTAGTTGCTTATAACAATTGGACTATTTTCTGCTGCTTCTGCACGTGTGTAAAATGATAAATGCACATAAAGACAGCGTAATAGATTATTTGATGTACGTATAATGATATTGAAATCACGAGATTTTTAACTACATTTGATACATTACTATTATTAGGACACATGTTAAAAAATATTTTATAAAATAATATTTAATTTAGTTCAATCTAATTTTAACCTCATTCTATAAATTAACATTTCCTCGGAGTTACATAATTAATAAAATTTACTTTAAAAAATAATTTTAATTGGCAAATGAGCATGAAAATATTCGAAATAGTAGAAGTATTATAGGGTAACCCCAAGTCTTGCCCTGATTATAGATATTCATTACAAAATAACCACTTAATGTAATATCGTAACTTTTGTATCGTATTTTCATTTTTGTATTTGTCAATTTTACTAGTTTTATTGTGCCCTTATATCCAAAATCGTCAGACCCACTTTTCTTAGCAACCAAAGTCGTCAGACCCACTTGACGCATCAGCAACAACTCCCACGTTCTTCATAAAAATATCTCGTTCGTTCGTCTATCCACCGACTAACTGGTGGGGAGTACTGTAGTGGTATCTAAATTAGTCAGTAACAGCCTCCGGACAGAGGTGATCACTTTAGTCTAGTGGTCATGTTACTTGGCTACGAACCCAAGCTTCGCGGGTATTGTCCTCGGATTCGCCGCCACAGCACGAATGCTCTTTCAAGAATGACTCGGGGGAACATCTATAAGAAAGACATTTTTTGAGTACTATGAGAATCGAAGTCAACTCATATAGGTATTTTAACAAAATTAAAAGCTTTGGATCCTTCAATAAAACCTCTTCTTTCATTTTAAATTGGACAAGTAACCAACGTTTAAAGCGAGACAGCCCACTTAATTACATGTGTAAACATGGTTTTATTGATTTCAATGTTGACACATCTACACCTTTTAGCTGCATCACACCTATTGATTCTTTTAATCATGTTGAATTCCGGAAGGAATTATTGACAAGTACTCCCAAGCATAGCAGCCATCCGGAATTACTCAGACAACTGGCACTTGAAGTAATAAATGACATACCCGATCAAGCCTTGATTATTTACACAGATGGTAGTCGTTCGGATACGGGTAGATCAGGGAGTGGTATTTTTAGTAACACTCCTGGAAACGATGCTAAAATCAGCATCAGGAATCCTGACCACTCTTCCTTCTTCAGATCGGAACTCATGGCTATTAGTGGTGCTCTCAACTCTTATAAGGACAGTATCTGGATCCTGACAGACAGCAAAAGCTCCATCCAATATTTGAAAAATTGGCTAAAAATTATGGACAGTACTGGTTTAGATATTTTATCCAAATTAGTTAGGCTTGGTCAGAGGAAAAAAACAAGTATGTCTCCAGAGGATTCCATCACATGTGGGGGTGCCTGGGAACGAAGCTGCTGATGAGCTGGCTGGTAGGGGATGTGATTTCCTAACCCCAGTTCCACTGTCTTAACCCATTCGGAAATTCATTCCTTCCAAAAAAATATAATGAATTTGACTTGGCGAAACCCTCCTGCTCACCACTGGTACGCAGCTAAGAGTCCTGGCCTATCTATACAGTGCAGGAGTTCCAGGGCTCATCAGACAGCCGCTTTAGAAGCGGTCACCTGCGTAGTATGACTTTTGTGCAAGGGGTAAAGTCTTTCTTTACCTGTTCCTGCTCTTTCCTTGCTTCTCCTGCTCATCTTCTGGACTGCTGGGGCATTTCCCTGTGACAGTTGTATGAAGAGCAAGGCTTTGTGTGCGAGACTATTACGCGGAAATATCAGGCTTGTAGGCTTTCCTGCTCCAAGGTGATTAGAAACAACAACAAAAAACAATTTTTTACTGAAAGGGCGTCGATTCAAGAGAAATCCCAATGAGAGTTTGGTTCTACGAAATGAAATCGCCCATTAATGTGCGGTGTACATTTCGACGTTGTTATGTTGTCTTTTGGTGCAGAATCAATAAAGTGATGGTATGAAATGCTAAAACCAAAACACAGGCAGCATTAAGGCTCTTCCTAGAAATAGCAGGCTGAGTGTGAGTGAAGCAATTGTTGAACTTAGGTGGGAGCTGGAATAACATTTAGACATTCTCCGAGGTACCAAGGGGCACACTTTGAAATTCACTGAGTTTAATGGTTTTATAAAAAAAATTCAAAGAAAAACTTACAATATATATCGAAAAAAGCATATGTCTAATTATAATAGCTTGAGCGTAATAAATATCTAAAATGATGGCAAAACTTTTGATTCACTCAATATTTATAAGCGCATAAATATACTTAATAACAAGTAATACAAAAAAAATTAAGTCAATTTCTACTTAGGTCAACAAAGAAAATTTTTATTTTATTTACTTATTATTAAATAGTTATAATTTATGTAAATATGTATATCCATACGACAGAATCACAACATTAAGTGACCAAATAGAAAGCGATTTTCCTTGCAATTTTCCATTTTCCTTTCTATACATTGTGTTGGACTATTTTTTTTGTTACTATTTATTCATTAATTAAATTTAATTATTCTAAAAAATAATATAGTAAAAAAAAAAAGAAATCACATTCTCAGAAATTAGGCCATCCTAGGTGGGATTCGAATCCATGACCTTTGGAGTATAAGTCTAACGCGCTATCCATTGCGCTACAGGGACACAACGAACTATTTCCTTTCTATGTATGCTGTTGGACTATTATTTTTGTTTGTTATTATTTATTCATTTTTTAATTTATTTAATTAATGAATTAATCTTTGAAAAACTGTATTAACATCAAGTGTCCTCCGCTACAGGTTTATAAAAATATTTTTTAACTTGAATGGATGAATAGAAAGTATTTTATTAACGATTGAAAATTTGAACAAGATACAGTAATTTTACATTTAAAGTTCAGCTCTTAGACAATGAAGAACTTTCAACTTAAGAAATTTTACATGGTAGTTCCAATTTCACTGAAAACTACGATCTTGTGACCGGCATTGCTTCTGTCAAGTCATGGTTTCGAACTGAAATTTCCTAATAATTAGTTTTACCAATAATAAATATATTAATAAAAAATTTCTGTAAGCTTACGATTCTGAATTACACTCAATACTCTTGAAAAACCAAATCCATAATAGATACCAATTTTACCAATAACATATTAATAAAAAATTTCTGTAAGCTTACGATTCTGAGTTACAATTCTATTGAAAAACAAAATCCATAATCAAAATTAATGTATTTAAAAAAAACTAAAATTAAATACTATAGAATTAATTGTAAGAAAATATTTGAAGAAACGTTGATTACATTACTAACAATGAGTTAAAGTACCTTTTTTTTAATAATATTATATAAAATTTTACATTCGTTTTTCTAATAATAACGATTATTTGACTTATTATTTCCTTAAGTCACGCGTAAAATTAAAATTTTTGCGTAAACATATTTTTGTTCAACATGTTTTGTAACAATACATTTTCGTCTCGATAAAGTGAAATTTTTTTATTAACTACGAATCTATTAAAAGTACACACTAATCTCTTTTTTTTATTTGTGACACTTAGTATACATTTTTGAATACATTATTATTATTAGGTAACATTTTCAAGTCGCTAAAATTTGAGCCGACTTCCTTTAAAAAACACCGTTAGAATAAGGTTACGCTTTTTTTTAAAAAAAAAAACCCACCAAGATTTTCTAATTATAAGTGATAATTTAATTTATTTATTTGCATGTAATAATTCAACACATTCAATAGAATTTGATTTATCTTTTTCGATTTCAAAAAAGGTGTGCTGCAATTTTGTCTCCAGTTTTATTCAAACCGAAAGAGGTCAGAATTAATTTTACGTTTTGAAGCTCAATCCATCTCTTATTTGTTTTTATTTTTCCGAGTCGAATGCACTAAAAATATGAAAAATGCAACCCAATTCTACTGTTTTGTTATCAGTCGGGTACAATGCATTATCCCGGTATGTGAAGTTTTCGTTTGATTATCAACCGGAATAGCGTTTGTTATTTTTTTCCCGCCATTTTTCCAAAATGGAATCTAGTTTCTAAAAAAGAAAATTTAAATTTCCGCTTTATCCACATTTTATTTTATATTTTATAAACTATTTCTTTCCCGTGTATATAAATATGTATGAATCTTTCATTGGGATCTTCTATTAATCATTTTTTGTGGTTAATCTTTATTAATAATTCATTTAAACTTGCTGAGTATTTTTTAAATGAAATTCTTAGGCAAAATAAACAATGGAATTATTAAATTTGACTCGATTATTAATGGTACGTAACAATACGTCGTTTGAAGTCAACACCCATTAAACAATATCCGTCCATTTGGAATTCTTTTTTTATTAAGGTTTAATTTGATTGTTATATTAACAAAATATACTAGGTGGAGTTTAAAATAGTTTTTGCTTCTTCATTTATTTCAGCATTTTTTGGATTTTTGCATAATGATAGAATTTTCGCTTCATAAAAATTGCATTAAGTATTTCTAAGCAACAAATTTTTTTTTAAAAAAAAAAGAAGTTTATTGTATACACAGAAAAAGATTTATTTAAAAATGTAACAGGTATTTAACAATTATTTCATTTCCAAGATAGATAGAAATTTTGGAGCATTTATATGCATATACCTCCCACCGCCCAAAAATATATAATGTTCTAATAATAATCTGAATGCTATGATTTTATTTTAAAAATTAACTGATGAAACCGCTGGAACAATAAAAACAACTTGTAATGCTAAAATAATAAGGCGTGTTCAGTTCAAATTTTAAAACAATTTAGATACATATGCTATTAAATAAATACAAATTATAAAAATAAAACTCATCGAAAATAAATCAGTAATAGGTAGGGTTTTCTTTTGTTCAAATCATTTTATTTAAAAAAAGCATTCATTGTAAGTTGCATTAATAATAAACACTATTATTTCTCTACGCCAAGTTATTGAAATTTGTATGTTTACTTCTATTTAAAAAAAGCAAGTAATCAACTATTCATTTTTTTTATTTATTAAAAAAATAGTTTGCCTTCACATTTATAAATAGATAACATATTATTTATTAATGATATAGAACCAGTATATAATAACCAAAAGAAAATTAAAGCTTTATAACATCTTCTAAATTTGAAAAGTAGAGGAAATATTTAATCATAAGAATTTTAATTTTAAATCAAATAATTGATGTGAATGCTTTTCAGGGTTATAAAAACTTTTCAAAGCTTTCCAAATTATATATGTATATATATATATATATATATAAAACTACAATAAATTCTATTAAAAACTCTTTAAAAAATCCAAATGATTCATATCCTATTATAATTTCATTTGTTTCTATCAAAATATATTAACGAATAAACCTTAATTAATGTGATATATATAACTAAAAACAAGCAGTATTAAACCAATATTCATGAAATTGACGAAGCTAAGTAAATAGATGTAAATAGCTATTTTATTTTTATTAGTTTAATTCAAAAATAATTCTTGTTGAATAATATTTGAGCTTTATATTCTATTGTTTTATTTTCATATTCATTAGCTATAATTTACTCATATTTAAGGAGTTTTTTTAGCACAAGGTGCTTTAAAAATTTACCTTTTCACTATCGACGAAGATTGGCTCCTTAAAACTATATTCAGCCCTACAACCTTAGCCCTAAGTCTAAGAATTTGGCTATTGGGTTGTCAGGAAAGTTCATGTCAATTTTCGGTCTATGGCATAAGGACAAGTCTGAATGCATTAACATGGTTTTTAAGAAATGGTATGTGAACAAATTCTAAAAAAAAACGATACTTCAAGCATATTTAGAATAAAGTTTGGTTACGGTATGTTACTTGTTAGTTTTATTCCCTTTGGATACGCAAGCAAATAAAGTACATTATAGGCCTTTAATATTTTCCTTTTACCTGAAAGGCAAGAAGTCCAACTCCACTCAAGAGCAGGGACATCTTAAGGCTTTTGCCAACTGGGGCCCAGGGCCTCGTTTCGTTCCCGACTCTGTCTTACTAAGATCATGATCTGGATAATTTTAATGGTCCAATACTATTCCCATACATATTCTCCAAAAAACCAGAGAATTTCAAACTGCATGTCAACTGGAAAAAATGGCAAGACTATATGATGACCGTTGTCCATTTCCAGGGCTAGGTCTAACACCATAAATAATCCTACAACTTATTTAGTCGAAATGCGGCCATCGGTAGTATAGGTTTGTGCCTAGATATTTGAGAATGTCAGTCGGGCACATTTATTTGTTTCAAATTACCTTTTATTTGATAATGCACGATATATACTGTCTACTTTTAAAGATCTCAAGCAGGGCATACTTTTTCATAGGGGCTCAGGGCCTCAAAATTTTTTTTCTGGACCCATAGCCTCAAAGAGTCTTAAGACGTCCCTGCACAAGCGGCAAAACTAAATATGGCGTTGCTTGTATCAAAAGTGCTTGTAAGTGATTTGTTTGGTTTAAAGTTGAAAATTTAAAGCTTTAAAATCATGAATGTCTGGGCCCTCCACCACAGATGAAGATCTCTGGTGGTCGAAAATAATATTTAAAAATATCAAAATCTAACATCCATAAGCATTTTGTGAAGTTGGACCATATAAACCCTTTTGATGTACAGGATTTCCACGGTTATTTGGAAAAGAATCCGATCGATCTCATTTACATTTGCGGCTCACTCTATAAACGCAACCGGGAAACGCCATTTTTGAAACAAGAAGTGACGGAGGATGAAAAATGGATCATTTATAATCATGTTGAGAGGGAAAAGGTTTTAAAGAAAGGGGAATGTGAACCACCTTTAACCATCCCAAGAGGTGGTATTCATCCGAAGAAGGTCATGCCCTGTGTCTGGTGGGATTGGAAAGGAGTCCTACACAGTGAGTTTTGTAAACAACAAGACGATAAATTTAGAAAAGTATTGATTCCAATCCAGTGCCGGTTTATCCATTGGGATCTTGGGGTCCGGGACCCGGAGGGGCCTAGAAGAACCCAGATTAGCTGGACTAAACCAGATTTTCTGGTTATAAATTACGATCCTCCAGTACCAAGAGACCAAGATACTGTAGACCTTCTGCGCCCAGGGCCCGAAATGAGCTTAAATCGGCACTGTTCCAATTAGAGAAATTAAAGGCATCGAACAAAAACGTCCAGATATAGTGAATTGGAACGACGTCGTGTTTCGTCAGGATAATGCGGGGCTTCAAGTGTTTTTGACAACTTGACAAAAGTTCGGTTGAGATATTCTACCCCATCCACCTTTCTCCTTATTTTGATGATTATCAAATTACCTTAATGGATAAGACTGGTCTCTGGTTGGGATAAAAAACCATGTAGAAAAATTATTAGCCGAAAAAATTGAGAGGCTCTGGAAGGGTATAATTTTTCAGTTGCCTAAAAGATGGAAAAAGGTTGTGGGACAAAATGGCACCCCCCTCTATCATAAAATAAATATACACAAAATTAAAATGTGCTGTATTTAAATTTTCTTTTAAAATCAGCGCGAACTTTCCAGGATAACCCAAGATTATAGAACTATGTGTTGATTCTTTTCTTTTGTGTATTGATTAATTTTTGATTTACGTCACACTCTGAAGCAACAGGAAGGCTATTGGAGACGGGCCTCGTATTTTTGAACCGTAGTCAAGTGACGAGGAATACATTGGATCGTTAGACACTTGTTCATTTTACTCAATCCAGGTAACGTCTTGCATCATTTAATCACATTCAATACTTCATGCTCATCTTTATAATTTCCTATGTTTACTAATATGACGCACTGCTTCCTTATTAACCTTTCAACAATTATCTATGCTTTGCAAAGAATTCAAAACTATACCCACGGTTTTACAGACAGTGCCTGAAAGTCAAGAAATTTCTCATTGATTTTCAGTAACATTTTCCTCCGTGATATTTAAGTTGATGATGTCGTTAATTCCCAAGCATCACCGACGCTGTCACGTTTTCCCAAAAGAAAGAAAATCATAACAGCCTGCTTTCACAAATTGTTCAGCAAATTTAGGCCCTTAATTACTGGAATAAAAAGGCGATTTTTTTTAAAAATAAAAATTGTTTAAACTTTTGATAATTATCTTCCTCTTCAGTGTATCCACTCTCAGATAATCAAGAATTTACAGTATGGTAAAAAATATTCCTGCTTCATGTACATATTATATTGTCACATAGAATTTGGCATATGTATTGGTAAATATAAACAAAAGTATATACCGTAAAATCCGGCGTATAACGCGCACCGGTGTATATATATATAAAGCGCAGCTATAATTTCAAGCTGATTTTTTTAATTTTTAGGTATGTTCGCCGTATAACGCACCCCCCCCCTTTTTAACAAAGAAATCTGAAATATTAGTATACATTTCTTTTATGCTTTGAAATCATTTATTTGAGGTATTGTCCTAAACTTTTGAAAAAAAAAATTGTATGCTTCTAGAACTACAACTCTTTTAGTTCGTAAGGCAAGTCGTTTCTTTTAAATAAACATTGTTTCGATACATGTAGAAGAAAAGTTTTTTTTTATGTTCATATCTTTTGCTATTTTTAAAGCTATCATTTTTATACTCGGTGTATGACGCGTACCCTTAAGTTTCGGTCTTACTTTTTGTGTTCAAAGTCCGCGTTATACGCCGGATTTTACGGTATATGCATGACCAGTAGCGCACACAGGAGTTTTCCAGGATCGAAAGTCCTATTCTCGTATCATGCTCCAATACGTCGCCCAACATATTCTTTTGATTTTGTCGATTTTCGGGAACAAAAAACAGTAAAATGTTAATTAAAGAATGAATAATTAACACTAATAAAATTAATTATTAATAACCAATACTTAATTAAATTTTACGTACTATGTATATTGGATTATAATCAGAAGAAAAATCAGGGGCTTTGGATGGGGGAGGCCATACCAAGGACCCCCTTGTATGCGCCTCTGTGCGTTGCATTTATCTCGAATTATCTCGAAGGAATAATTTTAAATTGAAGTATGACTTAATTTGTTGAATTTAAACTTCTGGAAACTCTATTATTGAAATGTGGTCGCATAGTCGTGATAAATGAAACAGCTCTCTCTGTTATGCATTTTAATTGAAGAAGACGTCAAAAACTAGTAACGAGACACTCAAGGAAAGCTTACAAAAGCTCACGGAGCTTACGGGAAAAAAATCGTTCTTCACCTTCTTTCCAAAGATTCATTACCAGAAGTTCTCAAAGTTCTTTACTCATCTGATTTCCAAGTTTTAACGCCTCGATTGGTTAGATTTAGTGGATAATGCCAGGGGCGGCTCTAGGGCCGGACAATCCAGACCCTTGCCCGGGGCGGCAAATTTTAAGGGTGGCATTTAGATCGAATTTGATTATATATATATATATATATATATATATATATATATATATTGTTACAAAGAATTTCATATCTTTTCTGAAATATTATTGAGTGGGAATTTGGTATTGCATTTAACATATCTTATTTTTTTATTTTGTACTCTGTATATTTAATGACAATTTTCTTTTGTTTTTAAGCTTGAAGTGTTTGAGTCGGGAGTATATGTTAAAGCATGAAATATATATATGTTTGCACATCTTTCACTTGTAAATTTCTCCCCATCCCGGAGTGAGGTCACAATGGACATTCCTTTCACCCTTACGATGTCCGATGTGAGTTATTCAAAAGAGGACAAGGGTAATAAGAGGTTGTTCTGATAGATAGAGAGATATAGGAGATGTTTTTAGCCCTGAGTGTAGTTACTATAGTTTAAAATAAACGCTTGTGGTCCTCACCATCAGTAGACTACTTTTCGAAGAAATTGGCCGCTGAAATTGATGATTCCTTCTCTTATATTTCACTTTTGTTTGTTATAATAACAAGTAATTATATCCTTAATTTCGAATTGTCTTGAATCTCTTCAGACTTAAAATAATATATTTATATGTATATAGAGAGGGAGAGGCGACATTGTGAAGAGATGGGCGGCATTTTCCATTTTTGTTCGGGGTGGCAAAACTGCTAGAGCCGGCCTTGCTAATGCAATATGGCATACTCTCATCATGAAATGTGAAGACACGGCTTTTTTAGGAGCTAAAGTTGCAGTTAAAACTGTATCTTCCATTAAGTGCGTAAATAAAACGAATTTCGTATCACACGAAGTGTCTTGGAAGATTCAGGAACTTTGAACTAAAGAAAATCCCTCTCAAGAAAATTAAAAGAGAATTATTGTGTGTGTATGTGTGTGCGTAAAGTCTTTTTGGCGAGCCTTCCTGCTTCAAATCAGTCCCAGGACAATATTTACTGGAATGAAGTTCCAACAAAAAACGGTCGGTCCATAACTCTCTGCTGTTAATGCGCGTGGGCCTATTGACAACTGTTCAGAGGAATCCTACGCTTTTGGGGAGAAAAATAAGGAAGTGGAGAAGAAAAAAATGTAAAAAATGAAGAATAAAGGTGAATGAGAAGAATGCGAGTCCCGCAGAAGGGGAAGGACCGAACACAGGGAACTGAAAAGAAGTCACTGTGAAGAGGGGCGGGAGAGCAGGAAATTGAGGAATGCAGAGACCTGCTGAGAGAGACTTTCAGAATGCAGGTAAAGTGGCCTTATCGCTGGGGGTAACTTCTCCATTGAAAAAATACTTGGAAGGGGGAAAAAATAGAAGAGTGGTTGGAAGAAAATAAGAGGGGAAATGCATTGGTAGGTCTCCAGCGGGTTTTGTTGTGGAATGCTTTTTGGAGGATAGCGGCTTCTCATTGTTTTGCTTTGATTCGTTTTACTCCAGAGCCCCGGTTGATTTGTAACGACGAATGTAATCACGCCAATTTCAATCTTTCCCATGGGATCGAAAGATAGTGTCTGGCGAACTGGATCTAAACACAAGGTCATCGTCAATGGCATTTTTTTGAGATAATACAGACGTGTCCGGCCGACTTAATTAAATTTACGGCGTAGAAATATATTTGGATATTTCAACCGTTTAATGAGCTACTCTTAAATAGTTTGTCAACAGGCTTTTTTAATCGATTGTAAAATGTATGTTGAAACCGCAATATTATATCTAAGGTATTCTTATCGTTGTTACGTATTTTACTCTCAAAGATAAATTAAGTACTGTTATAAATACCTATTAACAAAGTAAATTAAGGCTAAATTACTCACGATGGTATATTTTTCTATATAATGGTCTCTCTAAGATCTAATAAAACCATATCCTTGCTGAATATTGAGAAATGAAAATTCTTGTTTAAACTTCAAAATATTTGTTATAGAATTGAAGTAACGTTTTTATGGGTCTTTATAAGGATTGTGAAATAATACATCTTGCTTGAATTTTGAAATAAAAATATGACTGTATTCGCTTGCTTTTATTTTCTCCTGAAAGTTCATGATTACAGAAGCTACATTTATGCAAATGGGCAATTTGAAATGCCTCCTCTTCAATAAACAGTGTTTTTTTTTAAAAAATTAGATACGAATGCTGTACATGAAAGTGAGCATGTAATAGAATGAGAAGTACAGGGTAAGATTTCTAAAATAGATTTTCACAATTCTTACAACACTTTTTAGCTTGTTTCACCTATTCACGATATCATGGAATATTTTCTTTTCATTTAACCCTGCGCATTTAATGTTTAACGTAGAAATTCTTCTAATACTACTTACATTGTATTTTTTCTTCAATATAATCATCTCTTCGACCCTAAATGCTTTAAACACTATTCTAAACGTGCCAACAAAAACAATAGATAGCATTAAAACTTTAACTTGATTAAAATGAAAAGAAAAATTGAATTGTTTAAGTATATTTTGACTATTTTTGAAATGATGGTATAAAACTTTACGGTAACGGTTCTTCGATTAGTTTTATCCCCTTGCATCCACAATGATGTCAAATGAAGCTAATTTTATCTCTTTTGGGCCATTAAAAAATATTTCTTGCAGTTAAGTAAGAGTTTCAGTGGAAAAGAATATACACCGTATTTTATCGAATCTAAGCCACACTTTTTTTGGAATGCTATTAGTCCTGAAAATTGGGTACGGCTTAGAATCGAAGACGGAAATATTCGTTAGATGGAAGAAATTAGACATATACTGACTTAGACATATCTAATTACAGGTTCATGTGTGTATTCAAAAAGTCTTCAATATACTGGTAAAATAAATTATTTACCTCTTATTAGTTTTTATTAAAAAATTTTTAATTTCGTAAATATTGAATATTAATAAAACTTTTTACCCTATTTTTTATTTTTCCACAAAAAAAACGTAGAGAATTAAGGTGCGGCTTAGATTCTAATAAATACCCTTTATACAGTGAAAATCGTTTTATATACGAAACTGAGGAGTACTGAAATATTTTTTCGTGTTAAGCGATATTGCAAAGAAAAAAAACATATATTCAGCAAAAATAAGTCTATTAGAGTACATTTTATTTAGCTTAATTTGTATTGAATATATGCATGTATTTAATAAAAGTAAACGAAACAAAAACATTCAATGAGCTTAATGGAATTTAATACAAAATTTTCATGTTTTTTGAAAAACAAAACATTTATTGAGTTTTTGAAAAATAATACAGTTCTTTTTTGCATTGTATTTTTTAGCATCAAATTGTTCAATGTCGTCCATTTTTTTTATTTATCTCCTCATTGGAATGTACGTCTAAATAACTGCGCATACTTTTTATGATATTCTTTATTTCGAATGACGTCAGAAACGCGGAGCAGCATTATTCATTTCATTTTCATCGCCGGAATCTACATCAATGATAATTTTTGAGACTTACACCAAAATGTCTTTGCCATAATTGGAGCTGTACACACATTATCATCATCTACTGCAGTGAATTCTTCCGATTATAGAGTAGGACAGTCCAATAATACAGAAACTTTCTCAAACATTTTATTAAGTGTCGGCTCAGTTTTAAATGTCCTTCTTCATCTTTTCGTGCTAAGCGATATTTGTTCCGTGTTAAGAGAAAAAGTATGTGTGCTTATGACCACACGATAGAAGTGAAAACTTCAAATTTTGTAATGTTACTTCTGGGATTAGTTCGGTGAGTTAAAAACAAGGAGATATTAGTATTGCCATATAAAATTATTCATTCTTATGTCTGTACTCATAAAGTAATATTTTTTGCACAATATACAAATATTTGTAACTTAATTGTATTCTAGGAAGGAAACAATACAGGTTTATGGTAGCTGAATTAGGTAATAATTAAAATTATTTAAATATCTAAAAAAAAAAACTCCGTTAAGCATTTTTCCGTACTTCGTTATGCTTTCATTTGGCTCATTTGACATAATTAAATTGAATTTTGATTTTAAAAAAATCAACTAAAGGTTTTGTGACGTCTTACGCGTCTTTTCTTTAACAAGTCTTTTGGGTTCTTTGGGCCAGAATTAATGGCAACTCTTTTCCAACCAAATCCAAGAAACGAGAAGTGAAGAGATGCAAATAATATAGGATAAATATAGGATCTTAGAGTAAACGTGATGGCAATGTAATGGCAATGTAAAGGAATGTTAGACAATTGACGTGCGTTGTGGCAGTTGATGAGTATTGAAGTTCGTCGTTCAAGATTTAAGTTCTACGTGTCGTGGATAAACATATTGGTGATCGATTAGAAGTTAAACGTCAAGCTACATACCTTTGTAGATAAAGACAAGTTTATTACAGAATAATATAAGGTAGGATTGATTACTTATTAGTATATTTGAAGATTAGGCGGTTGGATTATTGAAATTGGTCTGAATTATATTGTGTGTTGCGTATTGCGTCATCGTAGATTCTCTCATATTAATTATTAATATTATATTTGTTCAAAGTTTAAGTTGAATATCTTAATAAAGTCATATTAAGATAATGTTTGATCCTAGTTCTTTCGTTAACCCTACACCTCTAGCTCACGCTGATGCTTCCAGGGATGTACTTCCAAGGGGAGGTACATCACAGTTTTGATTTATCTTTTGAAGAATCTACATTAAAATCCCCACTTAAAATCATAGGTAATTTGTTCAGAAGAGCCGTAGGCAACTAAATTTTTGTGAATGAATTCGATAATTTTTCTCTACACTCTGATTAGGTAAAATATAAATAGCAACCATTAAAATTATTTGTCCATTTTCTCTGTTCTACATTTCGCTGCACAAATTTCTTCAATACGTTACTGATTAAAACCAAATGATTCTGTAGTATTTGATGATACATCCATTCACTATGCAGTATAAAAATGAAATATGAGGAAGTACGTGCACATTGAATAATACACGAATCTCGATAATTGAATATTTAAATAAACAAAACAGGAAAATATAAATGCAAACATTAATTTAATTGACCTTAAAAATTTCTTCATTTTTCGATTATCCTTCTCCGTTAAAATTTTTTCACCGCGCTATTTTGAATAATTAGTGATATATTTGAATATTAATTTTCAATTTGAATTTGCTTTGAAAAATTATTTAAGCAATAATTATTAAGCATAATTATTTAAGCATGTATGCCAGAATGTAATGAATATTTTTTAAAAAATATGAAAATGTAGGTGCGTTACAGTTTACAGTAGATGAATGAAACGAATGCAAGACATTCCACAATTCATGTAGTTCCATGTATGCTTCCGTTAAGCTTGTAAAGTAAGAAAATTGGCAATCAACTTTAAGATATTTTGACTCGAATCTTTTCGATAGTAACAAATTAAATATAAAATGTTGCGTTGAAATGATTTTCATAACAATATCTGTGGACAATTTTAAACCACCTTTATCTCATATAATTTGTCGCTTCGGCATTTTCATGCAATAATATAAATATCGTATCTTTCTTTATGGTTATTCCTATTGATCTATCCTGAGTAATAAATGCACACAGGAACATAAACTAACTATATAAGCATACAAGAGGGAAGGGTGAGTACCCTGGGGAAAACGTCCATCCTTTAGTCACGTGATTTCTTTTTAGGGGTGTGCGACCTTGCCCAAACACGATTTCCGACTAAAGACGAAAAAATCCGAATGAGCGTTACACACGCGGACATGACGTTCATTCAAGTTCACTATTCAGCAAAACACGCCTAAAGAAGTTATTTCAAAAATGCATAAAAATACATCGTAGTTTATCCTGACCGTTGTATTATTTCGTGTTAACCGATATTTCGTCTTAAGCGTTTTCGCGTTAGACGTATTTTACTGTATGTATATCGAAGATTCTTTCGAATACATAGATATTTTTAGCCCAAACTCCCCCTCTCCACATTTTTTTTATTTTGAAAAAAGAAGATTATTTAAGCGCAAGCACAACTCTATACTCTTCTTCTTTCAATGAAAAAATTCAGTTTTTAAACCATTTTTGAATGGAAAACCAATAGCTTCCTCCCTTAGAAAGAAAATACCTGTTATCCCCAGATAAAAGGCAGCGAAAGAGCAATGCGAAGCGACGACAATTCCTTGGGGGAGATGACAAGCGATCTATGTTGGAGGAAACGTGTGCTCTTCCACTTACCTTGACTGGCGAGTAGGTGTGGCCAGGAGAGGGTTGTTGGAGGAAGAGGTTAAGGTCCACATCGTGCACTGGATGGACAAACGGTTTATACCCCCGCCGCGTGACGTAAGCGCGGGTGAAAGGACTCTCGTCTGCCCTTTGTTCGATCAATGAACACTGGGCGAATAATTGGTGAAATTCCGAGATATTTTAAAAATTATCCTTTTCTAGCACTGATAAGGTGTTCTGCTAAAATTTTCATACCCCCCTTTTGCTTCTGTCGCACCATATTTGGTACACTTGAACTGAACTCTTCTCTCCAACGCATTCCCTTCGTCAATTTATATTCGAAGCGTTCAGTATAAAACATTTCCTTGTCTTAGAATCTCCTTTATGAAACCCGAGGATTTTTATATATATTCTAGGTTCCAGTAATTGAACTTAATTTTAATTTTGATGTTTGAGAAAAAGCTTCGAAATAGCTGACGGATTTTTTTTTTTTTTTAGTAGACGAAAGGAGCATGTTTCTGATGCGTAAAAAAGATGCAGGTGTTTTTGTGTGTGATTCGTTTTAAAATTTATTTTTGTCCAGTTTTATTTTCGTTGACAAAAAATTTTTTAATTTGCTAAAACTTTTACTCTTTGTAATTTGTGAATTTATTAGTAGAAATCGGTTCGGAAAGCTTTGTAAATTTACTATTACATTTCATTTGATTTTTTGACACTTAATAATGCTATAAATATAACAGGTGTGAAATGGCTTGGCGCTTCGTTTCGTTTGTTGACGGACTTTTCGCCATTTCATTTAAATATCAAACAAAATTCGAAAAATGTCTAAGGGGAAAAATATAGAAGATAATTTCAGTCATAGTATATTAGTGAAAAATTATGCTTATCTCTCAGGATATCTTTTAGTATCATTATATACTTCTTTCTTCTATAATGTATAGCTAGTTTCTATTATTTTATAAGATCATTTAATTAATGTGTAATATAGAGTTTCTATTTTAATAATATCTTTTATTGCTGTGTTATAACTGTTATTCATGCACTGTAACATTATTTTATGGAAAAAAAAGAGAGAAAGTTTACTCCAAAATGGTAAACAAAATAATAAAGATAAAAAATTCTGTACCAAAGTCTTAATAAAATAATTTAAGCGATTGCGCGTGTATGCGTGGACGTGTGTGTAATAATTCATCATTTAAATTTTTTCTCGAAGGGTTTTATTTAATTATGATGGCCTTGAGCTCTCCAAGACTTCGCAAAATAGTTAATTTCTTAGTTTATCCACCTAACGGGCAATCAATATATTTTTAATCGCAACTTTATCCCCGCTAAAACTACAAAGTTCGTACTTTTCAAACCATGATGCAATATTGCATCATCCACGTTTTCTGACCAATCACGGTATTCATTAACAGAAATTATACAATTATCAAAGCTTCTGGTTCAGAAAGCTATAAAATCTAAGATCTATGAAGCGAAAAAGGAACAACCTTGTCCCTCGTCTTTTTTGTATTGTGTTTCATTTTGTCATTTTATGAGTGAAAAACAAATTGTTAAACTAAATTAAAATACCAAAAAATGTTTCCTCATCTTTTCAATGACCGCCACCAAAAGTATATATAGTCTTCTGCATGTGTGCACATTTCATAAATTACAAAAACTATGAAAGGTGTTTTTTTATTACAAGCTCATGGTATAGATCTACTTAAACTTAATCATTTTCATGTATAAAAAATGATATGGATACACTTAAACTCTTTTTCTGCTTTCAAGAAATCGTATTCACTAATATTTAGATATGATTCTCCTTTTGCTTTTTCACTTCAGATGAGGTCATTGTTGTTATGATCACACATTGTTTAAAATCGGTAAACTTAATGATCAAAGAAACAGGAACTCTATGTACCAATTGGGATGGGTCAATATTTGAAAAGGGTGGCGTTTTCACAAACGCAAGGAAAATACGTCGATATATATATTTTTTGAATCGAATTAAATTATGTTTATTAAATAGAAACTGTAACAAAATAAAAAGTTCACAGAAAAGTAAATGATATATATATATATATATATATATATATATATATATATATATATATATATATCAGTATAATATATAGATTTCAATACATTTTCAAAAACAGGAATTATTTCAATAAAATATTATTATCTTAAAAGGAGTTTTGTAGCATTTTTCCATGGTTCTACCGGCATAAGGCCGAAGAAAAATAATTTAATTTTAACTTTTTGTGTATACTTATTGTGAACACACACTTGATAAATAATTAATTTTTTTCTCATGAAGCTAGTTTTCAAATCACTATCATTTTACTCACTTCAAGAACTTATATTTCATTTGATTAAGTATGTTATCGATACTTGGTGGTTTACTTAAACTTGCTTCTTCATGAAAGCTTTATCAATCACCTTTATTTTGTATTCCTGTTAGGTTATCTTCAAATAAGTTATTTTGAAGAATTTTCGATAGTTTTGAAAACATTTTATCTTTCAATGGATAAGAAATATTAATTTATATCTACAAAAAAACCAGTTTTTAAAAAATCTTTTCTATATTTAAAAAAGACGACATTTAGAATTTGGTTTAAAAAAAATTTCTGTTCGATTTGTTTTCTTTTACTCTACTGGATTTAATAAAGTTCATGAAAACAGAATGGTTCAAAAATATTCTATATTTCAAAAAGAATGGCTTTTTTACCCATCATGGGCTACACTATTCAATTAATTTTATGCTAATTGAGAGTGAGTGAGTGAGTGAATATTAACGTCGCACTGTTCTGCTACACGAGGGCTTTTTGGCGACGGACCTCGTAATTTGAACCTTGGTCAAGTGATGAGGATGACACCTGAGCTGACGCCCCCTCTCCTAACTACCACACCAACGGTAGGACGTTTGAGCTCTCGACAAATTTAACGTGCATCGCTTCCCTACACGGCGGGTATTCTAATAGAGAAATATAATCCCATCGGTAGAGAAACATTCCATTCACCCCTCTGTATTTTATTAATAATAAAATTTTGTTTCTAATAAAAATGTTTAAAAAAGTTTTTTAAAGAGTAATGTTTTATAGGTGTGTAATATACAGGGACACTTCAAGGAATGAAGCAACTAGCACAACTTCGGCTTCAAAGATCGAGATCCGAATAAATTTATTCGTCTAATGTAGTTCTCCTGGACATATTTTCCGAAAAACTGGGGATTTCGAACTATTTGCCAACAGGTAACAGTATAAGGCTGTATTATTATGTCATATCCGTGTCAAGGCCTACCAGAATACACCATCATTACTCATTTAGTCTGAAAAGGAACCAATCGGTTTGTGTTGTGAGTAAAGGATGTCATCGTTTGCAGGAGTATTTGACACCGTTTGCAGGAATATTTGACACCGTATGCAAGTGTTTCTCAAACTGTGTGGGGGGGCGTGATAACCCTACAAGAGGGGCGCAAGCATATTGAAAAATCGAAAACTAAAGATTGTTTTAAGGTTTATTAATTTACTGAGAAAGTAAACAAACAAAATACATTCTGACAGAATAAAAAAACAAAGTACACATTTACACTGATATAATACACTAATAAATATGTCAGTACTGTGGAATGAATTTTATAATTAATTTACCAATACTAAGTTAAGAAGTGTTTAATAATTAACTGTGACCCCACGGGCTTGTTATGAATAAAATTATATGCAAAAATTAACACTTATCTTGATAATTTGTACGGTTTATAACTAATCCCTTAAATGTTGATTAAAAATGACGCGATTCACTCCCACGGTTCAACGGTTAAATTCCATGGTTAAACGGTTAAATGCCACGGTTTAACACATAGGCAAGCGTATGTGATGTATTAGGGGGAGGGAGAAAAAAGGAATAAATAAGCAAATCCTCTGAAATAAGTAAGTCCTTCGCCAACACTGTCAAGGTCCTTTTATTGTATTCAAAATCCTTCAGAATAATATTATGGATGGCAGAGGACAGAAAGCTCGGACTTTGGAAAGACGTATATATACGTTCAGGGCAGTTAACACTTTGGCTAAGCGAGACGTTTATATACGACCGCGGTTCTTAAGAGGTTAAAGCCGTATTGTAGGTTTAGCGTCAAAATAATAGTATTTCGAGTTCAATACATTGTTTTTGTATGGAATGGAGGCGTGATGAAAATTATGATTAAATTTTGGGTCGCAAGTATAGAAAGTTTGAGAAGCACTGCCGTATGCTATAAATTGTGTACATAAAAAGGTCGCAGGAGGGGACCAAGGCTTTAAGAAGTTTTAAGAGACATCACTGGTAAAATATATATACTTCAACAGACTGTAAAAGTTTTCTTTAAATTTCCCTTTTGAGTTAATTTTTAATTTTTTAGGATGCGCGGCGTCATGATTGGGGTAGAAAATTGATCTAATAACCAATGAAAACTTGATTTTACGGAAGATCTTCATTTGGAAGAATGAAAGTAAAAAAAAAAGAGAAGAAATGTGTAAATCTTATATTCAACAGGGTCTAAAAATTCTAAAAATTCTCGAATGGAAGAGAAGTTGAAAGATTTATCATAGATTCACAGATATTAACCTTATCATCTCCCCAGGGAGTACCATAGAGCTCTGATTCTATCAAAGGATGTGGCCACACTAGCCGAATAATCATAATTGCTAACTCAGGGTTGGCGTTGCTGTAACCGAATCGTGGGCATGAATCTTCATTCTCTCTAATGGAGATCCTCTGTGTAAAGGAATTGGTATTAATCTGTCAAGTCTGAAAGTCCTCCTAGGCCGGCTCTAGCGGTTTTTTCCGCCCCAGACAAAAATGGAACATGCTACCCCTCTTTCCAAAGCAAAACGTTATAATTAAAACAGACAAATTGTTCACTCATAGATACACACCTATAGAAGAATTCTTGCACATATATTATTTTAAGTCAAATACAAGATAATTTAAAATTAAGGACATAGCAACCTGTTATTATTTCAAACGAGTAGAATGTAAGAGAAGGAATTGCCCATTTCAGAATGCAAATTTTGTCTGAAAAGCGTCTACTGATGGTGGAGATCACATTCGTTTAGAAGAAGAGAACGGAAGAGAGGTGAGATGCCACTGACCACCCCCAGGGTGTTCTCCCTCAAAATTGGGGTGAAACCGAGCTAAATCATTCTGTCAACTTTTTGGTGTACAAATCTACAGCTAACGACATGCGGCATTTAGCCCTTTTGTGACGAATCTGTACGGAACCTTTCCACTAATATTCTTAGGCGTCTTTTTGGGATTATAAATTCACGTATATTTCCAATCAACTCTAAGAGGAGAACGGGATATGCAAAGTAGATAGGATATTTAAGTAGAGCGTTAAGTTGGCAAAGATGAAGGCTATTGAGCCAGCAGCAGTAGAGTCAACGTTTAGAGGATTCAATAGGATTATGATAGTGAAACATTACTGCTAGTACTCTGCAAAGAAATCTTAAGTTGATATACCTGTGAAGATATCAAAGTATTACCAGGTGATATACTATAGTTTAATATCGCTTAACTCAAGAGTTAGTTTAATAAAATTAGGTTAAGTTAATGAAAGCTAATAATTCGAGTTGCGTGTATTTCTCAGACCTCCTATTTCGATAGACCCTATTGATATTACGCGTAGTTATTGATTAATTTCATATTTCGGAATTTAATTTAATATTAAAGGTAAATCCCTTTTGTTTGACGTAGACATAGAAATTATATGTCATTAGAGTTTCTAATATTTGAATCAAGTGAATAAATATAAGTTATTACTATACAAATGGCGTCTGGACATGCTTTGCCTCAAATTAATCTTGGTGTCCAGGGGGGTTCTCACACTTTGCCATGATGAATTTCGTGGGCCTTGATCTGGCCTTTGCCGATCAGGTGGCATTAGTAACAACAGGAGCAGCAGCAAAAACAGATGTTTATTTTAACTTATAGTATCTGATCTCAAGACTAAAAAAAAAAACTTATTGCTTCTGTACCCTTTTGGATAACTGACACCGGACGTCGTATGGACATACTCCGGGATGGGGAGGTGGCCGCGGTAGCCGAGTGGTATAGGTATCGGACTGTGGCTTGCTTTGTCACAGGTTCGAGCCCAGTACCACTAAAGACCCGCCGTGTAGGGCAGCGATGCACGTTAAATCTGTCGAGAGCTGAAACGTCCTCCCGTTGGTGTGGTGTGGTAGTTAGGAGAGGGGGGGATGCCAGCTCAGGTGTCGTCCACGTCACTTGACCATGGTTCAAAATTACGTGGTCCGTCGCCAAAAGCCCTCGTGTAGCTGAACAGTGCGACGTTAATATTCAATCAATTCAATCAATCACTGGATCTCTGAACCGCAACATCAACATGTACGGAAGATGAACTCACGTTCCGATCAACCAGGATGGGGATCAACTGTCGTCTCACGAGGGTTCTGAACATCACGATGTAGTGGAGTACGCTAAACAATGGTACCAAACTTCCATCTAGTATTAGCTGCTCTGTAAACTCTCACAGCCACTGATCTCCAACATCAAATTTCTATCTCGAAAATTACCAGTGAAAGATGTGTAAACGTTTCTAATTTCAGAGTTCAACATATATTCCCGCTTCGAACTCTTAACTTTCAACATAAAAGAAAACTGATATTAAACACATACAGAGTACAAAATAAGAAAGTAAGATACGTTAAATGAAGTACCAAATCCACACTCAATAATATTTCAGAAAATATATCAAATTTTTTTGTAACAAAAAAAAGGGATTTTTAAAATTTGATCCAAATGCCACCCTCAGAATTTGCCACCTGGGCAGGGTCCGGTTTGTCCGGACCTGGAGCCACCCCTGGTCCTCCTGTTTGGTGATGGGGAGGGATGGGGTGTGAAGAGCATGATGCCAGTTCCAGTGACATTCTTGCCACTTGATCGTGATTCAGCATTGAAAGAAGACGCGTGAGATGCAAGAAGGATTTCCAGAATATATGGGAATAACTCAACAAGCAATTCTATTATGCCTCCAAGTCTTGGGAATGATCCAAAATCAAGAAAATAGGGTGCTATAGGAATTTAAAACAGAAACGTGGAAATGAGATTTTTATTTGCGAATAGCTGCTCTAAAGGGAAAAATGAATGGGTTCCTTAGAGCAGTGTTCCGCAACCCCCGGTCCGTGGATCAAATACTACCGGTCCGCACAAGAAACATTAAATTATTTCTCTTTTATTCATTGTGGTATATTTTTCTTAGGTGTGGGCTACTTTTTATGAAAATCAATTAATATTCCTTGTTAAATAACTTTATATTCATTTTTGGTGTAACAATATTTTATTCAGAAGTTACGATTAAATACAATTAAATTAAAATTATAAAATCAAAACAGTCTAAAATATAAAAAATCAACACTCTCCCCTTCATAGGGCCGCGGTAAAATTAAAAAACGTTAATAAAATCAATCAATAATCAACCGATGGGGAAAAATTTATATTCATTTTGGGCAAAATAAACTTTTCAATTTCAGAGTTCAACATATATTCCGTTGACCAGAGTACAAAATAAGAAAGTAAGATACGTTAAATGAAGTACCAAATCCACAAAATATTTCAAAAATATATCATTTTTGTAACAAAAAAAGGGATTTTTAAAAATTTGATCCAAATGCCACCCTTAGAATTTGCACCTAGGGTCCTAAGGGGATCTGGCCACCCCTGGTCCTCCTGTTTGGTAAAATGGGGTAAAGCATGATGCCAGGTCGCGGTGATAAAAAGGTTGCGGAGCACTGCCTTAGAGTGAATTGTAAGAGGTGGATATTTATTATAACACTTCAAATCTTAAGAAATTGTAGAGAAATTCGATGATGTATCAACATCAATGACGAAGCTAAATATTAATGGATAATGACTCATGCTCTATATTTGTGAGATCAACTGGATGTAATATATTATGAACTTCTTAAGCAAAATAAAACCGTTATGGAGGATTGCAACCGATTACAACGGATACGTTTGAACTGAGTATAAAAAAAACCGGTCAAAAAATACCAGGTGTATGCATATCAAATGAGACGATTGCTAACAGATGTCGCCACTAATATATGCAAACAATACGAAACCATGACACGTGATTTTTTTATAGTTTGACCTTTGATACTCGTGTTTAGTTTACATTTGGACGAGTTTCAGCGTGCATTGTATTTTATTACTGTGTTGAAAATGTCGAATTTTATGCTTTCGACCACGATTTGCGGACAGCATTAATTTTTTGTTACCATCTGAAGAAAATTGCTGCCGAATCGCATCAAACGCTTGTAGAAGCATACGGTGGCAATGCTCTGAGTCGTGCGCAGTGCTACAGGTGGTTTGAAAAGTTTCAAAATGGTGATTTACATGTGAGAAACGAGGAGCGTGGCAGACCAGCAAAAAAATTTGAAGATGCTGAACTGAAAGCATTAATCGATGAAGATGATGGCCAAACGCAAGAACATCGTGCAGAACAATTGAATGTTGACCAGAGCACTATTTCCCGTCGTCTCAAAGCAATGGGCAAGATAATAAAGGTCGGTAGATGGGTACCACACGAGCTAACGGACCGTCAACAGGAAAACCCAAAATTCGTGTGCGAAATGTTGCTTGCCCGGTACAAACGCAAGTTATATCTCCATCGTATTGTGGCTGGCGATGAAAAATGGATTTATTTTGAGAATCCCAAGCGTAATCGATCATATGTTGACCCTGGACAGCCGTTCAAATCGACCACAAGGCCGAATCGCTTCGGCCGCAAGACAATACTGTGTATTTTCTGGGATCAGGAGGAACGAATCTATTATATGATCTTCTCAAACCCGACGAAACCGTTAATACTGATCGCTACAAGCAACAATTACTTAATTTGAACGATGCTAAACTCGAAAAACGCGAACAATACAAGAAACGGAAGCCAAAGTGATTTTCCTTGATGACAACGTACCTAGCCATCGTGCTAAGCCGACCAAGGACATCGTTAAGGCGCTCGGCTGGGAGCCCTTAGCGCATGCGGCTTATTCGCCAGACTTGGCTCCTTCCGATTACTCCCTATTTGCATCATTGGGACACGCACTGGCTGACCATCACTTCACTTCTTACGAAAACGTCAAATCTTGGCTTGATGACTAGCTGGTCTCTAAAGACCAATAATTTTTTTGGCGTGGTATTCACAAATTGCCCGAAAGATGGGTTTTTTGTGTTGCTAGCGATGGATATTATTTCGAATAAAGAAATATTAACAGTTTTTGCAAATTTATTGTGTTTTTTTAAAAAACAATCGTCTTATTTCATTTGCATACACCTGGTACAATCAAAAGATATGATAAAGTGATTTTGCAGCACCGGTCCACAGCACCACATGTAGCAGTGTGTCGGGCAAAATCCACTTGGAAACACTATCTTATATCACCCTCTGTATTCTCCAGACATTGTTCCTTCAAACTACCACTGGCTTCGATCAATGACTTACGGCTTATCTGAAAAATATTTCCTTTCTTACAAAGAATGCAAAAAAAATGTTTTTATTTTTGGATTGCCTCTAAGAAACCAGTCTTTTTTTTATCGCGGAATTTGTATGTTACCAAGCACACTGAATCACAAAATTTCATTTCAATATAGATTCTTGAAGGAGATTTAATATCGATAGTTTTCTTTTTTTCATTTACGCAGGAAAAACAATTTTTTAAAAAAAAAAATCAATTACACATTTTTCTATTCTGTGATTTTTTGTTTTCTACCAACAGGTACTCCACTGTTCTTATTGATTCAAATGAAAGACTCCCGAAGCCTGTCAGTCTCAAATCTCTCTTATCGTAGATCTCAGGAAAAAACCTCAAGGACCACACCGAACTTGATCCGATCAAACACAGACGAATTCCAAGACCCCACCTCGAGGAAGATGACAGCACTCGGCCGAGTGCTGAACGACCTGTGGATGATCACCGAAAGGGATGGCAAACATGCGGCATGTTGACCGTGGGGCTTAGGGCCGCCAGCCCACGCCCCGAGACACTCCACCGTCTGTTGGCACCGCGGCCCACCACCGAAGTCTTCAACCTCGCCCGAAGTTCAAGTGACTGGATGGACCGATTCTACATCATTTAGGTTTATGATTTGAAAAGAGTTCATTATTCAGCTCATTTGTACAGAGCTATTTTAATTAGTAATTAGGAAATATATTTGCAAGTCCCCCTGCCCTGTTAATTAACTGCGTTTTAATCAGCCCTTCTGCTGAGGAAGTGACTCATAAGGCATGTGTAGTCTGTATTTTCTTATTTTATTTCGACGTGCAGTCTTATAATCCATATAGTCTTTATTGTTTTTATGTCTGGAGAAAATGATGTGGGAATGTTACTGTTATTATGTGGGAGTAAAGTATGTATCTTTATCGGTTACTATAATTTAAAATGCGAAAGAATTTTTATTGGCAGAATGAGCGGAGGAGAAAAAGTGATGGGGAATGACGATGGGTCGAAAATTAAACGATTTAAAATGCTTATCTGCAGTTTTTACTTTTATAAAGTTAAAAGGTAGATATGAATAAATTAGTATTCACGTATTTACTCTTTTTATATTTTATGGATTCCTGATAAGTGAGCACTTTAATATCCAACCAAAAACTTGCATCAAATTATTTTTGTCGGCTCCCCCATTTTTAATTCTTTTCACAAAGGTTATTTTGCCGAAAGAAGGAGAAAGTATACATCGAAGATTTCAAAATTCGCATTTTGAATTTTACGGAGCATAAAGGCCAATTCAGGGGTCACTATTCCGTCATAAAACTGAGATTTGAAACTATGAGACACGTTGACAAGAATCGCTATTGGTCAACTCTAGTTTGACGCGCTAAAAGGGTGAAAATTATATCTTTATTAAGAATTCGGAGACTTTCATACAACTATATGTTCGATAAGGCTTTAAAATTCTAAAACAGATGAAGATTGAAAAGTTTAAGAAGAAATATTTATTAATTCTGAGTCATAAAAATATTAATAGTTGTATTCAATGTATTTGAACTATCTGTTCCTGAACAACATATAAATTCGGAAAAAAATGATTATTTTGAGTCATGTACAGATGACGAAATCAATAATTGAGTTAAGATTCCTTTTACTACATCCATAAATGTTAGCCTGAATATTTTAAGGCATCAGTCTCACCACATGAAGGATATTCAGGCATCAGGACTCGAACAGACGATTCCACTAAAAAATCGTCGGACGTGAGCTCAGAATCATGAATGCTTGTTGAGCAATATAAGTAACCTTCAGAACTTTCAATTTAAAGGGATTGAAATAAAACTTTATAATGGAGCTAAACTGTATTTACTTTAAAGTCGTTTCATTTTAGTAACAAAAATAACTTTTATTTCAATATTGTTTGGTGTAATACAATTATTATTTTAATTATCGTTTGATTCGAACAGTGACATCATCATTATCTTTTTTTTCGTAATGAATCAATCTCAGCGGAAAAAAGTACATGGCATGAATTTTTTTCACTTTTTAAGGTATAAGGTACTTATGGTATTATCGCAACAATCGCCAACTCTATTAGTAACTCGCCAAGTTGGCAACCCCTATTTCATATGTGTCGTACGCGCTAAATTGGCAATCAGGTGCTTCATTTCATATATGTCGCCAATAGGTTGCGGTAATACGTAAGTACCTTTTTTAACCGTCTATATTTAATCAAGGTGAATTGAAGGATCTTTTAATAACCCTTCTTTGTTGATTGACAAGAGGCCGTTAAAATTGCCATATTTTATATAATTACATTTTACTCATATTAAAAAGTATTATCACTGCTGAAAATATATTAATTTTGGAAAAGAAACGTATATATCATACACTGACGCGTAGGTAGTCCTGAGTGGGTCCCATATCAAAAAATATTGCACACCTATTTGGGGGGGCCTTTAATATATTAACAATTTTTCCCTCATGTATGTTGGGGCTTCTGTAGTTTGAGGGGCCTCGTATCATTGATACGGCTGATACGACGGTAGCTAAACCCTTATATCATACACATTTTATGTACTTTTCCATTAACACGGTTCCAATGAAAAATTGACTAAGCACACCGAGAAAGGCTGCCATTCATGCCAAATATCGTGACTCATGATTTTGATATATTTCCATTTTCCTTTATTTCGAACTATTTTTTTCCCTTCAAATAAACTGATCAGTGAAAAGAATTAGAAAAAACATCGTTTTAGATGTTCTTCTACCTGAGTCGGTATTTGGAGATTAAAGCCGCGAAACTAATGTTTTTTAGTCGCCATTCCCAATCGCTATGATAAGTACTTTGATAAGTGAGAGTCAGGAATTATTTTTTCAGGTAGATGGAAAATATTCATAGAAGAAAAACGCCAGGTGTGAGCATATTTCAATGCAGATCACAGTTATAATTTTTGATAAACCCTTTTATTGAATGCCATACCCAAACGAAGGAACATATGTGAGACTGTACAAAATGGGTATTAAACACACACAGATTACTGTTTGGCACCATTTAGAGATCTACTTGATAGAATTCGTGTGGCTTTGCTTATATTCCATAACTGAAATGCTTTTAGCAATTATGAAAGGTATTTATAATTTTGTTCTATCTTTTTAAGCAGATTTTTTAAAACTTTCATTTATATGTAGGGCTGATAAAATAACTTTCCTAATAACATTTTTTAACGCATTATCTTTTTCATATCTTGTCTTTTCTATTCATCTTATTTTATGTTCGTATTCTTCAAGTCGGATGTCACCACGCTTACAGAACTGTACGAATAATATTAGAACTATAAAATTTGGTAAAATGTTCGGGGGATTTTCGCAACATTTATTATTTTTATACTGTATAATGATGCTTCAGAATCGTTGGAAACAAGAACTGATATCTAAAATGTAAAATATTCGCAGGCTATTTCCAAATGCTCTAAGGCAATTTTTCCACAAAATTTTGACGATTTTAATAAAGTTTTGTAAAAATCTTGCTTTATTTTATAAGAAAAGAAGGAGTTCTGAGCCATTAATTCACCTCGAACTTAGTAGATATTTAACTGAATTTCTCAAAATTAATTTGTTTCTTTAACGAATCCGAATTTGGTCACGGAGCTTCACAAAGAGCTATTGATGAAGTCTAGGTCAATCCCTAGTAAAAAATTAAAATCCAGATACAAATGTTGCAAGCAGCAGACCTAGCAGGTAGAATTGGCCCACATTTCTTCAAAAATTGGTTATTGAATAAATTACTTAATTGTTACCTTTCCACTTAAAATTAAGTAGAGAGGATTGATTTTGAAAAATCAAAATCACATTAAAAAAATTTTAATGTTCTCAAATTAATATAGTTTTTTGTGATTATAACGTATGTTTATGTTTAGTATTTTCAAATCGAAATTTTCGTAATATAAAACATACTTTAAACTTGAATAAAGGGACAGACAAGAAAAGAAAAAAATCAGTGTAGGATAACGATTCGCGAAATCCAATGCCACCGTACCACATGCCATTTTATTCAGATATGTGCATTGATCACCACAACTTAAAGCAAAATGTGTCTTTTATATAAGTGCTTCTTGTAAATTAATCTGAAATTCTTTTAATCGGGAGCCATCTTGATTTTCCTCAGCAACATAAGATTTTCTTAAAAATTTTCGAAGAAAGTAAATTACTAAGATTTTGCAGAGAATTACAAAAATATTTGGACAGAGAGAACATTTTTTCTTTGAGTACGGAAATAATTTACAATTATCTTAGAAACTCTTCTTATATTTTTTTTTATTATAGACGCATTCACTCATATTGAAAAGATTAAAAAAGTTATAATATCACAACTGTAAAAAAAATATTTAATGACGTTTTTCAATCGTTTTGGTCACTTGATTTACAATGTAATACGGTAACATATACTAGAGCGTTAATTATTTTATTGAACTATTTCCATATAAGAATATTTTTTTATGTATCCCTTTTAGCAGATGTTAGATAATTTTCCTTAGGACAGCTGGAACTCTTTTTAAGGGTTAATTAAAAAGCCATTTGTTAATTGAATTAAATAAAATTAAATTTAACTAAATTATTAATTAAAAAATATAAAAAATTTTCTTTATTTATTTAGTTGGTAAGAAAATAGCTTAAAATATTTGTAAGAAAATTTAATATCTAAATTCGGCTGAACCATTGTAATACACAATTGGTTAGTTTTGTTCCAATCCTTTTTAAATTTGTCACCAAAAATTTCCTGTGTATGTTTCTGAGTAAGTAGAGCATGACCACCACACAACGCGTGTGCGCATGCGTCAACTGTGCAGCACATATCATTAGCTCGAAATCAACAAGTTATATAAAAAAAGAATTTTAAGTCAATTCGTACTTAGATCAACAAAAAAAAAATTATTTTAGCTACTTTTCATTAAATAGTTACAATTAACATAAATATGTATATACATATGAAAGAATCACAACATTAAGTGGTAATTAACTTTTATCAATTATCAGTAAAGTATCGTACTGTCAAACAAAACAATCGTGTATATAAAATTTCAGTTCAACTGAATGCTTTAAAACGTGAGAAAAAAAAACCTTTTCAAGTTTTGACACAAGTCGCCAAAATGGTCGCTAAGTGGCCACAAACGATGCCAACGTGGCTGTATTTGTAATTCTTTGAATAATTAGTTTTAATTAATTAATTTTTATTAATTATTATTAAATTATTCTATTGTCATCCAAAATAATCATGCATATAAAATTTCAGCTCAATTGAGTACTTTAAAATGTATTTTATTAACGCGCGATTGAAAATTCCACCAAGATAAATGAATATATGTATAGAGAGAGAGATAGAGAGAGAGCTAATAGTAGGAACTGAAAAATTGCAATGGCAATAATTACATTTATAAATGTGCTTTACTTAATCAAATAAAATTGGTAATTTTTTACATCTAAAAAGTGTTTTACTTGATCACAAATGAAATTTATTTTCACAAGATTTCATTTTTGGAGTAGTATATTTATGGATACTACTCCAAAAATGTATCCTTCTGAATTGTTTATTTTCTGTTTGACTTATTAATTCACTACGTAGTTTTGATCCACAGGTAGTTGACGAAGTTGGCACCTTATACTTTAAAACAATAGCAAAAAACTGAATTAATAAATACTTTGCAGTAAATATATTTGTTTTGATGATGAAATATTGATAATAAGTATTGACAATGATAAAAATATTTTTTAGCATCGTTTGGGAGAATAATACTTTCATTTTAATATTATCTAGTTTGAAAATGAGAGTGATGATTTTAAAAAAAGTAATATCACAAAAAGATATTCTTTTATTTTTTTTAAAAAAAAAACTTTAATAATTCTCAATACAAAATTATCTTTTAATGACCTTCTTCGAATTCAAGAGGTAGTAAAATTTGCTTTTTTATACAAATATTTTTTTAGTATGAATGATTAAAAATTGAAAAGGAAAATTTAAATGGCACTCACTCTTTGAATTCTATCTCATATGAAAGAAAACAAAACATGCATTAAAGTTATAGGTGATACAAAAGAAAAATGCATTTGATTTTTAAGTAAATATATAACTCTTAAATAATAAAAACTGAAATTTCGAAGAATCATTGCAAATGCAAAGAATTTTTCATATCTACAAGAAACAAAATGAAAGGGAAAAAACTGTAAAATGGCGATTTGTATTACATTTTCATACTATGTTTAACAAGTTGATAAAAATAAACTGTCTACAGAGATAAATGGCATTTAAAGACCTCATTATTCTACATTTTTTTCAGAAATACTTTTGTTTTTTTGACTGCGAAAGATAGCGCATAATGAGACATTCAAGCAAAACGCATCCCATTTGTTTTCAAATACAATGTCTCTACTGTGTTCGTTCACCTAGATATGTGACGAGTTATAATTCCAACTATTCTTCGAAAATGGCGATAACGAATTTTAGAATACTTATCAATTGGTGTTGAAAATCTCACAAGACGAAAAACTGTATGAATGATAAGCAGTGTCTGCTCTTGTATCAATATCAACTTGCCTTGTCGAACCCGTAGGCTAAAAAGAATTTTTAAAAAATGCTTCAGCTAAACGCTTTCTGTCATCTTGTGTCTTGCGTAAGGTGTTTTTTTTCTAACCCGTTTTTTTCCTTCTGATTTAATGGTAGAACACAGCAAGTCTTTTAACTAATGGGAAAATGTGGGCAAGCTCTGGAGACGATCTAGATGAAATCTTCTGAGATTTATAGCTGGTAGCGAATATGAAATAAATCCAAGTACTAGATAACATTTGTAAGATTTTATCCGTTCTTTTATCTGGCAAAAAAGGCATGTACCTTCCATTCTGTAGGCATTTTAAATTCACGTAGGTTGATTAAGTAGAGAATTTGTATGGAAAAAATAGCAGCAATGACTTGCGTGAATGTTATGCAAAATGGTTTTTAGTGTAACGACGAGAGTTAATCTTAAGAGTTATTTTAGTTTTCTCTTTCTTACCTATCTTTTTTTTTTATTCGAAGAGGAATAGTACCTCATGGAGATTTTAGCAGTATTGTGTGGAAAAAAGGGCTGTTAGAATAAGCATAGATAAAACAGTTCTTGGTTTTAAAATACCAGATGCCTGAGAAGCACCACTGATGTGATTTTAAGATTTTTAATTTTATGCGTGAATCCTTTCAAGTAGTTTTTTTTCTTATTTTTGATTATTATCTATTTTTATCAAAAACAAACAAACAAAATAAAAACCAAAGCGATAAAATTTTGAGCTTTTGGATATGTCGCAGGAAAATGATGAAATTAGGAATTTCATCAAATCCCTAAGGCAGATGAACACTTGACGGTGGCTGTTAAAATAACGTCCCTTCAAATTCATTTTCCTGATAAAAGTAAGGGATTTGAGTGAATCCCTGATCTGTTTCAGTGAAATGATGAAATAATATTGTCAAGAGTTTAAAAAGGGTTTATTTAATAAATAGGGTGCGTTATTAAACGTACGTAGAAGTAATTAATACAACAATAATCAATGAAATACAACTTATTTATTCGAAACTAATTAACAAAATAGTTAGAAAATTAGGCTGGAATTTTTTGACGTATAACATCTTTCCTCTTGGTTGCTTACGCACTAAAATATCAATCCCTATGTTAATCCTATGGTGCCATTTTTTTAAAGATATGGAGTTTATATTTAGGGGATCGATAGTACTACCTGTAGGGTTAGGAAGTACAAGGACTCAACCCCCAGGTGTCTCCCCCCGTATAGCATTTTGCCAATGCAATTCCTGACTAGTTCATTTCATCATTTCACTGAAACAGTTTAGGGATTTGATCAAATCACTTACTTTCATCAGAGAAATGACCTTGAAGAGAGACGTTATTTTAACATCTCCCGCCAATTGATCATCTTCCTTGGGGATTTGATGAAATTCCTAATTTCGCCATTTCCCTGCGACAGATATATGTTGACTATCGTAGACAGCGAAATAGTGAGTGTGTGAATCTAATATTAATAAAAAAAGAATTATTAAAATTATATTAAATAAAAATTAACAAATAGTTACAAAAACAGTCATTACATTTTACTAATCGATATTCGATATTATGCAAACAGATGTAATGCATTACAGTTCTGTATTGAATTATATAAACAATCTTATCCTTTACATTGCTTGAATGCTTTATTGATTGCTTGAAAAAATGTCGCACTTAGCAAGAACATTAGGGCTATTGATGGAATGCTCGCTCAAAAGGTTTTAGAAGCATTAACCAATCCCCCGGGGAACAACCTACCCCGCAATAAAATCTTATCTCGTTTACATTTTTTCAAAAGTACACGTAGACAAGTTTACGTAACTGTCAGGAAAATTTAAATATACAGTTTAAAATTAAAGGGAAGTATTAACAAAATTGTGTAGACTGGAATTGCGCAATCTTTTTTTTTTTCAAAATATACTGGAATAAAAAGAATGTAGAGCTAAAAAATACAGGGTAAGGGGTAAAATAGCTTTCAAATTTAAAAGGCAATAGATTATACAACGAACATCTCCGACCCAGATGCACAATTGGACAGAAAAAGAGAAAAAAAAAACCACAAAAGACAAAAGCTAAAAATAGAACTGAACAAAATTCGTCTCATAAAATCCAAACCATACATTTATTTAAATGACTCCACTATTTCCTGTGAAAACTTTTATCTTTTTATATTGTTCCTTCTATTTCATATAAAGAAATCACAATATTGGAAGGAAAATGTATGTCATCCTTCCTTCTTTTTCAGGTAAACTTACGGAATTGAGTTCCTCGCTTTTACGGAATTGAGTTCTTGTGCTGATGTCATGTCCCACAATAGCGCGAAACTCGGCAGAGAAAAAATTAAGTACATACGTTGGTTTCAGATTCATCAGATCTCGTATGTTCTCTGCTCGCAACATTGAATACGTCCATGGTTTAGCAGTCGCTCATAGTTGTTAAGACATACAACTTGACAATTTTGTGTTACTTGAGTTTTCGTAGTAAACATAGTAATCTGACATTTTTTAATGGACGGGTACAGTGCCGAAAACAAATGTTAAGAAAAGAAAACATACAATTTTAATGCAGAACTAGGCATGGGGACCTCAAGACCTTAAAAACATTAGAAGTATCCCGTACTCTGGATAAGTCCGCCCACCCCCTTTTCTACATAATGTCAACAATAGGATTTCAAGCCTCGACCGCATCAACCCCTCTACACGAAGGCACTTCAGTGGCACAAGACAATTTTGTCCACAACTCTACAGAAGAAATACCTCTCACGAATTCTTGACCATGACCACTCGAGTACCACGCCTACATGTATTAATGATAAACGATATGACATAAGAAATAATAACATATCAGGGTTTATATGTGCATTTATTTCTCTAATTGTTAATGTATGTGACTTATAATCGTTCATATATGGAATAATGGAGTTAATCTTGTGTCAGTTCCATTTCGAAAGTAAGCAATTTGTTATTATTCTGCTTTTTTAGCAACAATAAAGAGGAAGGGGTACATAAAACGATAACTATAACAAACAATCATCTTTTACATAGTTGTATTATTATACCCGGGAAAAATTTTTGCTTCTTTTTAACAATAATGTTTTTTAATTTTGTATGCGAAACTGTTCTAAAAAACTGAAAAAGAAACGACAGAAATTCGTTGACAGCTTAAAAAAACGTGTAAGTTATTGTGAATACAATACAGATTACATACACACAAACGGAAAACGAATTAATGTAACCAACACCTACGCATTCCCAGTAGGAGGAGATAAGCCTACCAACTCTAGAAGATTTTTATTTTCATTTTAAAACGACGAGGAATTTTTCTTTATTTCTATTTGTTATCTTGTTTCATTAATTCAACTACTTTGAAGCGATTCGTAAAAGATGATCAACAAAAACTGAACATTCTGTGTGTTGCTTAAGAAACTTAATGTTTTGGTAAAAAAGTAATTTAGAGAAACAAAGATCACAAGAGTAAAAATTTAAAAAATAGTTTTTTGTTGTCATACATTGAAAAAATATCCAAACCAAAAAAGACCCCATTTCATACTTTTATAATAATGTTAGAATTTTCAGTTTTTAAGCTTTTACCCTCTCGAGACTTGGATGATACCTTCTATCTTGAAAAGGGGCTGCTGTAGCCCAGTGGTCAAGGTATCGGATCGTGGTAGGCATGTCATGCGTTCGAGCCCAGTAACACTCAAGACCCGCCGTGTAGGGCAGCGATGCACGGTAAATCTGTCGAGAACTCAAACGTTCTCCCGTTGGAGTGGTGTGGTAGTTTGGAGAGGGGAGTGCCAGTTCAGGTGTCGGCCTCGTCACTTGACCATGGCTCAAAATTACGAGGTGCGTCGCCAAAAGCCCTCGTGTATCTGAACAGTGCGACGTTAATATTCACTCATTCACTCACTCTATCTTGAAAAATAAAACATGTGTTGCGGAAAATACCTATTTAATTACCATGTATGTCATTAGCTATCATATGAAAACTATTTTCAAGCAAAAGAGAATTTAATTTTTTTTGTCATTCAAAGATTATACAGTTTCGTAAATGTTAATTTAATGTAATGCTAATTTAAAGTTTTGTAGAATGTTTTGGTTAAAAGTCTTCTTATGGGATTTTAGGATTTATCTATATTGTTCAACTAATAAATTTAAATTATGAGATAAATAAATTGTTATACAGTGCTGAACCTCGGGGCAGACCCCCTTTAAAGTTAATTGATTGTGTCGAAAAAGATCTTAATATTTTAAAGGTCAAAAACTTAAAAACAGTTGTCAAAAGTAGAGATGCCTGGAGAAGACCATGGCCCACCCAGGGCTGTTGAGCAATTGAAGAAGAAGAATACAAAGCTTTAAAAATGATAAGGCCAAGCGAAAATCGTTGTTTATACAGCTGTGCCTCTGAATTTTATACAAATTATACAAATGTAAACAGAGTACACAAATATAACAGTTTTAACTATTTCGATAGAAAAGATGCTGCGTTTTCTGATGAAAAAAGTTTTATCTCCACTGACCAGACGGTTTTAGATATTATTGGTATGATATCCTGTGTGAACCTTCCCCGCTTTTAAAGAGTGACAATATGGTAGGAGATCCGCGATGATTTGGGGTGGCTTTGTTGCTATTGGTACAACGCAAGTAACTTATTTGGCAGTGAAAACTAATTCAGAATACTATACATGTATACCAAGATGCCGTTCCAGAAAATTCGTATTGAGGTGCCATTAATAACATCGGGAAAATACATATTCCAGCAAAGAAAGGGCAGTGAATCCATACACAGTTCAAGCGTTACAAAATCTTCGTTTCAAATTAATAATGTTCAAGCTCTTGAGTGGTCATCAAGAAGTCCTGCCCTGAAAACAGCGGAAAATGTATGAGGCATTTTGGTATGTGAAATTGACGGACATAGAAAAAATTTTACCACTAAGGATTACCTTAAAGTGGCCGTCGAAAACAGTTATCAAAATATATCAAAGGCTACCAGGAAAAAACTTTCCAACTCTATGACCTGAAGAATGATTAAATTAACAGATAATTATTAGCAAATTTGTAAATGGAATTTTATGTGGCTCTAATATATCTTTCAGCTTTCCATCTGTATCAGACGAAAATAAATTGGGGAATAAAAAATAATTTAAATGTTCACATTATATTTATAAATATAAATGAAACTTTTATTTCTCTTGTGTTAAGCTTAAATTCGCATAAATTTCTGAGACTTATTTCTAAAGTTATTTTACCTTATCATTATTCAAGCACTGTAATAACATTCGAATTAGTAAAAATAAAATCTGAAATATAAGTTGCAAAAAAATACTTTATATGTATACTATGTACTTACGTGAATCAAAAACAATTAAATCATTTGCTTTTGTAGTAAAAAAAAATTAAAAAAAAGACAGGAGACAAAAAAGTGTCCTATTCCAATTATCATCTAAGACCAGAAATCTTTAAGGGTTTCACGTTGAAGCCTCGAATTTGGTAAAAAGGATTGGAGGCAGTGTCGCACACAAGGGGAGGGGTCCTAGGGTCCGGACCCCCTCAAAAAGCCCTTCATTTTTTTCCGATTGATTATAATTCTAAGTTTATAGTACATAAAATTTAAGTATTTGCTATGAATGATTAATTTTATTATAATCAATGCTAATTATTTATTCAATAATTAGTTTTTTATTGTTTTTTGTTCCCGAAAATCGACAAAATTAAAAGGAGCATGATATAAGAATGGTGAACTTTCGACCCTCGCCCCTTTGAAAAATTCCTGTGTGCGCTACTGATTGGAGGCAACATAATTTTTCATTTCCCTAAATAACCAGGATATGAACGTAATAAACTGCTCTTCCATTCTTTAAATTACCCACTTTTTAATACCACGAAACATCATGACATATCAAAACACTTCAAAATATTTTATAACTTGTTGAGAATATTTATATATATTGTGAGATATTTTAAAACAGATAACTATATACACAAATTTCCCCTTGGTTACATTCTTTGAATTATTTAATTTCAACTGAAACAAAGCAATGCTACTGGCAGAGCTATTAGAATATTTTGAAAGACATCATTATGGAGCCCTATTGAAAACATATTCCACGTATAAAATAATAAAATTTATCTAGGAAATATTTACCAAGTCACTATATATTCCTCAAGTAAAGTAATAAGGTTTATTTCAGAAATATTTACCAAGAACTCTCATCTCTATTGGAAAATTACATAGAGAAGCTAAACAAATTTCTCAGAAGCTAGAGATGTTTCAATAACTTCTAGGAAATAAGAACGGGTGAACTTTTTTTAATCAATGAAAACAAGATTACATCGGTTGTTAATAAACCTCACAAGAACTCGGACAGAAAATGATATTGAAATACATAAGATTAAAAATGAAACTCACTCACACACTCGAGTTTTTTCTTCTTTTACTACTATTATCTGGCAACATTTGTCTGCGTCTCAAATAACAAAAAGCAATCTACAATTCCATAATACTTATCTACTATACTTATTTTTAGAGCCCATTGTTGGAATCACACACACACAACTGCCAATGATTGAATTTTTATATTTTGTTCCTCGTTTTTATTCTTAATTATTTCTCTCTCTCTCTCTCTCTCTCAACTGCAGTTTTATAAAAGTTATATATTTTTTTAAAGAAACCTGTAACAGTCGAAGGAAATCTGTGATTTAAAGAATACTTTTGAAATAAAATTTGTTATATATAATTTCATGAATGAAACGAAATAAAATGTTTAGAATTGAAAAAAAACGCACAAAAATATTACATTTGTGAATATTATTTTCATATACTCATCAGAAAAAAAAAAGTTAAATTAAGACTTTAAAGATGTCTTTTCACATTTTAATGACGAATGACAATACTAAATATAAAACTTCATTTGATATTATACAAAGTATTAAGGTCAAATTTTTAGTATTTGCATACGTAAAATGCCTCGTTACACCTCTGTTAATCGAAATATTAAATTTTAAAAATATTTGATTTCTAAACTATTTTACTAAAAGATGTGGAAAAATTTTTTATCATCAAATTATTCCAGTATATAATTACGATTATTAAATAAAATTGCATTTAAATTCTTAATTATTTTATTTTACTTATTTGTAAGTAACTATTTTTAAAGCAATATTTTGCAAAAATCGTCTTCATAGTTATTACTCAGATTTGGAATTACATATCTGGCAATGAAACTTAATAATATATTTCTTTTTTTATTAGTTCAAGTGAAAGCTTCGAATAGTAGACCGAAATTCAATCCTTCGATCATATTTTGTTACATTAGGATTATTGAAAACTGATACGTGAAAGGTAAATAATTTTCAAGTATTTATTAAACTTATGTCTTAATAATCAGAAATGTGTAATGCATTTAGCATTAGCATTTAGCTTCCGTATTTTTCATCATGATCTGCTAATTCGATTTTGAAAGCAGTGAATTAGGGTTAATTTCGTTAAAAACTTAGATGAATGTAATGATGTGTTACAAAAATTTTGAAAAATGTCTAAAAAACTGTTAATGCTATATTTTTACGTATATTTCTCTCTCTTATATAGGTTTATGTTTTTCTTAGTCCCATATCGCCGAACAAACAACTCCGTTGATTCTAATATTATTTTTCTTGCCTGCGAGTAGAATCGTCGATCATAGTTCTACACTTTTTCTGACTTAAAAAATAATAGTGGTTGTAGAAAAATTGTTTTAGCTACCGTGGCAAGTAAATAAGTTAATACACTGCTGGACAATTGCTAAGGACGGATCACAAATTGCTATGTAGCATAACATTAAGCGAGACATGAGGCCTAGTAGGATAAAATATAGTTGTCACACTGTTCAGACATTAGAATAAAGAATATTTATTGTTTTGGAAAGTACAAAAGCTGTGAAACAGCTGAAAGAAAAAAAAATGTTCATTTGATCTGCGTACGGAGAAATGGAACAATGCATCTAAAAGTCAGCAGGCACCTTAAAGAAAGGTATCAGTACGGGATATGTCCACCGTGGAGAGTGATGCAACATTCCACACGTCGTACCATACTTTGCACAACATTATCCAGTAGCTGTTGAGGCAATTTATCCCATTCCTCTGTGAGTGCACGGATGAGGGTGTTCTTGTTTATCGGAGGATAGTTTCGACCAGCAACTTGCTTCCCCAAAGCATCCTACACATTTTCAATGGGGTTTAGATCTGGAGAACGCGCTGGCCATACGAGACGTTGAATACCCTCGCTGTCTAGACAATCCTGAACAGTGAGTGTTCGATGACATGTTGCGTTGTCGTCCATAAAAACAAATTTATCACCGACAGCACCACGGAAAAGACGAACACGAGGAAGTAGAACTTCATCAATGTATCGTTGGCCCGTCATAGTTCCATTCGCAACCACATGTAGGCGCGTGCGGCCATTGATCATGATGCCGCCCCACACCATGATACTGCATGTCGGATATCGGTCCTTTTCCTGGATATTTTCTGGACGATAAGCAGTACCACTCTCGCGCCAGATCAGTTGGCGTCTACAATCCGATGACAGACTGAACCTACTCTCATCTGAGAATAGTACGCATGCCCAGTCCTGTTCAGTCCAATTGTGATGCTCACGACACCATTGCAAACGGGCAGTACGGTGCTGTCTGGTCAATGGGACACACAGAACAGGTCTGCGTGCGTATAGTCCTCCTCCCCTCAAACGTCTGGCAACAGTTTTTCGGGAGATCTGCTTTCCTGAGGCAGCAAGAAACTGATTTGCCACCTGCTGAGCTGTGGTGCGCCTGTTCCTTTTTGCTGATAGAACGATATATCTGTCTTCTGCGGGCGTCGTACTTCTAACACGACCTCCCCCGTGCCGTCTACTACACATTCCAGTAGTTTTAAATGACTTCCACAGCCGTGAAACAACGCTGTGAGCGATGTCGAACTCCCTGGCAACATCTGTTATTTTTCGCCCTTCTTCGATCTTTCCAATAATTCGGCCACGCATAAAATCATCTATGTGATGTCGGGAAGACATGCCAAAAATTTCAAGTTCGTCTATTAAATCTTTCCTGTAAAACTTTGACTTGAAACAACAACTGTCCACACGCGTCAAAACCTTTAAAGCTCTTATGAACGCTATCACGTGATGAACAGACGTGGAAAAAAAATTTGCATACTCATACTTCTTCTTACTAATATCCCGCACTTATTCTAATTTTCCACATTTTGCTTCCTTTCATTTTGTGGTTGCTATGGATGATAGTGTTATCCGTCCTTAGCAATTGTCCAGCAGTGTATTACTATAAGCAATCAGTTTTTTTTTTTATTTGTATCTCTTTTCATATTATATAACTGTATGAGCAGATGTATACATTGTTTTAGATCTACACAAGTTAATAACAAAATATAAATCAGAAATGGGTGTTCTTTCATAGCCACATACACACTGTAAGTCGATATATATATATATATATATATATATATATATATATATATATATATATATATTTAATTAACTTTCATAATTTAACTGAGCATTCATTGATAAAATATGTAATCCTTTTTAATATACCGCAAAATCCGGCGTATAACGTGCACTTTTAACACAAAAAATGAGATCGAAATTACGAGTGCACGTTATACGTCGGGTATAAAAAAATGGTAGTTTCAAAAATAAAAAAAAGATGAGAGAGCATCAGAAAAATTAGACTTCTACATAGATCGAAATAATGTTTATATGAAAGAAATGGCATACCTAATGAAACTATAAATTCTGTTTGATTCTAAAAGTGTACTATTTTTTCAAAATTCTTGGATGATATCTCCAACAAATGGCTGAAAAACGTACCAGCGTTGTACACGCACATTTCTCTTTCTTTCGTAAAAATGGGGGTGCTTGGTATACGGAGAATAGACCTAAAAATTAAAAAATGCAGCTGGAAAGCAAGGCTGCGCGTTATTCTACTCCGGGGCACGCTACACGCCGGATTTTACGGTAACTAAACTCGCGTAATTTTAACATGTGTGTAAATTTCGATAATATTTACATATTGTTCATGTATATAAAAGAAATCAATTTAAAATTAACAAAAAAATTGCCTCTGTTTAAGTTACTTTGTAACGTTTTATGAGACTAAAAAATAACTAACATGAGACAGAACTGTAGTTCTGCGTGACTTCTGAAATATGGCATCAAGGAATTACTTTATGCAAGGTACTATTTTAAAGTGTAGGAAAACAAACTGCAAAATTATGGACAGGAGGATCGGAAAATATTTGGTTAGATCGTAAAAAGGAGGCAGAAGTATCTTTTTTTCAACCTTAGAATACATACAACCGAAAATGATGTGGGGGCGAGGGCTCTGTTTAAATTAGTCGATTACATTTTGGCAGTAACGCAAGAAGTTTCTCAAAATGATTTTCTACAGTAAAAGTTGGTACATGAATTCGAAGTTTATGGATATTTTAAAAATGAAAAATATGAAGGAAAATGATTATTTGGTTAACGAAAAACAAAAAATGGACAGTTATTATTTTTAAATTTTATACACAATCAAAGTTGCAGAGAAGGGGACAGCCGGTATAAATTACTAGAATCTGATTGCCTTTAAGAGCCTACAAGAGAGTTGGTTTCCATATTTTCTTGCATCGTATTCAAAAGCTTTTAATATATTCATTCCCAGATCCTGCAAATTCTCCTTACGCTTCCAATTTAACTTACGTAAATATTTTTTTATTTCCAACGGTACATGTATTAAAATTGTCAGAATTTTAGTCAATATTAATTTAACCTTTATTAATACTCAACTGCTCTATTTAATTGAATTGTAAAAGTTAATAAAACAAGATTTATTAATTGATATTCAGACATAAATAATAAATTTTTGATACGTTTTAAACATCATATTAATTTAATAAAACAGAATTTTTGACACAAGTCGAAAAAAAAATATTTATATCTATCTACGTAGATTGAAGAGGTTTTCAATAAAAAGTATATAAACTGTAAATATTTATGTTTGTACCAGTACTTTTTGTAAATATTCAATAAAAAAAACTTTTAACAAGTGGTATTTATAGCAGAGATTATAATATTTATTAATGTACATATAATGTTTTAATGCTACTTTTAATTTTGTTTTCTGATATGATATATCTGAAAAAACAAGACCCATGATAGAGAGGTACTACACAAAATTTGCAAGTATATCGAGTATCACAACTCTTATTGTTTGCTATACATACTCGATATCTTTTCTATAAACATTTTTTTCCAGATCATGTAGTCGCATAACTCCCAACTACTGTTCAGGTGGATCGTGATTAAGAACACATCTAATAGCTGAAGAAAGGGTTCAGGTTGTATACCATCCGTTGCATCTTTTACAACAAACCATCTACAACCCATATTTTTGCAATTTTCATTAAAAATATATTTATATTATGTAGTTATTGATACATTTAACTTTTTATATACTGTGAATGAATTGAACAATCAACAATTTATCACTTCAAAACATCATTTTTTAACCCCTTACTATTCGATACAGAACCCCAGTGGCTGAGTGGTAGTGCATCGTGCTTCCACACCACAGGTCCGGGGTCCAAATCCCGGGCTAGGCAAGGCCGACTCAGCCTTTTATCCCTTTTGTCTCAAACTCCCATCTTCATTAAAAACGACAGCAGCACCACCGTTTTGAAAAGAACTAAATTAATTCAGAGTTAAAATGGATACTTAGGAGAAACGTACAGAAACTAAGCAATAGTATCTAAAAACTGATAATAATTATTGTACTATAGATATGTTATTTGTGTTTAGTGTGATTTGAGCCGTAGTAATTGTATGTTGTTCGTTGTAGTATTATTATGTGTGCCGCAGGAACTAAAAATTTATAGAAGTTCACAAGTGCTTTCATTCATGGACTTTGATACAATCAAGGCGTGGTAGCCCTCCATTGACAAGGTAAGCCATTCCTACTTTGTCTTCATTTTTTCATTCAACAAAAAAGGAAACCCTCAGTGGGTCGATAAGGGAGTACCATGCTTTCTTGGGAACTTAACACTGGGGTTTTCACGTCAGACTGACCAATTGACTGAAACATTTGCATATGCACCCTAGCGCCTAAGGTCACGTAAACTGAGATGGCACTGTAGGCCTTGGCCCTCATGGGCTGTTGTGTCACTGAGTTCAGTTCAGTGCTATTCGATATTCCATAAAATAGTTAAGACAGATATTTACTACTCTATCCACTAAAAAAAAACTGCTATTGCAAAACACTGTTCACAATCAGTGGTTAATATATTCCATAATAGTTCGCATCTCTTCAAATGATGTGAATCTCCTCATCCGTCGCCAACAGCTGAAAAATAAAAGACGAGAAATGACGTTTCTTCCCACTCTTAGAAGTGTTAAAATAGTCTTCCTCGAAGCAGATCCATTTCTTCTTTTAGCCAAAATGTTCAAAAAATCGTTACTTCAACCCTTTAAATAAAACTAACAACTGAAAAACGATACCTCATTTTTTTCCCCTACAAGATTCGGATACAATTTATCAAATCTTTTTTTTTTTTTTAAGAAAAGTTACAAACTATTCATTTTTTCACTCGTGTACCTTTCAGCGTGGGTGGTGAGTGTTTTTCTCACAATGACAGAGAACATCGCAGAGGCGTGGTCGCAAAAGGCACGACGCTGGAGTGTGAGAGAATCCCTATCCTTTTAAATCCCAGAAAAAAACGTGACGCATTACTTATCTGCTCACAGAGATCGAGCGTCCGTGAAAGATGGATGCGTGGAGCCTCCTTTGTTGCGCCTGTATCAGGCAGAGAGAATCAGCCAGCGAAGGGTCCATTGTGGTCCAGTTCCTGGTCAGCGATCTGGGAGTAGCCCTCTTACTAGGAGCGAACGCTGAATCTTAATCAGTTAGGAAACCGCATGTCAGTCAAGGGGTTGTTTATTCGCGTTGAGGTGTGATGTGTGCATTAATTAAGGGAACGTTTTGCATCTGTAATCGTTTTCTACCTTTAGTGTTCCGTTTTAATGCCGGAAAAATTGTTCTAAGCATTTTGTTGTTGAAAATATTCGATTAAGATTTTCGATTTAAGATGCTGAATATTAGCATATTTTATTAAAAAAATTCTTTCGATTATAAAAAAATGAGACCTTTTGAAAATATTATTCAACACTCTAAGTATGAAATTTTCACTAATTAAAAGTCAGAACTTAATGGATTTAATGAAGGATTTTAAATGCTTTTAGAGTATTCCGAAGTTAGATTCTTTAATAAAAAATGTGAAAGAGAAAGAGTTGTTTCAAATCTCTCTCTCTATAAATGGATGTTTGTATGTATGACCTCGCTTCCCTCCAACACCGTTTAACCGATCACTATGAAAATTGGCATGTATGTGTATTTTTTTGTGGAGAAGGTTTTTGTATTATCCTCTTTGTTGCAATTTCCCACCAGGTGGCGCTAAAACGTATCAACTTCTGCACCGTTCAATCAATCGCCAAGTTGCCAACTTGACACTATCGCCAGCATTTCGCTATGTTTTCATTGAATCACCATTATAGTATAAGGAACGGCGTTGCTTGTGAATATTACAATTTTAACATAAAATAAATACAACCGAAAGTAATATTGACGTATTACACATCCAGATATAAATTATTTGCACTATTTTAAGTATTCATTACACAAAATTTGTAACAATATGTTACTTTTGCTGAGCAGAAATAAGCTTAGGAAGGTGTTTGCAAAAAACGACCCACATAGAAGTTGCGGGGCGTTATAAATTTAAAAAATCCTTTGTCAGCTTTTTGACTTAGACTTCAAATTTAAAAAAATGTGATTTTTTTTTTGCTTGCTTAGCTGAGATATGCAAAAGGCTTTTTTTTGTTGTTGTTTAATTTTCAATTCCCATAAAATTAACTTATTAAAAACTTCTTTATCCTTCAATCTGTATTGTCTAATTTTTCGCTATGCCAGCTAGCTTTATATAAACTTCATTTAAAGAATTTGAATTACTTTTTGAATTTTTTATTAAGTAATCAGGAATTTAAATCATGATTTAATACCAGAAACCTACTTCTTTTAAATGATACATCATTTACCACTAAAAGTTTTGTTAATTAGAGTTTGATTAATTTTAATGTTATAAAAAGAGCTTTAATTTTATTAATACAATAATAAAGAAATTGATTAAATAACGAACAGTTCTGGCTTTTAACATATTCAGATAAAAGCTATAGTGTGAAGATCTTATTTTCCATGAAGTACTGTTTATCTTGACATCCAGAAAAAAACAGGAAGTTTAATATATCTTTTGTCATCACACCTTAATTCAATGTTTCATTTATAGCTCACGTGAAAACTCGAACATTAATAAACAATCACCTAATGTCTTAATCTCATTGGTTCTTACTTGGAACTTCTAATATAATATAGTTTTTATTGGTTGACTTATATATATATTGATTTGAAGCTCTACACGAGTGAATGCGGTTGTCGGGTGGTCATAGTCACAAACTCATGGTTGGCGTTGTCGAGTTCTGGTGCCTTTAAAGACCTACTGTGGATAAGGTCTAATGCACGTTAATTCTTTCAAAAAAATCCTCACGTTGTCATAGTGTGGAAGTCTGGAGAGCGTATTGTTAGATTAGGTATCATCCTCGTCACTTGACCATGATTGAAAATTATGAGGTAAGTCACCAACTGTCAGTTTTGTAACAAACATTATTAGTTTTTTGATTGTGTAGGGAGAGTTATGTTAACTATATATCCGTATTGGAAATGCCTGTTATACGTCTTATTTTTACAATCCAATTGGAAAATAAATTTTCTTACCATGTATTTTTCTTGTGCTAGACTTTTACTTAGTTTCAAAGTACCAAAGTATGTAAAAGAGGCTATGTAAATCCTATTTAACCCTCTGGCCGGAACATCAATTTCTTTTTCGCACTGAGGAACATCCATTAGACAGACGGGCGCGTAACTTTTTTTTGCAATTTATTACCTCAAGGACTGTTTTAAATGTCCTTATAGCCCATGAAATTGAGTATGGCTCAAATAAGTTGTGTGGGGTCAAATCAAGCACAACAATATATTTTTATCACTAGAATTGTAACTAGTATTTTTGTAAAAACTGATTAAAATATATTTATATTCATGTAAAAATAGTAGCCAACACGAAAAAAACTGTAGGAATATCTGTGTGATAGATAAGAAAAATCGCACATATCGTGAGTTGTAAAACATCACCATGTGCCACCAAGTGATCCTCTCACTGGGTAGAGTGCAACTGAAGATGTCAAGGCAGCCCACCCCCCAAAATCACACGTCAGCGTTATCTACAGGCATCAAAGCAAATCATCCCCGTCTGAGTGACGGATGTTCCGGTCGAGGTAAGTTATGTTAAAAATTGCTTTCTGTAAAAAAAATATTTTAATGAAAAAAGATTGAGTGCGGGAGAGGTTGCTTTTCGGTTATTCGTCATAGTAGCTGTAAGGCCTTCACAGATTGAGCTTAATCCTCATAGGCATTCCGCCAACAGCCTTTGTGTAGCGTTGATTGATTTGCTTATTAAAAGTTGCCCTTCGAAGCAATACATGGACTATTGGCGAC